>OY979697.1:3600000-3902917 GCA_963855945.1 Thereva nobilitata
TTTTTGGTACAATGCCCATTAATCAACCATCCAGTACCCTAATATGCTTTCTGATGTGCCACAGCAACTCTCTCACCGCTTTGCAAAATGGTACAAGAAAAAAACCGTTTGAAGTTGGCCAATCCACGTGCGCAGATCTCCAGCGCTTGGTAATGCTCCATCAAAATACGATCGTTAAAAACCTTCTTTACCATGCTGAAGGGGCGCCAATATCTTGCTCCGAATCGATGAATGTGCAGTCAAAGGACCGTATGGCCGCATTCGTTTGACATTTCATTGCCTTCAGAGCCTTGATTGACCCGAAACTTTCGAACAAAGATACCGTATCGCAGTGCTGGGCAACAGTTGACTTTTCCAGAGCATCAGGAAAGCTTTGGTTATACTTTTCTCATTCGAACTCAAAGCTTTTGCCTGTACCTCTTTCACATGAACACACACGAAGGATAGGAGAGCTTTGTAAGTTTCGGGAGTCCGAAGTGGCTCCCAAGAGGTGTTAGCTCGGCACTGCTGTGCACCGAATCCCCTTTTTGCAGGTCCGTTTTCTTCCATCTAACAATATTGAAGCGATTTGCCCAATCGGTAATCGTCTAAATATTAGCCGTGCCCTATGCTGCTTGACTTCGGTATTCGGATGGGTGAGAATATACCATTTACTCAGTATTTTAAAGGCATCCTACACAAGGATAACCTGTTTGAGAATATCCAACTCAATAAGAGCATATTGTTATTCTTAGGCTAGTTTAGACTTCGTCAGACCCTTCGGTAAGTTTAGCATACTTCTCTGCTTGAAAAATAGTAACTAGAGTGAAAAAACTTATTTCTTTACTGAACCTTGGTTTTTACAGGAAAAACTCAGAGGTAAGCCCCTCACTGAGTGCAATCCAACTTATGCCAGATCGTGAAACTATCTTCCTCCTAATACATTCTTTCGGTAGACTGATTTTAGTACATATTATGACCTTCAGCTTCTTCAGCAAATTTAGTTTTATGGCTTCAAGTAAAGCAGCCAGAACCGGACTAGCATTCTGAGGGGGTGCAGATGAGGCCCATATGAGGCTAGGCCCACTGCCTCATGTAACTATATTGTCCTATAGGGTCCACAAGGGGCATCTAACGCTTTAGGAATGCCCCATGTGGCCCCTGTGAGGAACAATTATTGCTGTTCGACTTAAAATTGGAAAAAAAAGGCTGAAAATTTTGAGAATCTCGGCGTAATAATTGTGAGTAATAACTGCGGCGGTGCCGTAAGCTTTACATTTTCAAACGCGAGTGTCGTTTTATCAAGCGGTCCCCCAACTGAGCACTAATCACATCCAATGCTGCTTGACCTACGTAATCGAAAGAGAACCGGTGTATTGAGTATGTTAAATGGCACGGTTACCACATCTAGACCTTCGGTATTTCAACATTGAATAACTCTGACATTTTTAGCCGATTTTTAGCAAGATTTATTTACAATATTCTCTACTATTTATATCAAATCAGTTTTTGAATACAATTTCGATTAAATGACCGCTTCCATTCGATTCGCAAAAAGTACGTCTTTTTCGGTCATCCTGCATATCATTGGCCAGCATATCGGGCATTATAGCAGCTATTTCGGCTCGTATGTTAGCTTTGGGTTCGTCAATCGTCTCCGGCTTGCTGTAGTAAACTTCAATTTTTAAATAACCAAACAGAAAAAAGTTTGGTGCCGTTAAATCCGGAGAAGGAAGAGGTCACTTCAAATCACCAAAAGGTTTTTCACGATAAGCACCGCACAGTTTTCACAATTGAACGATTGTTTTCAATGTGAAGCGCTACAATTTTAGCGAGTTCTTCGGTGTGTTTTGACTCATAACTAAAATGGTATTGAATGACGTTTTAGAATCGTGTACATTTGTCGAAATCGGCTAAAAAATGTCAGAGTGATTCAATGTTGAAATACTGAAGGTGTAGATGGCGCACCCTGTATTTGCCTGAAATATAAAGTAAGGCAACAAAAAAAACTAAAGCTTTGTATGAGTCAACTAAAGTTTAAGGTTATTACTTTAAAGCGAAAATACGAATACGATGTTGGGATTGCCTCATATCATTTGTAATGAGGTTTGCCTCGTAGGACCCTTGTGAGAACTGATAAGGTATACCTCACTTCAGTATCGCTGTTAATTTTTTTGTGTGGTGCTCTTCTTCGATGGCTTTACAGCGCAATTCGAGCCTTGTCCTTTTGTGTGGTGTTCATGAAGGATCTAGGGGGAAAGCCCTCATTCGTCAGATGGGGTCCTCATGTAGAATCTACGGGAAATTCCCTCTTTCGGCATGTCCATCATTTGCCACATAGAGTCCCCGACGGAGTATGCTGCTTGCTCGCTGACATTCGATTACATTTGTCAAAACAGCCTTTACGCAACGATGGCTTTGTGCAATGGTGTAAATCCCATGCATTTTTCTCCCATATGTAAATTTGGCCGTTTCCTCCTGGTAAACGCTTCATGACACCCAAATTGCATTCTTCCGAATTTATCATTTGGGTCTTTAGAAGGAATTCGGAATGCATTGCACCAAGCAAATCAAAGAAAACTGTTAGCATGGCCTTGATTTTATAGCGATTACGCTGCACCATTTTGAAGTCGGTTCGTTTATTTGCAAGTCGTACTGCCTTCGCCCACGGTACTCCCCAGTTATGATGCTTTTTATAATGGTTGGGTAGGTACAAACCCCGGAAACCATATTTTCAAACACTTGTTTTAGATTGTTCAAAAAAAATAATAGCTCGTTCGAAGCGTCCCACGCCGAATTGAGGCTATCAGCGCAAAAGTGGTGTAACCCACAATTTAATCTGGTTGCGGTTTTGGTGTAATATACATTCCTTACATTATGAACTTTCAATACAATAGTGGAGTAAGCTACTTTTTGTCTTCCAAAAACATAACTGTACATAACATAACTGTTGGACAGAACAAATATAGCGAAGTAATAGAGAAAAAAGGGTGTAAGCTGACTACACCGGTGGTTTACATCGTCTGGGGTTATACCACTTTTGCACTGATAGCCTCAATTATGCTATCAGTCACGTCTTTTGGTTAAGGGATGAATTAATATCATAAAACCTTTAAAGTGTTTATTCTCCATAAGTGTTTATCATGACTAAGTGTTTATTGTCTAAATTGTTTAAAGGATGAAAAAGTGTTTTACTTTTAAACACTTTTATCGTTTTGTACTTAGGTTAAAATTATGCGGTAAAACACCTTAAATGTTCAATTTGTGTTAAACACTTTAAATGTTACAGAATAAAACACTTTAATGATTTGAATTTGTGCACATCTATCAAACACTTACATTTGCAGTAAACAGAAAAGAAACCTATGTCCAATTTCTCCTTTAACACAGTCAAGATGTATACCACAGATTCTTCTACAAATCCTAATTTATATTCCGAATAAACCACAGAAGAGAAATGTTGCACCCAGCGCCAAAAATTATTAATTGAAATTCCCTTTTACGATATTTAGGACACCGAAAAAAAAAATTCTTACTGTTATTAAAATATTCGCAAAAATTCATTTTTATTATTATTAACCATAAAAAAAACAATTTTGCCATAAATTCTGTCTGTGTCTCAAAAAAAAACTTAATGGTGATCATTTCATTTCTGTAAGTAGGAAATCCACTCACATCGAAAGCAATTTATAATATTTATCCACAGCCCAAAAATGTAAAACACCAAAAACGTTTTCTTTTATACAAATATAAAACTCTCCACCAAAAAGATTAATGGCTCTAACAAATCCTAAAGCCACCACGCCACCAGATAAACAACAGGTCGTGTTCGGGGGCAGCACATCTATTAGCCTAATTGGTCAGTGCTGTCGAATGCACAACCAATTTATATGAAATTTTGGTTACGCTCCTTATTTGCGCGATGGAATAAAATGAAAAGCCTCAAGGTTATCTTTTTGGTGGTAACCCAATGACCTAGATTCATCCGGGCAGCATCCAGAATCCGCAAGGCGAACCCCTCTTCATGCTGTGGATTTCTAATTCTATTAATCTTGTCTCACCTTGATGAAATTTCTAAGCATTAATAAGCCTCGTCGCTCAGCGGTGGCTGTTTTGACACTTTTACCAAAAATAGTGTGTTTGGGGACCACCTATTTTTTTTCGATTTTGGATGCATCGTTCGTTGGGAAAAAAATATAGTGTATTCTGCTGCTGCCTACTTTTTCGGCTGATAGAAGAAGCGCATTGGGATCATCAGGTATCATCAGCGCCTCACCTCGACCAAATTTAGAATTTTTGCATTCAGCCTCGATTTTCTTCAGAAGATAAAAAAAAATTTCGCTTTTCCTTCGCTCCGCAGCGACACGGCGAAGTAAGTGTGAGCGGTATCGCTTCAATAGTGTTTTGTTTTTTCGTATATATAAATCGTTGCCGCAGTTTCGCGTTTTTGGTTCGCCCAAGGCGAAACTTTTTCCAATTTTGGTCAGAAAACGCAGGTTTCTCTCATTTATTTGCTGGTCACACCCACGCCACTGAAGATAGGCGATAGCGACGACAAGAAGATAATTTTTTTTTCGTGGGGGAGTCATTGAAGACGTAGAAAATAATAATAAAAAAAAATCTTAAAACGAAATTCGGCACATGCCACTTCACCTTCCATTGTATCTACCACAGAAGAAGTATTCATCGCGCGTGCGATGAGAGCATCATCATCAGTCCAAAGTCAATGCGGGAAGGGACAGCAGAACCGAAGGGTAGCAGAGGAGGACTTGGGGATGATTCGTGCAGCATTTGAAATTCGAAACCATCCCCGATGGAAAGAATTTTCTGCGTTATTTTTTTTATGGTCTGTGATGTGTGTTCCATGGGGGGTTGGAAGCGAATTATATATTTTTTTTAATATAACACATTCGTCTGAAGTTCTTATTTTTTATATAGGGGGGCGAGCGCTTGGTACCAGATTGCAAACGGGGGGCGGATCACCTCGTTGCGATTGTGGTAATAAATGGTGGCAAACATAATTCCAAGGGGAATGTGCAGTGGATAAAATTCCAGATAATCCTTAAAAATTCTGTTAGAAAATTGAGTGTAAATATCGAATGTGGCGGGTGTGAATGCGAAAACGCGGAATAATCAAATTATTATTTTCTAAGTGATTGTGAGAAGCTGCACAAACCCAGGTTGGGAACAGAATGCATTCAGAATGGATTCAGAATTGATTCCAGTAGATTGGAAGTGATTCCACTTTAGATTCAAAGACATGTAGAGAACCGATTCTTTTTGCTTTGGGATGTCATAGGACGGAATCAATTCATTCCTCTCTGCATTCCCTAGAATCGGTTCGGAATCGATTCCTTAGAATTGATTGGAATTTTTTTTACGCTTAACAACGAACTGGGAATACATTCGATTCCCTTCTGCATTCTCCAGAATCAGAAAAGGAATCAATTGGTTCCTTCGGAATGCATTCTGAATCAATTCTTCTGGAATGGGTTCTTCTTTTGCCAACTGCGAACCGGTTGAAGTACGCAGGTTTGCGCTAATATTGTAAAAGTAAAAGTCTATACTCACGATAATCTCTTAGAGAGCAGCCAAAAACAGAGTTCGAATTTTCAAAAGGGCGTTGCTGATAAGCAAAACGTACACAATCGCTATTCAGAACTACTCCTAGATTTCTTGCTTTATGAAAGGAGAGACATGATAATTCGATAGCAGAGAAGTGAGCACGAGCAGTAGGAGAGCGAGAGAGAAAAAAAACACGAAGAGGAGGCCGAAAACTGTGAAGTGGTAAGGGTCCTTCAAGTGTCACTCCTTGGTTTCAGTCCCGGATCAACTATGAATTGACATTGATACAAATCAGGCCTGGTGATATAAACGCAATGGAGCACAATCCGATAGAACGTTCGTGGTTGGCACATAGACCAAATAAAATACATAGGTTGCAGTGTCCGCTGAGATGCGCCTAAAGGAAGAATGACTGAATAGATTAACGAACGATTGAACACAAATACAGTGGGGAGTAAATTCGAGCCCCGGAACTCTGGGATGGTAGTCGGGAATCTTAACACCTAGGCTACCGATACCGGCAACAACTAAAACGAATGTGGCATTAAAACGGACGAAGAGTTTGAAGACATGTCTGACGAAAAAACTTTAGTTCGACATAAAAAACAAGGCGCACTATGATGGCTCGATGGCACTATGATGAATCTTAGAAACGAGAATGCCAATCCGAATTTTCAATGGTAGACCAACGAGAAAAGGAAGCATAGGACGTTAAAGAAATAAATGGATGGATGAAGTGCTAGAAGATATACAAAAACTTCTTTCAAAGAATTGGAGGAGAACTAGCAAAACGTAGAGAGGACTTGGAAGTACATAAATAGACTTCAAGAGGCCCGAGTTCTACAAGTACCGTAGCGCCATTTAAGAATAAAATTGCACAATTCAAAAATTTGTTTAAATATTCTAGAACTTTTTCAAACGCAGAAGATTACTAATCACAACTAATCGAAAAATAGTGTTACATCAACAAGATCGACAAAATCGGTCACATATCAACATGCTACCTCCAAAAAGCACTCAATTGATATGAAATTATGTGAATCATTCCTCGTCTTTCACTCCCTTATCCTCTCTCCCCCCAAAAAACCACCTGGATCAACAAAAAATTCATCCCGCTTTGTTAATAAAAAAAACGGTCCGATAACCACACACAACAGAACACAAAGCCCAAAAGAAAAACGCCAACCTGTCAATGGTTATTTTCGTAAGGAATTTTCCTGAACAGTATAATCACGATAAGGCACGGCCATTACTACTGTGCAAAGAGGAGCGCATTATCGGTGTAGCAACGCGGCGACAGCGGCGGGGGAGAGATAAGGTGACAGGGTCAATATCTCAAGGCGAATTTATATATATATAATTTTTTTCTTTGCATTTCTTCAAGGAAGCAATTTCCACTTGTAGGTGACGAAAAATGGATAAAGCGAAATGCCATTGTTGTGTTACCTTTATGCAATTTGAATTAGTCATAAAAATATTTTTCGTTATCGTACGTGATAAAATGTTATCTTTTAACTAGAAACAAAATCATTCGACTTGCAAGCAACGTTCATCGTCTAGAATGCGCACAGCGGCAAAGGTCAACATTCACATAGTTTCTTGAGAGAGAGAGCGTCGCACGTTCATTCTATATGGCATAGAGGAGGAGACGGGCATAGACCAGCACACTGTGTGTAGAACACGCATCTCTCAGCACATACTAGATAGAGAGATAATCTAGCGAGTATTGTATATGCGGGGGAGGTTACTATAGCCACCATAGACAGGCAGCGCACTCTCGTGCATGTTTGATTAATTTATGCAAAAAAAAATTATTGAGAAAAATATTTCCCTTCTGTTTTCGATTTTCGCCTTTGAAGTCCAAATTTGAAAAAATTTTCTATGTTGGGAAACTCTTTAATTAGTTGCGATCGGCAGCCTTCAATTGTTGCCACATTTTTGGTGCACAGTTTCATTTTTTTTTTTTGGGTTATGAGCGGTGGGCTGAGCGAAACAGATTTTGTTTGATGAATAGCAATCGTTTGAGTGTGGAAGAATGTCATGGGAAATTGTAGTTATAGCAGTGAATATTAAGTGGAGATTTACTTAATATTGGCAGATTTTGAAAAGTTGATTGGTAAAATGGCATTGGTTCATTGGGGACTGATCTTAATTTTATAGAAACTTCATTCAGTGCTAAAACGTACACTTAAGGCAGCCCTATTTCGTTGCTGATAACTACATTTCTGTTCATTTCGCTAATTTCTATGAAGAAACATGTTTGGTACGAGTTACCAAACAACCACAATCTAAAAGTGAAAAAGAGTCTTCACACAAAGATGAAAAAAATACAATACCACAGAATTCTATAACAGAGTCAACAAAGTTAAGGGAAAGTGCGTACTTTCCATGAGAATTTGCGTAAAGAACGAAGAGCTTTTCACAATTGATGAAGCAGGCAAACAAAAGGTATCGAGACTTCCTAGTAGAGAAGAGGTATTATTGTTAAAAAGCTGATAAATAGCACATCACCGAACTAAGCAAAGAGTGGTGGAGCTAGTTTCGTAAGAAAGGTTTCTGTCGCTCGACACATATGCCAAATATGCCACACCTTTCCCTTTCACTAAGGCCCGTAAACATCAACGAGGATAATCCCTATTCGTAATTTTATAATAAACATTAACCTAGATTATCTCAGATATAATTCTCCCATACATTTTATCGACCTAGCTGGCTTGTCGTAGTCTTAGGAGCGTCCAAGTTGTTTTATGTCTGATTTATAGGTGAGGTAACAGCAGATCGAGAGATTGCGCTCAGGGCTTCCGTGAAGGGTTATTACACAAACCTCCAATTACTATGATTATAAACGCTGGTTAAAACACCCTGTCCATTTTCTAAAGTATTTGCGTTGTATACTTTGTAATTTCTACTACGATCGATGTTCTTCAATTCTTTTAAATTGATACCAATGACTGCCATCACAGAGGTCCGTGGTTCGAATTCACCCGGTCGTATAGTTCTTCGTCTGTTGTCCCACCTGTTACCACCGTCTGTTTGCATAATAAGCGAGGAAGCCTACTCTTGTTCGATCACCGAAATCAGGGTTCTACTATAATAGTATTGGGGTGGAAGACTTTTTTCACTTTTAATTGAACAAAAACAAAAAAATCTGAAAATGGCTGTCTTCTAAATGCCTTTCATCAATCATTTATAGGCGAATTCATAAAGTGGAGATGCGTATAAAGTAATTGTGGAATTACTGAAAAAAATAAGACATTTATGGGAGGTGCATACCAAATTTCATCCCAATTGTGCGATTTTTAGACTGTACTAAGCAAAAATGTTTAAGATGGAAAACACGCAAACATCAAATTAAGAGAGTGTACAAAACCCACAAAATTCAATTCAATTTAAAGTACAAGAAAAAACCCCCCTCCTTCCGCACACAGAGGAAAATGTTCAAAATCAATAAGCAGAAAAAAGCATCATGTTTTTCGCAACATCTTTCGTGACTTATTCAATTTACCTTTCATTCAATGACAAATACGCCCACAGCCAATAAAATTAGACCCTCGTACATTCATCTTTTCATTTTCAATAATTCTGTGAAACGCCCAACAGAGAACACCCGTAACGAAACCCATTACGGATTACCTAATTCCCATTCCTTTACCGAAATTCACCTTGTGTATATTCCTAGACATTTCTTTCTTCTTGAGTTTCTGCCATTGGCAAAAAAAAACCCGAAGAGAAAGAGAGACGTCCCCAACCTTTATTATCCCCCAGATCCAAATATAGACGACATTCAATAAAGTCAATGATTTATGTAATCGCGAATGGCAACCCTGAAAAGAGTCAATGACCTCGAAGATTTGTCACTTTCATTTTATATAAAAAAAAAGAAAAATTTCAAAAAAAAAAGCGAATAAATAAAAAATTGAATTTCACGAACAATTTTGCCAGGGAAAAGGGCTCCCCTTACACACACGATGCCATGGGGACACCATCTGCGAAGCTCTCTCATATGACATATAGGTGACACCGGCGTAAGCCGTGAAATCGAAACTTTACAAGCGGTGCCACAAGCTGACGGCTCGCTTCCTTGCGCGCTCCACAGCAAAAGGTGTGTACCTGGGTTGTACGAAGATAAACGACATCAATAAGAAGAAGACGGCGAAAAAACCCCGAAGAAATTACTTTAAAGAAAAAAAATAAAAGAAGAAAGAAATAATCTTCAAAGCACAGCCAACTTGTAACGTATCCAAGGCCCGGAGTGTGAGTTATGATTAACTTTCCTCCGGTCTCGTGACGGATTTTCTTGTTTTCCGTTTGACGACTTTGGCCCATGTGCACCTCTGCCACCGGTCGGGTACCCCAGCCTCAGCCTCTTAGCCCCAGCCAGTGTGGAGGTGCCTTCATGAAAGGCATCTTAGATACATACATATATATACACACAAGTAAACCGGTAAAAGAGAAATTAACTAAGAAAAAATTAAGAAAATGAAAAACAAAAAAAAATAATCAAAAAGATTCCCGTTGATGTCACAGCGCTGGAGCTGTGCTGCTGCTGCCTCCGTCACCGTTTTCTTCGATGCAAAAGTTTACTCGAGTTCGGGCTCTTGCTGTCTACTACTATAATATACCTGAGCCCAGGTATTGGATGGGGCTCACACACAGGTTAGACTCTTCAGGCAAAACGACATCATCGAGCTGCGGATGCTGGCCCTCCTCCGGCATTAAATCTGTTTTTAAGGGCCTTTACCTTGCTTACCTTGTGCAAAGTGTGACGGTACAAAGCTGTGTGTGCCTTCTGAGTTTGATGTCATCGCAAAATTATAATTAACAAAAATAATGACTGCCCTCGGGCGGTGGTGTCAGGTGTTGTTGATTTTAGCTTAATGGTTATATAATGGAGGCTATTTTTTTTCGAGACGAATTTATTTAACCTTTTGGAAAATATAAAATTGGTTTTTAACAATTGTAAACATCTCTTTTTAAATTTGTGATGTTGCAGGGGAAATACTGTCTAAACTAAATAATGTTTAAAGTATACTGAAATTCCCTGGAGACTGAAAAAACATAGTAAAAAATATGAGGGGATGCGTATGGATTGATTTAAACCCAAATGACCTAAACAGTCCTAAGTGACCTAAAACTAAATTAAAGTCGTAAATTGTTTCAAAAAAAAAACTGTGCGATTACAAAATTATTTCGCAGATTTTGACTTCATCGACATTTTTATACAGCAATTGACTAAAATACTGATATATGTACTAAAAATCTTTTGATGCCCCATAATATACATAAAATGATGCGCAAGCTTAGTCGGCAAATACAGTATCTAAAAAAAATACGAGAGGATGTGTATGGGTTGATTTAAACCGAAATGACCTAAACAGTCCTAAGTGACCTAAAACTAAATTAAAGTCGTAAATTGTTTAAAAAAAAGCTGTGCGATTACAGATTAGACAAAATTATTTCTTAGATTTTGACTTCATCGACGTTTTTTATACAGCAATTAACTAAAATACTGAAATACTAAAAATCTTTTGATGCCCAATAATATACATAAAATGATGCGCAAGCTTAGTCGGCAAATACAGTATCTAAAAAAAATACGAAAGGATGTGTATGGGTTGATTTAAACCAGTCCAGACCAGACAGTCCTAAGTAACCTAAAACTAAGTTAAAGTACTAAATTGTTTAAAAAAAAGATTGGTGCCCATTAATATACATGCAGCTTGCGCAAGTTTAGACAGCCAACACAGCTCCTAAAATGACTCTTTGGGCATTTTGAAAAGATATTTGGCTACGGCTTGCTCGATACTTCAAAGCAAAGAACTCCGTTTTATGTTTCAGAAGTAAAACACCAACGCTGGGGCGGTGCTCCATCCAAGTACAAACCGTGCCCAACGATGCTTGACTTCGATGATCTAATATGAACCGATCTGTTCAGTATACTAAAGGCACCCCTCTTTTTTTATGTGGGACCCAAGTTTAGGAATCATCCTTTGTACTACCAGCCTGTCATGTGGTTCAGGTGGTGTAATGGTCCAATGCCAAGTTGTAAGCATAGTTTGAAGGATAGGATAAAGCTTTCTACTAGACATTCCACCATGATTTGAACGACATGACGGACTAGTAGTACAAAGGATGATTCCTAAGCTTGATTTTACCACAAAAAAATACCCCGTCGAGTTGGAAGACCTAAAGTGATGTAGGAGATAACCTTATTAGTAGAGGCCACAACACCTGGGAGATTCTGGACGGAGCTAAGAGCCGTCGCACAAAACACAGTCCACTGGAGGGCAACATTTTCCAACCAATGTCCCACGAGGGATTAAAAAAGCATAATAAAAAAATCTAAGGCTTTGTATGAAAGCACCGTTCCGTCAATTCTGGCTGTTTTCATTTCCAAATAAATGGTACCAGAACCGTTTTGTCGCAATTGACAAGTAAAACTACTCACTTAAAGGTTTTTTTTTCAAATGAACGAAACATGAAAAACCTTTCACAATTCAACATAAACAAACAAAAACCTTTTGTCCACAGATACATTAAATGTTCATTTTTCATAATTCTCATTCTAATTTCATTTAAATGTTTTCCATCCAGGAACTTGTAGCCTCACAGCCATATAATAAACTAGTCCAGTTAATATCGCCACCACCGAAAATATCACAAACCAACGCACGTACTTCACCTGTACTCAGTGCACAGCAGCGCGAGACAACCAGTGCAGCTAATCAACCTGTTGTTAATTATCATGTCAAGCTGCATGCTTATAAACTGTCATGATTACAATGAACCGAGGCCAGAACGGTTTCTTTTCCTTATTCTCGACCTTCCTAAAAATACAATCTCTCTCCGCGATGGTCTTGTATGTCCAGCACTAAGTCCACGGCACAGAGAAAGGCAGCAACCACCACCAGTGCTCAGGTAAATGCAGGCATCAGGTATGAACGTAATGGAGTGGCATTTGTCTGGACATTAACCAGACACCAGCGCTAGCAATCGTTCATTGCCGTGTTCTCACACGTGTAATTGACGCGAAAGCATTTAAAATTCATTGCGACACTGGACAAGCCTCATGGATGGTGGCTTATAAAATTATGGAGAAAGCGCGCACAAGCAGCAAAATTCTGAGCTGACCGATGTCGTGTTGTTGTTGTAGCTTGTCGCCGCCGCCTCCTCCATACCTTAAGACTTAAGTGATCGAGCGTTGGACATTGCGCGATTATGTACAAAGCTCATTCTCAAGATTGGAGATTGTTATTGTCGCCTGTGCTAATTGCTAGCAACAATAAGAGCATGATTCGCTTTCAGAATGCAATGTCTGTCCCATCCCAGAGCCGAGAGGAATGAACATGGGTCGAATGGAAGGAAAAAAATATTTAAAATGCCTTTGCAATTGTTCAGCCAATTGACATCGTTTATGTTATTCGTGTTATTTTTTTTTCTTGTCACTTTTCTGCCCTCGATATCATATGAACAATGATACCACAGTCAACTCTCTAAATTGATCAGAAATTGTCGTCGCTGGACAATGCTGCTGGTGTGTGGTTGACTCGTGGTGGCTTAATCGACACTTTTTTTTCTTTGGCATTTTATGCAAATTATGCTGTCCGAGCTATGAGCTGTAATCATGAAAAAAGTCTCGATTTGCACATTCTATGTCTCTGTTTTTTTAATGGTGTGCGATGTGAAAGAATTTATATCTAGAAAACTTTTTCATAGGTTTAACGCAGACCCTGCACTTACGACAACTCTAACTTGTCGTGATTTTTCCAACATGGATCAGGTACGACTTGTCCAAAAGTGTCATTATCTACCATGAGCTAAGTTCTTGGATATAAGTCGATGTAAAAATTGCCGAACTTGAAAGGGTCTTCCTTGATCTGTATGAGGAGTCTGCAGCTTTGAGAGTTTACTGCGGAAATTAAATCGCTTATAGTTTCTTTACCATTGGTTCCCTTAAGTAAAAAGTGATTCTAAGAAATTTTAAAGAACGATTTAGTCGTCGCAAAAATTAAGGAAGCCAAACGAAATTTCTACGCCCAGCGTCTTATGGGTCGTTTAGGTGCCAGCTGGAGGCGGATTCGTGGATGTAACGCCATCCATTACTCACTCCCAATCTCCTAATTTACTCTGTTAACTGTGAATGGATGCTGGGCCACGTTGGCAGCCCCAACCCAATTCAACCCAATATTAGAAAAGACAAAGAAAAATTCTTTTGTTTTTGTAGGCCCTTCTTAACTCATGAATGCATGCCTGTATAGGGTACGCCTCTGCATGAAAGACAATTGCTACGGTGCCTAGGCTTATCGCTCTACTGAATCTGGGCCGTCCACTACAGATCTCGAGCCAACACCTGTCTCTGTTTTGGAGCCAGCCGTGTACCATACTGCGATATTTTAGAAAAGTCCAGTATAGCCTATCATGCAAGCAATGTAATGTAATGTAATCTTAACCTGCATACAGTCCGGTAGCATTCCCGCTTCTGTAATCTATATATATATAATTCGATGTATGTGTGTATGTATGTATGTGCCCTAATAACTCCTAAACCATTCAACCGATCGCCACAAAAATTTAACCATATGTTACTTACATCCAGGGGGTGGTTTTAGTATCGGTGCCTACTTTCAAAAATCACTCCTAGGGGCGCTGTCTTAGAGAGCTTTAAAAAGCATAATAATATACGTTCTACGAAGGTGAAAATGTATACATAGAGGTTTCTCGGTACGAGAAAGCGATTGGTGATGTCCATTACTTTCGCAAAGATGGCGGTTCCAATATGGCGGCCGAATTTTGCAATTGTGTTCCCCGACCTCCGGCATGGGTATCAAATGAAAGGGTATGACAAATAAAATATTATTAGCTGTGTGGCGTCATTCCAAATTCAAAATGGCCGCTTACACAAAATGGCGGATTACCTTTTTCTATGCAAGCCATCCGGTATGGGTATCAAATGAAAAGGTATGACAAGTAGAATACTATTAGCTGTGCGGCGTCATTCCAAATGCAAAATGGCGGCCAACACAAATTTCAGTTTACATTTTTCTTTACAACGCCCGGGGCCCGCCCTCGGTATGGGTATCAAATGAAAGTGTATAACGAGTATAGTACAGTAAGCTGCGTGACGTCATTTTAAATCTAATATGACGGTCACCATGGCAGAAGACATATAATAGTCTAAAATGTAGAAAATAAAATATAGTTTAAAAAAACTAAAATATACACTTTTAAATTAAAATGAACTAAAAAATCGAGCGAAGTTCTGCACAGGGCGTCTACTCCCCCGGCATAGCAAAATCAAATCTGATCGATAAATGCCAAGTCAGGGGATGGTTTTTATTGTCTCGATCAAAATGTCAGATCCCTAAAAGTTTCACATTTTGTTATTTGGAATCAAAAATACCAAAAAATTGCCGTTTTCAAACTCTCCTACTGTATATTAAAATTCATATCACCTGATTACTACTATTGGCTTATGGGTGCAGCATAGGCGCACCGGGTCCCAGCTAGTCTCTTCTATAATGTTGACTATTATAGAATCTCCTCGCCCAAGATCAGATTCTGAGATCCATATAGTACGCAGACGATAACCCCCATAACTAGCACGCATAGTAAACAAATGCGTCCGATACTATTATGACACGCTTCCGCTGCAGGTACAAAAATTGAGAAATACGCATGCACACTCTCTCTACAAGCACAAAAATCTAAAAATGCTTCTGCTATAGTGGTATGACCATTCCAAACCCGAGTGCCGTTTTAACAAGCAGTTCCCAACCAAGTACTAACCATTGGACTGCTGCTTGACTTACGCAATTGAGAGAGAGCAGCTATATTGAGTATTCTAATGGCACCCTTTATGGTCAATTAGCCGTTTTCTTCGTCCTATACAATTTATTAAAGCTCCAATTTTGCTTCCTTTAGACTAGAAAATGTTTGACACGTGTCTGTAGCGGGCTTAATTTGGAAAAGTAGCATTTTTACTCAGGCTTACCGTGCCTCATTTGGGTGACATACAGGCGTTTTGACGTTCGTGTCTGTTTCCGGCTAACAACGGGCTAAGTTTTACTCGGGCACCAACAGCCTCAGGCCTATCCTGCCTAGAGTGATAAGGCCCGATTCCCAATAGTTTGGGTTCAGTCTCTTAACCCAGTCCTCTATCAAAGACTTGGAGATGGACCATGAAATGCACAGAAGGGGTCTAAGTCCTGGAGCAGCGTCTCAGACAACGTCCTCGCAAGCTTGTCCGCAGCCTCATCGCCCTCGATACCTCAGTGTCTGGGGATCCTCCAGTGCGAGACTCATTTTTCCGGCCAGGCTTTCAAGTACGTCAAAGGCATATATTTTAATCTGGAAAACAGAGGACAACCTACCCATTGTATTGGAAGCTTGGAGTTGGATCCGGCGACACCAAACGTTCTACCATGTCCCATCTTTGACCCATCGGTAAACCAGTAAACGTTTCTTGGATTCCCAGGAAGGATGAGTTCAACACTCCTTTTGAATCGCAGTTGACCAACAATATGGTGAGATACGCGGCAATTTGAGATGTTTAGGATACTGTTGAGGATTTCCATATGTCCATGCGTATATGGCCAGTTCAATAAGGTGAAATTTTCAAATTACTTCAAAACCCAGAAATGTGTGACATTCTCGAATGCGTAACTCATAACTTACCCTCAAATTAAGGCGTGTAAAAACCCAAACTTTACAATGAATTCCAATTGTTCTCTGTACCAGCCGCGGTGGTGTCCACATCTTTTCTTTACATTCACAAAATTCATTAAATAAATTGAACAAAACAAAACAACAAAAAAAGTACCATTAAAAAAAACATTGCGAAAATCCAACAAAATGCAAAAAGATCTCCTCACAATAAAAAAAAAACGATGAAAAGTTCGCAAAGCCAGCGCCGCAGCGGATGGATGGCATTTACATTTGCGTGTAAACATGTGACTCGGGGCTAAAAACTCATGACACAGCTGGGTGCGGTTCAGATAGCTTAACCTGAGATCATGAAGGTGTAAACAATGGCTGAACAAGCTTAACACAAAACTCCTCGCAATTCCCTGAACAAATTTCCCGTATATTATTAACTATCTCCCATGTGTCCAGGTAATGATAACAACAAGCGCTGGCATTTAGCTGCTAAAGTAAATTAGCAAAACTTTCGAGAGACAATAGACAATACACTAGAGAGCGACGCAGGAGGACATGAATGCATCTATTACAAACAAAAACCGCATAAAGCCTTGTTAAAGGGGGAGGGAGGTTGGGGAGGACGAAGGTGTGGAAGAGGGGGGGGGGGATTAAAGCTAGATAGGAAAAAATGCAACGGAAAAAAACATGCGATAGAAAACTGCACTCGATGCGAAATGCAACAATGCAAAGTCATTTGGTGGCACATTTGATGGCTGCAATTTGAGATTCTCAAGGCCAGGTGAAAAACGCGAGTTTTTTTGTGTTTTTGTTTTGTTTGGTGCATGTGTTCTATCCGCAAAGTGATATTTGCGCGGCGGTAATTCGAGGTGGATACCCAGGTAAGAACTAGGCAATCAGCCCCGAGCGAACTCTAGTCTATTGAAGATATGTTCTATATCTAACAAACGTGAGGAGAAATTGAAACAATCGAAGCCGAGTTTTTTTGGGTGGGGGGGGGGGGGAGGTTTTTGGAAGACGTCAACAGAAAATTACCCTGGCACACACCATTTCAAGGGTGGAGATTTTGATGTGGTTTTTTGTGTGTAGGGTTGGCTGTGGCTAGGGTTGTGCTTTTATGTGTAAACAGTTGAGCTTCTATTTCTGTGTTTTAATTAAAGGGTGATCTCCGGACTTTGTTTGCCTCAAACCTGCTCTCCCTTGTGTTAAATCTCCTGATAAAAGTGTGCGCTATCGTGTACCAAAAATCACTTAAATTCTCCCTCTCATATCCTACGGGGTATTATCCTTCTCAAATCCTTTGTGATTGCCATCATAAGAACGAAAATGTATGCCCCCATCTCCTTCCGTCAGCTTCTTTGGTAAACTTCGATATCAGATCCCTTAAAAGGGATCATTTAGAAAACGACGTGATTAAAGGAGAAACTTTTACGACACCACATGCGGCTGCTGTGACTGGATGGATAGAGGACTTAACCTCCACCGAGAAACCCCTCAGATGTATGCGATGAGTATATTGAGTGCGTTATCTATCTGTAGATGTATGTATATATAATGATGGCCCCTGGCAACCGCTACACAGATAAGACGTAACCATCTGCAGGCCTAATTAATGATAAATCACGACCGTTGCCTACTAAATCAGTCGCCCTTGGCTGGATTTTTGGTGCAGCTTCCGTTCGGACTATCTATTCAGATGATGATGGATCCTTTGAGATGTTGATGCCTGTATATCGTCGCATATATTTTCCTATTATACTTGAAACTCTTTGTTTGTTATTTACGACACAAATGATCGCCTCTTTCAGCGCGCATCAAAGTGATAAATAATGGTTAAGGTACAGATCGTGGTGTAGGTGGGGTGTAAAATGCAATTTCTTAGGATCGTTCCTTCATACCATTTTCGTTTCATCATAGATCGACGTCATTAAAATTATGGACGAATGGAGACTGGAATGAGGCCAGTATTATTGTTGGTCTTGTCTTGATGTCTTCCTGCTTTTGCTGGTGGCAAATCTTCTCTACACTTAATGCCAATTGGCACGAATTAATCACGACCCTCGTAGGCTATACGCTCTTCAGCACAGTAAGTAGTTAAAGGCAATGCGCTGCGCTAAATGAGCGGGGGCGACACCTTTTTAGTGAAGGCGAAAATTGCTGACGCTCTAAAAGAAATAAATAAACAAAAAAAAAATAGCGAAGACGAAACCAAACAATCCGAGACTCTCCAAAGTCAGTCACAGTCTCGAGACTGTGTGTGGAAACATCTTCTATATAAGCTAGAAGCTGTTGAAGGCGAATATGCTAATTTGTAAGGTGTGCGCGCGCAGAAGTGATGTGATAATTTGGGACAAACTGACTTTCTAGATATACTATACACTCGTTGTCTAGGATGATCACGAAATATAAAAATTATCGCGTGGTTACAGACTGTGAGTTAAAAACCAACAACTAACCTATAGAGTATAGAGGAATCACTACTAGGGCGACTATTTACCATTAGTCGAAAGTGAAGTCTTCAAATGATCGTATCATACCCATATTTTGTTTTTCGTCGTTGTTATTGTGAAATATACTTCACTCAGATGTTCACAAAATGTTTACACAGTTCGGGAAAAATTTTGCTTGTTGTAAACACAATCGGCACCACAATCAGTCTTATGGCGACAGATAACGAACGAGTATGTTACTTGTGATGCGTAATAAGCGCCCCTTGAAATAATAATAATCTCTCAAGTTCTAAATTACATAATATACAGATACACGTTATTCCCCTTCAAGTGACCGTAACCGGCGGCGCCAATTTTAATCGGAATGCAAATTTCCAGAAATAGCAAAAAACTAATTGCAAATAAGGTTCCCGCGCGATCACATATCTGCTGGACGTGGGCCATTCTCTACTATCCGTGTGTGTCGTCTATGCGCAGGTCTTGCACCTTATAACTCTAAACAGAACAGGTCTTGGCTAGCTGGCAGGATCGAATCGGATCGGAAACGCATCATTACCTGAAATTGCCACCTTTTCATGCGGGTTAACTGCCTAACGAACTGCTATCAGTGCATACGCATTTCATACCTGAAAACGACGACCATCCCCTGCACTCCTTGTTGATTGCATCTCGAAAAGATCGCTGCAAGATCACTTATTTGCGATCGGTTCTCTCTCTTTCTATATACATATACCTTGCTTCAGGTGAGGCTTATATTGCGGTGCATATGGGGATCTACCATCGTAATGCGGCCTAGTTGAAAGCCATTGACTTTGCAGTGACAGGAATGGAAACTGATGACGCATTTTCGATTGATCGTTCGATCAATTTTTACACGATCACAAGTAGCGAATTCCACAAAACATATTTTAAGAGATTTCAAGTTCCACAAAACAAATTAATATTGTCACAATTCTACTATCTTTAATCAAGACGTAAAGGTCACATTTGTTTTGACAGATCATTCGCCTCATGCTAAGCTATAGGGTCACAATGACATGATTCAATATAGAGCAGACATATATATATTTCACAGCAGCGCGATCTCAAGTGATCTTCATAATCCGGATGTGATCGTTGATGGCTATAAAGACAAGAATGACACACACAGTTGGTATCAATATTACAATGGTGACAATTGTTACATTATGACTGATCGCGTTTAGTTTAATCTTCACAAAAACCAGGAAAAGTGTTTCTTTTTTTACATTTTTGGTGGTGGTGGTGGAAGGAGGGGGAATAGAGGAGAATTAGCTTCAATTGTTATCAGTATGAATATAGACGTTGATTATGATCTTTGTTGGGGGATTTATGATCTTTTTTCTCTTACTCTCTCTCCCGGGATTGGTGTATTTGTTGATTCGAAAAATTGAAGATTGCATGTCGGAATTGGAAAAAGAACATTTCGATTAAGGGAAATAGGTTGAAAGTTCATTGATTTCAAGTGTTTTGATGATATTTTTAAAGGGGATTTTTTTTTGATTGTTGCACTTTAATCGAGTTTAAAATTGGTTTGGTTATTTTGAGAAGTGTTTTATTACTTAAAATTTCAATAATCACAAAAGTATAAATTTGTTTTAATGGAAATGTACTTTAGAAATATTGCTAGTAAAATAAAATACTGGTTTTGAAAAGTCAAGTGATAATAAGCGTATTCTATTGGATTTTTCTTGAGGTGTAGAATGAAGTCCTTGCATCAGTCCTTCGATCAGTTGCAGGACGACCCCAGCCCCATAGGAAAAGATGTGTGTCTTGCAGGGTGTTAAAAAAACATTTTTCTACGCCTCTGTTAGAATACAGGCATTCTGATATTACTTTTAGTTACGGAATTAGCAGCATTCCACAACCTTGTGGAATATTCATTCCATCACTTGTTATGAAATGACTACTAGTGGCGACATCTGTTCCTCGTAATCCAAGAATATGATTTATTAATTAAAGAAAAAAAAAAGATTTTTTTAATTAAATAAAAAAAGGATTGTTTCAATAAATAAACAATGATGTTCTGCTAGAATATTTATGCTTCAAATAAACTATTCAATTATTAAATTGCAGAAAATAATAGCATTTTTTTATTAAATTTTGCGGCGGCCATCTATTAACAAATTATTAAATTACAAAATTGTTATGAATGAACACTCCCTACTAATATGTTATTTAGTGTTGCTGTGCCTTATACATTATATTTTTGACAGTAGCTTTACATTAGGTATGTTTTCCTTACAAAATATTAATAAAAACTAATTAGACGCGTAGAAAAAGTATAGTCTGCAACACGTTTTGAATGGCATATTTCGCACTCGTGGACCGCGCAACTTCTACTTGTGCGGAATATGCATCATTCCAAACTTGTTACAGAATATATACTATTAGAAGCCTCAATGCGCTTAGAACAATGACTATATAACAAGAAAATACCTTTTGCAAATTGCAATCTGTCTATTCTTCAAAACTACATTTTAATTTCACTTTGGAACTCTTGACTGCAGAAAAGTCTCTACTCCTGGAATCTTCTTTAGTCACTTTAGGCGAATGGGCCCTCCTCGTCATCCTGACGATTTTTCAGACTGAACATATTCTCTTCATACTTGCAATGTCAACTCATCTTGAAATTCCATGGATAGTGCTGTAGTGAAACGATGTCCGCAAGGGAATAGTCATACCTCCCCTACTGCAATGCTCTTTAGTAGATGAATTCCTGGATCTACTCAATGGCTAATGCTAAGCCTTCACCGACCACAGCTCAATAATGTTCAGTTCAATCCACATAATTGGCTTTACCGGCTAAAGTCAAGTTCATGTTCAGTTCGTGCTTGAAATTGTTGTTGCTTTTCCGCCAAAAGTTAGAAATGCAAAAACTCACTGGAATTGCATTCATTTATTCCAGTTGATTACTCTCTTTTGAGCAAGCTTTTACGTTTAACTTCAGTTCGAGTCCAGTTGGGCGAACTGAGGTCTGTTTTATCCTCAGTTGAATATGTGGAAATTATATGCGAACTGAGGTTATTTTAAAATTCAGTTCACCAATTTGCACGAGCTTGTGCAGTTCGGCCAGTGAAGCCGGGGTATAACACGTTTTCGCACATGATTACGCAGGATGTACCACATCAAATCGGTTCCAGAGTTTGAGCTCAGCTGGTGCACTGGTGTAGGACTAAGTGTCAATTGCCTCGACAATGCGATTCTGGTGATACAACAAACTAGGAAAGAAACACTGTCGTCGAGATTAACAGAACTGGTCCATGCAAGAAGAGCTATAGGCTTTTCACACCAAGCCAAATAACCCTTAACCTATTCCCCTCCCGTACTAAGCTTACTGCATTGCACCACGTGACAAACGACATAACAGACTGGTAATACAGAGGGTAACTCTTGAGCTTAGAACTACCACATAAAAAAAGTAGAGTAACTCTAGAGCAAATGGCCACTTGGACGATGGTCTTTTGTGGGGGCATTCTATAACTGCCTGTGTTAAAGTGGAGATTTTGGAATGGTGATGCTATTGGATTTAATGTTCGCGAGGATATCAAAGTTTCAGTTTCCTTCCATGACTATCCAAATTCTATCCTGGGTTTTCTCTAGAGAACACCACAAAATAGACTCGTTCGGTAGCTACTATCTTTCTACCAAGGGTGTGTACTATATTGGCATGCACATACGAATACTTATGTAGGACATACGACACTAAATGGGTTTTTACTATTTTTCATAGCTAAATGGTAATCAGAACGATAAGGTCCTATAAAACCAGACGTAAAGTCCCCTACAACCATAGACCAGGTCTGCCAACTCATCTTTCATAAGCTAAGTTCTGGGTTATTGGAGTTTCAATTCATTGAAAGGCAGACGCCATAGTAGACACTAGTCAACTGCTGAACTTGTTGCAACTTTGGTTTGTAACGCAATCCATTCACTGTAAAGGTCGAATCAGCAACAAGTTTCCAAAAAATATGGTTTGATTACACCGTCAACCCAAAAACGCCCCAAACAATCAGTAGTTGTGATTGGAGAGGTTGTTCGTCTACTTCTCTTGAGTTTTCAGAGCCTCATTCGAATTTATTAATTAAATTCAGTATAGTTACCTGTTCTAAATGATGACCACAGGCAGTCCGAACTTTACGAACCCTTTTCACGATATTTTCACAATTTTTGTAGCGAATTTCCATTATTTCAATGCGTTTTGCGAGTATGTATCGATTCATATCTGAAAATCTACTTGTCAAATGTCATCGTACTGACAGTTGTATGCTGACAGTTAAAAAAAATATAGTTTAAAAAAACTAAAAGAATACGCTTTTATTTTAAAATGAACTAAAAAGTAAAAAACAAGTTTGAATGTAAAGTTTTTATTGCTCCAGCCAGAATATGGAAACAACCTACCTTTGGAAATGTAAAACAGCGTGGGACTCTTTTCCTATATTATTATTTTATTAAAACCGGATAGCCCCACGCTTTTTTACATTTCCAAAGGTAGGTTGTTTCCATATTCTGGCTGGAGCAATAAAAACTTTACATTCAAAATTATTTTTTACTTTTTAGTTCATTTTAAAATAAAAGCGTATTTTTTTAGTTTTTTTAAACTATATTTTTTATTTTCTACTTTTTAGTCTATTATATGTCGTCCGCCATTTTGTAGTGATCGCCATATTAGATTTAAAATGACGTCACACAGCTTACTGTACTATACTTGTCATATACTTTCATTTGATACCGATACCGAGGGCCTTGTAAAGAAAAAGGTAAACCGCCGTTTTGTGTTGACCTCTATTTTGAATTTGGAATCACGCCACACAGTTAATAATATTCTAATTGTCGCACCCTTTCATTCCGAGGGTGTTGTAAAGAAAAAAGTAGTCCGCCATTTTGAGTTGGCCGCCATTTTGAATTTGGAATGACGCCACAGAGCTAATAGTATTCTACTTGTCAATTCCTTTCATTTGATACCCATATCGAGTGGGGTGTAAAGAAAAAGATAGTCCGCCATTTTGTGTTGGCCGCCATTTTGAATTTTGAGTGACGCCACATAGCTAATTGTATTCTACTTGTCACACCCTTTCATTTGATACCCATGTCGGGGGTCGGGGAGCACAATAGCAAAATTCGGCCGCCATTTTGATTATTTCACAAACTGGTCAGATTCCATTGTCACGCGAACTATACATATGTACAAAATTTTAAGTTGATCGGTTATATGCAAGTGGGTGAAAATCAAGTTGCAAGATTTGTCTACATACATACATACATACATACATACATACATACACATACATACAGGTGAAGCTAATATAAAGCGTATAAAAATTGGCGCGAAATTTAAAATAACACCTCTTATTGAAAGAAAGTTACACATGTTTTTCATAGCCTTTAACAAAGACTCATATAGGTACGAAAAGGGGTAGGATCAATTTCAAATACCTAGTTTCAACTGCCTTTTCAAGGTTACAAATCTGGAGGATTGTTGATGGGTTGTCTGAACCGCCCCTAAGACAGTTTGGTTCCCAGTCTCAATCGCAGCAATACCTCCTATCGTCCTTGCATTCTGTTTCTAAACAGATCTCTAGATTCTTGTTTTCCAATGCGGAGTGTGCTATCATTGTTGCATTGTTGTCAAATTGTAGGCATGTTTCTTGCAAGGACGTCAAGCTCTTTGTAGACACGAGCAGTCGTTAAAAATTTGTTGACAGCACTACGGGAGCTTTGTGCAAAAAATTGGGTCTTGAGCTAAAAATGGTTTTGTGAATGTACACAGCAGTGCTACGACAAACTTGCACCTGTTCCTTCCCGACCTTCACATCAAAGATCCTCCCCACCTTAGGGAATCTAGGGCCTTGATCTCAAAATGCTACGATCATATAGCAACATATTGGAATTGCTACCAGAGGGTATGGTTGCCACAAACAGAGACTACCTTTTACTTAGATTGACCTTCAAGAAGGACTTCTGTTGAAATTCTTTATAAAAGTAAAAATCTCATCACAAGCAATTTTCTGGCCAAAGCACTTTTCCCGTTTTGTTTAAGCAAACTTGAAGCGTAGATAGATATATCTTCTGTGAAATATCCCTGCAAAGACGCTGGATTTAGATATAAATACAAATTACTACACTGTTAGCTTATATGCCTTACGATTTACCTTACTTCTCTTAAAATTTTCTTCAAGCTCACTGACCCTTGACACACCTTCGAAAACAGCCAGACCTTGCCTTAAATCTAGATCAACAAGTCAAGCAAAGCGACTATTATCGATAGTAGTTTATAATAACCAGTGTCGCTCGCGACATGCCAATTATATAAAAAAACCATGGTAGAAAAATTGAAAGTTATCTCGACACACTCTCTACAAAAATACTCTCCTAGACTTGTACCATATAAAAAGCCGTCGTTTCGCTCACAAGCATTTCTAAATTTAAATTTCATTGAAGAAAAAAAAAACAGTTTAACTGTGACTGAAGCTAAATCAATGCTCAACCACCGAAATATTTTTAATAACGCTGAATATTATCGCAAGACTGATTTTCATGGTCAACAAAAAAAACTTGGCTACACAGAAAAAACCTTGGTAAACAAAATTAATTTATCCCCAAAACTAATGATGGAATTATGATTTAAAAAAAAATATATTTTAATATTGGGTAAAAATTCACACTTAAAACAGGCATCAAACAACAATAAATCTCTCCCGCGGCACGCCGGACGGAATATTTCTATCAATGTTGTTATTAATTCAGTCAAGTTCTAAACCCCGGAAACTGGGAATGAAATCAAATCACAGCTTCTACAAAAGGCAATTTTCATTTGTGAATTCACAACAATATTCCAGCAGAGCATTGGGAAAAAAGAAGGTGAATTTTTATTTATACGACCTCGAAATACACTATACATCGCGATCAGATGATTGCTGCAGCAGCGATCCATGCAATGCGAATGACACTTTAATTACTATGTTGGCATGGAACGATTGATTCATCATTCTACGTCGACGTAGACCGTCACAGTAAATATCTGTGCTATAGCGTTACTATGGGCCCCCAGAGGAGACGCCGCCATGAGAATTGGTTCAACCTTCAGGGGAGAGAATCAAGACGGCACACGGCGCTGTCATCATTTGAATTGCACTTGAAAAATTTCTAGCTGA
This sequence comes from Thereva nobilitata, assembly GCA_963855945.1. NCBI lineage: Eukaryota > Metazoa > Arthropoda > Insecta > Diptera > Therevidae > Thereva > Thereva nobilitata. Next base: position 3,625,823 of record OY979697.1, read on the forward strand.
GAGTAGCGAAGCAGTTTACATCTATGGAGTCTTCATGACCACCCTGTGCCACTATTTTATAATTACCACCTTAGCACACAAAAAAAAATAATAATAATAATAATCTGGGTTTTTTTGAGAGAGAGAAGAAAACATTGAAGAAAGCTGCAGAAGAATCTGAAGAGATCTGGGACGCGCGCGGTTGTTAAATGCTAATTTCATGAAAAGAGAGAAGAAATATGAAGGAATGGTGTCCATTGTCCCCATGAGGTCTGATCTGCATCTAATGGAAGGAAAGTGAAGGTTTCATTCAGCAAAATAACAAAATCAACAAAAAAAAAACGAAAAAAAAATGTCAAGCTTATTTGCAGTCGAGCAACTTTTTCACCTTTACAATCGAGCACGACAGAAATGAGACAACCTTAGACCGACGACAAAAGTGATGACTGGTTTCTGGAGGAGACTCCGCCGATGTTCATAATAATAAAGTCTTATCATCATCTTGTCCGTTATTATTAACATTCGTGTGCACCTGACATTGAATCTCATTCATGGCTAGTGGTGAATCTCTAGCTGATAACTAGCAAGTTAGTCTAGCTTCGAAAGAAAGTCTAGCTTCGGCCATCTTCAATACCTAAAGATGCATGACGACTGTTTGGAAACTACCAACGACATCCCAAAAATTTGTTTTTTGTTTTTTTCAATAAACCAAGAAAAGATGTCGAAATCCACCTCTTAGCCTGTCTAGTCCGTCTACAAGTAGTTAATAACTATTTATTAAACAATATTTACTAAAAATTCTCAAATCGACAATATGACACACGACGGGGAGTATTGGACATGCTGGAATGTGTCTCTCTCTCACTTTCGATACGACCAGCATCAAAGGTTTTTGACACGGTTGGCAAGTGTTTTCCAAGCGGATTGCACCATAGCCAAACAAAATGGCAGCTTTTATACGGATAAAATGTATACATACAAAAGATACACTGGCCTGTGGCCGTTGTTGGTCGATTGAGAGTCTTCTAGGCTCTATCGGTCGGCAATAAAAGAAAAACTATTTTCGATCAAGCTGAAATGCAATTACACACGAGAGCCCCCAATGTTGCACAATATCAGGGAAATATGAAGAAAATCCATTTTGAAAGGAGGCGCGCTTTCCCCTCATCAAAAGCAACACGAGAAAAACAAAATGAAAATTGAAAAAAGAAAAATTGTGTTTATATGGAAAGAAATTTCTGATTTAGAAGAGGGAAAACAAATGAAAACTCATTAAAGGAAAATTGACGATTTTATGAAATGAAAGTTTTTTTTATTCAATATGTAGAATTTGTGCGATTGGTTTTGTGTGATTTTCTATTGCGCATTGGTTTTGTGGAAGTGATGGTTTGAAAAGTCATACTTAAAGATTTTGTGAGCGTAGTTTTCCTTAGTACTGCAATAGAGGCAGGAGTTCTATATTTTTCGGGTAGAGTCATGATGCGTTCGGTATAGAACTTCTCTAGTTTCTGTTTGAAAAACTGAATCAAGTAATTCTCACAGGTATATTTTGAAGCCGCAGCTTAATTCCATTGAGGAAGTTCTGCAGAGTTTGGAAGGAGTCCTCCAAGTACTGCCCAATAGCAATTGTTTCTATTCTCTCCAAAATCATGGAGGCGATAATCAACAAAATACGTTTGAGTTAGAGTCTACCAAATCTTAAATGGCAAACACTACGGCTTTAGACAAAAAGGTAAATGTGTTTAACAGAACATCTCAACCAAAGTTTGTATCAACTTGGTGACTCAGGTCTGGTTGCACTGGTTATATCTCTTAAAGCTAAACTCCCAGCTATTTGAATTGACTCAGTTATACAGAACTGGATTGAGAGTTTCGTTTTCGCTCGTGCAGTATAGGCTATAGGTATAGCAATAGGCATACTGGACCAGTGACATCATCGGTTGTAAGCTTGGGTGTGAGCTTTATCCTAGACAAGAACCTGTTTGGTGAAGGTCACCCAAAACACATCCAAGAATTGGAACCTGGAAAAAATTCCCCCACATGATCCCACCCAAGACCAACGATTTCCTTCCAAGACTCCCCCATCATGAAAGCCCACCCAAGACACACTACAGATAAGTTCAACTATTTTCACACAGGTGGCGCCAAAACTCATCGTAGAAAGCTTAGCATACAGGTTCTTGCCCCGGATAAAGCTCGCACCCGACCCGACATCCGATGACGTCACTGAGCTTGTAACAGCATAGCTATACTACTCCGTGCAATCAAAGTAATACTGGATGGCGTCAAATCCAAACCATACCCTATATCTGCGGCGGTCCTGCGGAGTCAAGTCTGTCATTCTCTCTATTTCTAATCTTTAGAAATGACCAACACTTGTAAAGAGGAAAGAAAAGAAATAAGGAAATTTATTTTGGTGGAAGAAATGGAAAGACAAAAGACCATGCCGCCGAGTGGAGTCGAACCACAGACCTCTGGAATGGTAGTCAGTCGTCTCAACACCTACACTAATAAGGCCCGCTCAGTTGGGTAGCTTTCTTAGCATCCGGCTTCTATAAATTGTGACATCTATGATTTCTCTTCGCTGGTAGTACACAATCATCTTCATGTATGTATCTACTTGATACCTACTACCAATAACTGACTGAAATAAACGATTCAATTTATTCTCGTATTTAATTCACATATCGCAAAATTCAATCAATACCGCCATCTACGTGTGATACTATAAATAAAAATAATCCTTTTCACCAACTAATTCGCTTCTATTAAAATAGAAACATCACATGAATAAAATGAATGAGCTCTTATCAATGTCTTCGATACTAAAACCACAAAAAGCATAAATAACGTACAAATTGCGGCTGTATCCACATAGTGTTCGTCCTAGGGTCGTTCTAAGTATCATCATCGATTCATTTCCCTCCACAGCACTCTCTACCCTACGTGTTTACTAAACGATGAACCACCTGTGACATTGAACAACCTACAGTGGTTACGAGTCAATGATTTTATCGTCATGATGCAAAACTCACCTTTAGTGGATGCTTTCGTGATAGAAAATTAAGAGAGGACAGAAAAAAGAAGCAGCAACAACAACAACAACAATATTGGAGACCAGAGATAGAAATTGCAAGAACACAAATGGATGTCCCCACATTCATCTATGCTGCACGATACTCTCAAGTTTATGTTGATACCTTAGGACTGAAAATGAGACACTGCTGGGAGCGTGTAGGTGGTAGCAGCGCTAAGGTGTATGCTTGGGATCTGGCTTGGGGACAACCTGACCGGAGAGAGAGAAGGTGGCTGCCAGTTGCCATTTATCACAACTGGGAGCTCTTTTTGGGAATTGAATTTTAATGAGCGCAATTATTCGTAACAAATCTCCAGTGAAGTGTCACTTTGCACTTGCTGTGAGGGCGGAACGTGGCAGAACCTTCCGTGGGCGGAGATCCATGCACTGATTAACGAGATTTTAGATGACAGAGAGGTCCGCTGGAGAGGAAAATATAACAACAACAACAATCTAGATTTGAAAATAACAACACAAAAACATAGCAGATTCACTATGACAAAACCGGAGGGATATAAGATGGCGAAGATTCAGGTCTACTAAACGCCCCCTCTCGGTTTAAAAGTGGAGAAAGTGGTGCCGAAATCTATTTTTAGTTTTTCCAAAAAGTCTTGTGCCTGTGAGCGGGGGCGGAGAGGGATGGACTCGTGATAAATTGTGACAGGAATGCTTTTAGGGAAAAGTAACAATTAATCAAATTTTTGGGAGAAAAGAAATTGATTCGTAATTGCGAGATTTTCTTTCGCTATAAATTGAAAGGGCGTGTACTTAATTTATCAATTGGTCATAAAATGAAAATTGGTTTTGGAATTTTGCGAGAGAAAACCTTAAAGTAATGCTGATACAGTATTTCATCATGTCAACGTCCAAAATATTATAATAATAATAACGCCATCTACATGTGATACTATAAAAAATATAACAGTGTATTTGCAATTCAAGCTTGTCTTCCTTCACTTTATAAAGGTTTCCTTAAAGAAAGAAATTGATAAGTTGATACAAAAACATGTACTTTCTGTAGCAATTTTGTAACAACCATAATACACCATTCAGTCACTGTACGATCGTGTAATAGTCCTTGGTGTATCAATTGCGCATTTTCAAGGTCCCATGTGCCTCATGATGTTTTTTTCCCAAAAATGTTGATCGCCTAAAATCTGTTGTTTTGGGGCGTTAGATGATCCATAAGAAATTGTTATAGATTACATTCCACAACTGTCAAATATTAACTGATAGATGACAACCAAACCAAAATGGCGGCCAATCAAAATCGGCCTGAAACCTAAAACGTGTATATTTTGATCTAGTTTCTCAGGATTATCATAAATTCATAAATCACGTCACTTTTTAGTAATCAAATTGTCGGATTATAAGAGGATATAAATAAATAAGTCGATAATGCAGTTCCACATTCCATTATTACCACAAACAATCTTGGAAAAAAAAGACCTTTTAAGTAAACATCAATTAATCAAATACAAAATTTGCATATCTCTCCAATTTTGTTAATTAAAAACTTGTAATTAATTTACAAACTGAAAGAAAAAACCGATTCGAAACCCACAGAGCTTGAATTTTTATAGTAAATAACCAGAAAGCTCAAGTCATCAATCAATGGTCTTAAATGCGATTGGAAAAAGCCACAGAAAAATGCCAAAAATTCGCTTCGATTTCCTTCGATTTTATCTCTGCTACCGCAACACACATTGACAACACTTGGTGACTGGCATCAGCAGCAGCAATATCAGCAGCAGCTTGCCTCCTTCTTCAACGTTTGTCAACAACCGAATTTATTTGCGGAATTTTTTTAATCTTTTTTGTTGTTGATTTTCAAGATTTTTTTCTTACCGATGAAAAGCCATGAAAATGCTGCATTACCGCATGCCAACATCCAAAAAATGTCTCTGCGGGAAACGAACCCGGTGTCGCAATTTATAATTCAATGAAAATTTACGAAAAAAAAAGCAGAAACACAGAGAATTAAACCGGATGAGGAAATGAACACAGGCGCACAAATAGCGGCTCTAGAATGGAATCGTTAAGGTTGGAAACGTTGTGGAAACACGCTCTCGAGCGCGTTGGGATTTTTCTTTCAATCCACGGGGACAAACAAACAAGACCGAAAAAAATATCGGACACTGAAAGTTACAAAAGTCTCGGTCCTCCCGTCCCCCGTCCCTGTGGAACAGAAGCCATTGCTGCTTGACCAAATAGAATTTATAGTGTGGAGGTGGAAGCGGCCAGTCATCATCATCATATCAGATGCTGGACTTTGGCTATTGCTACTGCTGGTGGTAATTGGTCGAAATTAGTCGTCACTCGTCACGCGGAGATTTTTGTCTGTTTTTTTTTTGTTGTGTTGTTGATAATTATCTCCACGCTTGCGACCCACGAGCGGGACAGATGGGAAGCGGCAGCAATCAGTGACAGAATGAAGGGCATAGATGATCAACCAAGCAACAACTACTACTGGTCTTCAATCGGTATGGTTGACCGGAAATGTGGGACACCAGTGGGAGGAACATTGTAACGCTATTTCGTTGGTTGTGTTGTACCTGAATATTTTCTCGAACATTTTTACCTGAATGCAGTCGAAAGTGCAAGTAGCTCACTATTGGGGGAAAGAAAGTTGCATCGAATTTTTGGAATGATGAGAAAAGAAAAGTGTTGATGCGATCTATGACCGATGGGAAACCTTGACCCAGATTTTTTTTAGTATGGATTTATTGAATTTCAAATATATTTTCAGTTTGTTGATGGTCAATAGTTTTGACTATGTTAAAATTTATTGAAGAATCTTTAGGTAAAAATTTGTTTTGAAATTTTGTGGGTGTTTTACAGTTAAAGTAATGAACTATAGTGATAACACCCACTTCGTTCTAAATCTTATATACCATAACTAGTCATGCCTTTACAAAAACCTTCTTCTACTTTTAAGAGCAAGAGCTAATGTCATTCAAATTTTGGTATTCCGTATTTAATGAATAACGAAATTCTCCATAAAAAATAGAAAAACCTTAACCATTTTGTAAAGTAATATAGAAACTCTACCAGCATATCTCTCATGATACAAACTTGATTGAGAGTCAATGTTTTTGTATCCCAAAAATCATCTAATAATGTTTAAAAAGAAGACAGTAAAGATTTCTAACTGTATATGCTATCTTATATCTTATGGTTAAAAAGTTTGAAATTTACACATATTAATAGTGATTTTACAAATCTCCTCTTGTATGTTTTATGACCAATACATAATATTCAGATAACTACATTACATTTTCTAAATACACAGACGATTTATTCTGATCATGATTCTAGTTTTCAATTTTGAAATGTTCACTTAACGCTTTTGCTTTAAATTTTTTATTACCTTATTATTACCTTTTTATTACCTATTTTATTATTTTGCCGCTTATCAGAATATTACCCACAGTTTTGGCTCTGGTCATCATCACTGTCACAAGAGAAGCCTGTTGATTCTTTTATGTCGTTGAAGTTTACGATGAAGTGCTTGTGTAAGCGTTTGGTGTGAAGTGCTTGGTACCAGTCTTTCAAACAGACTAGGTACGAAGAGGCGATAAAATTTCACCATTTCTAAAAGCTTCTAAGTTTATTTGACAAACCTTGAAGTTTCGAAGTCAACAATAGCCTTGAATCGACCTACGGATGGTAGTATTCCATTCTTTTAGATGCGATGGCTTGTAAATCTCGAGTGCAGCCAGAAGGTATTTGTTGAGCTTACTATTCAGGCCGAAGCTGTTGAAGCCTACGAAGAGTTCTTAAAGAGGTTCAAGAGGTTCTATCTTAGATCTACTTTCGATAGTATGTCACTTAGTGACTTCGTTGTTAAACCTCTGAAATGATTGGGCTTAGAGGGATAGGATAAGGCCAGTTATATACAATAAAAATGAAATATTTAACGATAAAGACTTTACCAAATAGATTTTAAAAAGTAATGGCCATATATTCCAATAATATGGGATATTGCGTACTGTCCCAAAACCAGACGCTTTCTTTTTAATTTTTTATTACCTTTTAATTACCTTTTTATTACCTTTATTTAAACTATTTTATTATATTATTTTTATAATTAATTCGGGTGCATTTCGACATATAATATGGACTAGTTTCTCACTTTAGTTCTAGTTGAGTGAAACTTTTGATCAATTCGATGGATTTGAAAAAAAATAGATTTCAGTTTCCTTACAATATTTTTCCGGTCCCCGGGTTATTCTTGCGTAACCACCAATTTCCTTGTTGCCAATCTCAATATGAAAATTTTACCTCAAATTGACCCAAAAAACCCCTCGTTTCTGAAATACTCTCTCTTCACTTCCCAAAAGCCTCTATATCATCTATAAAACTGTAATATTACTTCATTCCATGTAACCTAACCATTCACAATTTCTGTCAACCTTCCAATAAACTTTTAAATTAAAAGATTCTAAGATACCCTCTCAAAGATGACATCTTCACACTCCGGACAACCTCAAGACCAGCAACTACTTATACTATCTTGACCATACGTAGTTCTGTCTACTCATGGCCCAAACTGATCTCTAAAAGGAAAGGACCGAACCCCGGAGCTGCTTAAAGAGCCACTTACTTCCATTCCATCATCCATTAATGCCTCATAAATTCCTCACAAAATGAAGTGTTCTTCATATCTCATGCCCCATAAATCACCTATGATAATGGAGCAAGCATGTACCGTGCCATTGTCATATACTATAGCGCCACCGAGAGCAGCTCTGAAAGGGCACACCATCGGGTGGACGACGGGGTAATGGAGGGTTGCTCTGGAAAGCAGATGACAGTGTGAAATTAATTAAAACAAACGACAGTCAACAAAAACATCTCGCCTTTTATAAAACAATGGCACGAGTGCGTTCGTTCACGTGGCGTCATGTTCTGTGTGTCAGATTGTTGTTTTCTTAATATGTTTATGATGCTCCTTAAGATCATCTCCCAGCATTCCTCCTGTTGCACAGCCACAGCGGCGGCATCATGTATCTTCGGTGTTTATTAGCGCTAGAAGCTCCCTGGGAGGATGATGATAATGCCTGATGATGATGATGGCAGCGATGCCGTAGCACTACCAGCAATGAGGAAGACATTCTGGCCCCTAACTTCTTCTATATAAACATGTTTTAAGCTAAGGCAGCCGCCATAGCACGGGGACAATTAGCCATCATCTTTCTCAGCCCGTAGAGTTTTGTGTGTTATGTTGCGTCGTCTTAAGATGCGATAAGAAAGAGCCCATTTGAAATCTAGAGAGTTTATGAAAAATGATCCACTTACAGTGGAAGACAAAAGAGCCTTGGATATCGCCCAAGAAATATGAGCTGTGATGGATATCTTGAACCTGATCCAAACTGAATAGTCGTTGTCTTCTCTGGCCGAGGCTTTAGTAGCATAAAAAGACACCAGAGACCACGACGTACATCAGGGAAAAAAACACATAAGCATAAGAAACAAGAAAAAAAAATATAAGAAGAAAATTGCAACCGCTTTGGGGTTTTGAAATTTATGAGCGTCATTTTAATCCACTTTTCTGGTATTTGAGTACTTTATGATCGTTTTATAAAGATTAGATAGAATTAAGCTTGAATGGTTCGGATATGAAAAGATTTTCTGCGAAAAGAGATATGAGAGCATATCTCCGAAGGAATTTTTCAGTGACACATGATGAGATAGCTGTGCTCATGGAGCGGAGGAGTGGGAAAGGGAACTGATGCTCACGCAAAAAGCTTACATTTAGATAAAATACCGTTAAAATTCGCTTTTACTGCAAACGAAATGGAGAACATAATTTCTGAAATTTGTAAATGAGGTGTAAGTAGTAAAATATGTAATATGCTTCATTGTAATGAGCTTATCTTTCTTGGTATGTGATATATGCTTCTCTTGGATCGACGTTGAGTTCTACCGCTTCTTTGCTAGAGTATTTCATTTTCATAAAATTCGTTGCCATTCCAGTGTACAATCAAATAATACAATATCAAAAAAAACTTAAGAAAGTATTTCACATGAACGAAAAGGTAAATCAAAACTGCATCTTAAATTTTGATTATAGCAAGCAATCAGTAAAGGAGCATCTTTTTCTTAAATGCAATGCCCTTTGTCAAACTGTCAAATATTTAGGCGACCACCTAAAGGAAAGTAATACGACCTATACTGAAAACCGGTTAAACGTCCTAAACCCTCTCTGCACTTTCATAATTTGAATGTGCCAGAGCAAATCATATGAAATAAATGAAGCCTCGGTAGCCTAGCAATTAAAAAAGTTAGACTACCACCCCAGAGGTTTGTGGTTCGATTCCACGTAGCAAAATGTTTCTTTGGTAGGACTCCATCTTGTCTTCCCTACTACCTTACTCACTACCGTCTCTTCTGTCGTCACTTCTAAGCATAATAAGAGCATAAGGATAAGCCATATTCGGTTCGATCAACCAAGTCTGTCGCGATGCTAATGAATGCAAGCGCGTTGACTAAAATTGCTTTTTGGCGTGCACAATTCTTTTATTTTTCTCTCTTCTAAAATTCCGACTAGAGCTTGGTACCCGACATTGCCATTAGATATTGTTGAACAAAACGTTTTCCTTACTTAATTTATTTGGATTAGCACAAAGAGGTTGAATCTTTTTTCGTATATATTCTGTAGCTTTAGACAAGATTTTAATCCCATCAAAAACAAAATTTAAAATTCTGATAAATCAAAAAATAAATCTGCCTTTTAAATTTTATGTAGCCTAGTGCTAGTCGACAACAACTTTTTTGCATAAAATGTTCTTAATTTTGTTACAAGTTAAATTATTAGAAAATATTGGACTCTTTTCAGTAAAAATATTTATTTTTTTCCCTTTAAACGATGTAAATTTATTCTAAACTCAACAACAACTCAACAACAGATTTCTTCTATAAATAATGTATAAAGTCTAACTCATACTCTTGCTCAATTACCCCCGGTCTTGTCCTTCTAGAAACCCCCTCAAGAAAATAAAAAAAAAATGAATGAAAAGCATGATTTTTTCTTATATACATACTATATATGTACGTAATGCCCCATACCCATTTAAACATTTCAAACTGCTTCAACATTAATAATTTATTTTTTTAATTTAAAAACACCCACTTGTACTGTATGAAGAAATGCACAGCCCTCTTCCAAATACAAAAAATAACAGAGAAACCACCACTTTATCACCCTTCATTAAATTTTTTTCTCATTTTTAGTACTATCACAGAGGCAAAGGACCTTAGCGAAGAGCCTTAAGGAATTCAATTTTGAATGCATTGGAACAGCACAAACAGATGACGAACAAGTCATTAGTGATAGCTTAAGGCATTTTGGAAAGCTTATCGATAATATCGAAGAAGAACGGGAAAAAATGGTAAGAATATTGTACGCAAGGTAAAATGGTGCTTGAAGAAAAAAAATTTCATTATAATAATGGTTTTCACGTGAATATCCTTGTTACATAGAAAAATATTCTTTAAACAAGCATTTCCTTTTTTTTTGTGTTTATCTTGTTTTTCTCTTCTATATTGTATTTTTTTTCTATTCCTACTTCAAATACAGCTACAACTGGCACACGACCAAATTATTGAACCTCTTGAGGATTTTCGTAAGAAACAAATCGGAGGAGTTAAAGAGAATAAGAAAAAGTTCGACAAGAAAACGGAAAAATTCTGCCAAAGTCAGGAGCGTTTCCTTAATATGTCGACAAAGAAGCCAGAAAATACCATTCAGGAGGTGAGTATTGGTACACATATTTAAGATTCCCCCCAAAAACTTCTCCAAAAAAAAAAACCAAAAAAGAAAAACTTTGTCCTAGTTTCGTCCTCCCCCGATATGAACTTTATAGGAACAACTTAAGAACAAAAGGATCAATTTCGTTTTGTCGATACTCAACCATCAGAAAAAAAAATCATGAAAAAATCATAAAATTACATTATACTTCCTCCAAAAAAAAAAAAGAAAAAAACCAAAACATGCAACGACGACACTGTTTTTAGAAAGTCAACGACTCCTTTTTTTCCTATATAATGTGTAAGCTTTCGTGCTTCTTAATGCCCGGCAATATGTCAATCACGTGAGAGTCTGTTGCTTGTCTAGACGATGTTTGGTCGGTCAAACTTGCTGGAAGGAATAGTTGCAAGGATCAACTTTCATCTACAACAAATTACTACAACGAAAGCTTCTTTCTTTCCAAGGCGAATATAATAATATAAATCGACAAACTTTAAATTTCTACAACAAAATGTAATCTTCCCTATCTGAAAACAAGACTTAAGATAAGGCATCTATAATTCTGCACAAGTTTCTTTATGAATCCCGAGAGGATAAAGGGCTCCAAAAAAACACTATATTAGAATTCACCCCATTTCAAGCCCGACCAATGGTTTAAATTATGCTACCACAAAGCACACGGTTTTTTTGTACTTCGCTTCATCTGACAGTTGTAGTGTAGTTGTTGATATCGATTATTCCTTACGAACGCATGTCTAAGGAAGGAGCATGTGCGTCGGCGCTAAAAAGGATTTGAAACAAGTGTACACGAGAGCTTCGTTTATTATGCATACACGTGAGACTTTAGCCATAGTGCGCCACCCTTGTTCCATGTAGACGAAATAACTCATTCCATGTTGTTTTTTTTTGAATTGCCTACAAACACAATTACAATTTTACAAATACTAAATGAGAAAAGGATGTTGCCAGATAATTTTTGTGGAAAAGGATATTTTGCGAATTTTTTGACGAAATCTAAAAGGGCTCTTTTGGGATTCTCAGAATTTACCCTTATTATAAAACAATCTCATCTTATTAAAGTTCATAAATTAGTGTAAGGACGACGTACAAGGATAAAACCTGCAAAATATTTTAATATTCTCCATTATCACCTTTTTATCTTGTAGCACCTCTGTGGACCCGTTGTCTTCTTCTTTGTAGCATGTTTCTTTGTGGACCGGTTCTGATTTGTTGCATACTTTTAGGATCATTTTTTTTTGTTTATACGTATTTCTAAACGACACGGGAAAATTTGTTTTACGAATTCAATTAAATCAACTTTTGTGATTGGAATAATTGTGCAACCATTCTATGCCACACAGTAGACCACATTTTCCCATAAGAGCTTCTTTTGAAACTTTAGCTAATTCCCTCTCCAGTAACCCCTACTGAGTAACTTGTGGAGTAAAAAAATTTTCCAACATGTGTGAATATCCGCTTCAAAAGGCTCAGCGCTCTGTTTAAAGATTTTTCGCACAGGCGTGTTCGTTCAAGCAATGAGTAAAGGGCAGATTCGACCTCCTAGAGACAGAATCTTCAGGTTGATTCCTCCGTCCTCCCGATCCTCCATAAATGGTAGTTCAAGGTGCAGTGCTCGATGATCTAGGCAACTAGGGTCCTGATATTCTTTTTACTGCGCCCCGATATATCTCTAGTCGCGTTTCGAGATGGCCCAAGAAGAAATCACTTGGAGCCTAGCTGTGGACCTCCAAGGTTCTGTGAATTCCATTCAAGTCCGATCGGTTCAAGTCTTTTTAGCCAAAATGCTTTGTGTCCCAGTGGCCGCTTCTGGTCCCACGAATACAGTATTAAAGCTCCGCTCATTTCATCAAAGGTTGCCAGAGCATTCATCAAAGGTTCCGCCAGAGCATTCCTAAACTAATTTAGACTTGGTCCTACGGGACTCTCTGATTGCTGCTTGGCTATCAGATAGGACAAAAAATCCGCTTATTACCGTAGGTCCTTCTTAAATTTTCATAGGTATACATGCCACATAGGCCTGTCCTGATGTAATTTTTATTAGAAAATACAATTTGTATAGAAGAAGACCTCCACTACCCTCCTTCCAAACTAATCACCTCTGTATTGAACCAATGAAACCCCATCCCTAGCTTACTGTTAAGTTCAGTCAACTCTAAAATTTGTACATCTTGTACTAAAAACGAAAACTCTACCATAAAAATTATGGTTATTCTTAGCAAGGCCTATCTTTTTCCCTCATACTTTATCAAGCTGCTGAGCTGTACCCTATATCACAAGTACAACTTCTTAATGTATACAAATGGGTCTTCTCAAACAGAGATTAAGATTAAAATGATAAATCCTCAAGGAATTGTTCTAAAAATATATGCGAATAAGATATCAAGATTCCAAACGATGTCATGTCCTTAAAGCAAGACATAAAGAAAGGTAGAAAATAAATATCTTTTGAAAAAAAATATAGTTTCACAACATTGTCTCTCTAAAATGACTCGGTTTTTTTCTGTTATAAAAAAGGTCATACACCCACAACAAACTTTATATGAACATAAAAAAAAGTAGATATATTCATTCTAATCCTGGCAATCCTTTATGAATACATAAATTCAATTCACAGCGATTTGCATTCATATCTTTTTCTCTCTCTGTCTTCTAGTCTTGAAACATTCAACACGAATCTCGATTTGAAAACTGAAAAACTCTTCCGCCTTTGCCATTTCATTCCCCACATCACGCCTCTCCAAGGACCTTAATAACCAGTTGTTGTTGTTGGTATATTTTTACTTGTATATATATACGGGGCTTGAATTATATCCTCACAGTCGGGATTCCCCATTTAAAACCACATAAAAAAATGTATATATCAACACAACACCACCCAACAACAAGAAAACTTCCCCAGAGTGCATAACACCTACTTAAAATTGCATAAAACACGCACAGAGCTTGGCGTACACCCGTATCAGGAGCACAAGGATAATATTTTCCCTTTTTCACGTCCTGGCGGCATTAGGGAAAAAAAGGACGAGAAAAAATTTCCTTCAATCATTTCCCTTTGCTTCCTGTATGTGAATGGCAATGTCCTGCATTTGGCTTCGTTTCAATTCGTTTCTCCACGATTACACGTATCTTATGTCCTTGATTCATTTCGATTGATACACTTGGAATCATGATTGTTTCATTGACTGATTGCTGTGACTTATGTCGTCATACATTAGCCATCTCGCTCGCACGTTGTTTGTAGTGGAAATAGACAAGGAAAACGATGGAAAACAAGAAGAGAAGGAAAGGATCAGAAAAATGAAAAGCGGAGGGAACGTTGACGATAGCCAAAAGGAAAAAACTTGGGACAGTTTTCCTTTCGTTACCTTGTCCTGTCGATGATTTCGTGTCTGTTTGTTTTATATTCGAAATGAAATTTTCCTTTTAATATAAAAAAAAAGGATAAAACTTTTTTCAGGAATTGTTGCCATTTTTTCGTATGTGCAACGAAAATCCTTAATAAATTCGGTGTTTTGTGGTAAAAAATATTTTGTTTTATGGTTTTATGAAGAAAAATTCGTGCTATAGTTTTCCGGGGAATGAAGAACGATATTGAAGGAGAAAGAGGTTAACCCCAAAAAAAATATAACAAGTTAAGAAAAAGGGTCTTTGTTTGATGAAGCATTTTTAAGGCTCAATGATTTTTCTTTATAAGAAGAAGAAAAAAAGTGATTAAAAAAATTGTGAATACAAAAGTTAAGTGCTATTTAAAAATAAAAGTTTAATGACAACATCTTTAACTTGGGCACAGATACACGCAGTATATCCTTTCTATATGGATAATCGATTACGAAATTTTATTGCATTCCCCTAGTGGTAAGAGATTACTTCATAATTTCGTCATTCTATCGATTTTTTTTTGTTCGACACTAAAAATTACTCACACTGTATGGTATATAACTACAGTGGCTGATATAGTTTTGAATGCATTAGGATATCTACCACACAAAAAACCGAAACAGGACATTTTTGTGTCATGCTCATGCTACAAAATATCAATCTCTCACCAAGCAAGACTGGAGGAGAATATAGGGCAATTTCGTTAGTGTTATTGCTTCTCATAACTCCTAGCAACGCACACAGGACCTCAAGCACGTAGCTATAAAAATTTATTGTTAGAAGAAACATTTGTAACCCACTGCACCCATATGGGATCTCTCTAATGATGACCATGTAACCAAGGGGGAATCCCTTGATGACAGGTTCATCGCAAAAGTCGCCAACGTATATTTTGGATACATGTATTGGTTGTTGCTAGCGCTTATTTTCAGTGGCATTTCACAGGCAACACACAATTTTAAATGGAGTCGTACAGGGTTTTTTTTGTCATTGTACGTTTTCACGGTTGTTATGTGGGCCTCGATAGAGGGTAGCTAGCATGCCTACTACACAGCCCCCCACCCACTAGCCATTCTACCCCACTAATTATATTTCTCTCATATTCAAATGTTTCAACCCTTCCTTTCTACACCAATACATACACCAAAAAAAGAACCCACCAACAATACAATATAGTAAACATTCATCATTCATCCCTTTTCGCTTTTATTTTAGAATTTCAAGTATTTTTCATGAATTTCAGTTTTTTTTTGCATACTTCATCCATGGAAAATTGAATGTTGAACATTGGTAGTCGTCGTTGGTGGTGTGTTGTCGTCAAGACGAAATATACATCCCCTTTTGATGTTATATGGGTGGAGGATGGGGCGAGATGGAAGCGTGATCGCAATCGTCATAAGCTATTCCTTTAGCGTGTTGAAAATTGCACAAGGAGAAAAAATATATATATAAATCGCAGTCAGTGGCTTTTTCTTCAGAGTTAAGTTGTTGTTTGGTTCCTTCTGATTCTTGCGGCTTGAAATCGATAGTGAAAGGGCAAAGGGTGTGCACTTCTGAAGCTTTACTAAACGCATTTTACTGTGTATTGTCAGAAATCTTCTTATTTTAAAAAAATAAAACTCGGCGAGTGGTTTAGACTGTTCTGAGTGGAATTAATAAGAGAACTGATATAGGGATATATTATCTGTTCTGTGAAAAAAATATAGATGGAATCAAGTTGTTTACAAGAGATTTGTAGTTTGTGGGTAGTTTGTATGAAACGAAAGTATTCCATATGCTGTGTTGGCGCCATAATCACTAGTTAAAACAAATTTGATTACTTTAGTGCTGTTATAGCATTTAAAATCCGATTCTAATAAAGTTTTAATCAATGTGACATCATTTTTTGTAATGTCTTTGACTATTTGAAATAAACACGAGAAAGTACTTCACATAAAATCTATAAGGAATTTGTGGAATACAAATATAAAAGTGGTGAATATATAGTTTTATTTTCTTTAAAATATACTATTTTGTCTTTTAAATTAAATTCTAGATTTCCTTCAATTTTTTTCTTATCTATACATTAACGCACAATAATCTATTTATTCTTCTATTTATTCTACAATATAAGTCACCGACTGGGATTTGTGTTTCCGTAGTAATAACCTCAATTTTATCGGTCTCTTTGTGACCAATAGTTATGCGTTTGTTCATTCTTCATCATACCAAGTCTTTAAGACCTAGGCCACTTAGAATGTTTAAACGCAATTAGAGCTAAAGAAGTCTCCTACAGAGCGTACGGACGTACTCCGATTGATATACGTACCGACAGATATCTCTTAAGCTTTTGACAGGGTATTGTAGCTGCAGGGTATATCCTATTGACTAAAGGGCCCAATACACGAGCGCTCCATCCGACCAAGACACGCCAAAACAACAACAATTTGTATGCACTCGAAATTTCCAAAGCCTATAAATTGTTGTTGTTTTGGCGTGGCGTGGTCGGATGGAGCGCTCGTGTATTTCGCCCTTAATATTCAAGCTGTTGGTATTGACTTAGTTTTGAGGAACTAGAATCAGTGCTTTCTTTCTGGTTGTTCAATAAAGCTAGTGTCCAAAGATGTTGAATTTTAAATCCAACACCATTTTTTCAATTCTCTCCGGCCTTTTCATAATCTTTATAATCCACCTGCTCTCAATCATTCAATTGACTTCAAAGCTTCGCTAGTGACGATACTCTTCATTTCCCCTATTCCCTCGGCAAAAAAAGACAAGTACGTGCTAAACCTTGTCTTATCTACCATGATCATGAACTCATGACGAATTCGATAGACAGATACATCGAACCCATTGTTGATTGGGTCGCAAGAATCATTTAGATTTCCACGCTTCCAAAACCATGTATTTGTCTCCAATAAGACTTGGAACAAATTCTCTTCTGCTGCAATGGACGGTGTAGAATTATACTATTAGTATTCTATGCGTGCATTAGGCGTGGATCACCATGTATTGGAAATCGCAAAACAAGCATCACACTGCTTGGGATTTTTTACATTTGATTCCGTCTTGAATACAACTCCTTTACGAGTAAACTTCTGACTGTTGCTAGTAATGGAGACATCTATAGAAAAACCAGAATAAGAATCTACAAAATGATATAGAATGACTTCGTTTAACAAGCCACACAATCTTTTCTTTTTGGCACAATAAAATAGTTCACTCAATTATAACATATAACTGGAGGTAGAATATCCATAAAGTCGCTTGTCGCCTCTCGTATCTTCATAAGTGTTTACATATGTTTTCTTATTCACTTTCTGTCATTACGAATAAAATTTCTTTATTTATTTATACATATTGTAACTTCACCGAACAAACTAGCTTATCCATTTTTGATAGACTTTAATGTCTTCTTTACTTCTCTAAATTTGGACGGAGATAGCAATTACTTGGTACCTAATTTGGGACAGTATTACATGTACGATGGGCAGTTAATTTCTATATGAAAAAAAGCGATTCATTGTATTTTTGGATCTGTGAATAATGTCTTAATCAATTTACATTTATTTTCTTCCTTCAAGATTTAAAAGAACAGGAAAAATATGATTTGTAATAGTAAAGACTTAAATTTCAGTCTTTCCATCTAAATCACACTAGAATCTTTGTCTAATCTAATCAATAGAATCCCCTTCCAGGCAAAGGAACGCTTTGAACTTTCTCTTGGTTTAAAATATACATATTTAATCAAGGACGAAAGATTGTCTACTAAGTAATTCAAAATCATGCTTAACTACTTTGATTGTGCGACCAAGATTAGATCATCTCGCAAACGATGCAACCATGTACTTTATTTTGCTTTTATTGATGTATAGCCCTAGTAGTAGTTTTCGTGCTGCTGGTTAATCTGGACGAAAGCATCTTTTACAGCCCTTGATATTCTGTCGTCAATGATATCGATGCCGTCTTCGTAAGCCCATATTTTGGTGGGCTTTTCTAGGATTGTATCTCTTGATGCCACACCCGAATCTCGTATCATTTTCTCCAGGCCAGGTTGAAACCTTGTCCGAGTCCATTAGAAATGTGATTGGTCTGAACAATATTCTGGATGTCTTTACTCGCCTTGTGACAATTTGCCATGGTGAACCTACATACCAGTAATCCGCCCGGTTTATTGGGGATCTCAAATTGTCTCATGGCTTTGTAAAGTTCTATTTTGACTGTGCTATCATAAGCGGACATAAAGTCTAAGAAGTGAATTAATTTTTGAAATTGTAGACAGTTTTCCATGGTTTGGCGCAAGGTGAAATCTTTTCAGTTGTTGATTTGACGGGGATGAAACCACACTGATACTGCCCTATGATATTTCTATCGAATGGGGCTATTATTCTTCACAGGATAGCATAGAATATCATATATACAGTTCTCAAAATGTTAAAGCACAATTATTGTCGCACGCTATGATATCTCCTTCTATGATATCGCCTCGCTGTTGTTTTAGAGTTGGTTTATGCCCTTTCTAACGACAGCGTAGAATCTCATTTTTGTTGATGACTCGAATTCCTCATTTTGCTCGTCATACTAGATGCTCTAAGATGCCCTTGGTATCGATGATCAGGATACCCTCTTTGATATCGAGCAGGTTGACACAATGACAATCACTTGCATATTCAAATCCTGAGCGATCCAAATTTACAACTTACTATTTTAACACATTCTGCATTCTATGTAAAATTCGACTCTACTGAATATAACTAAAATTTTCTTTCTACATTTTTAGGCTGATGCTAGCTTAGGTATGCATGAACGAGAGTACGTTCAAGAATCACTAAGCTATGTACTTCGAATACAAGAAGTTCAAGAAAGGATAAAATTTGAATTTGTTGAAATATTATTAGCCTTTATATCAGGATGGTTAGTATTCTATCATACAGCACATGACCAAGGAGAAGACAATAAAGAATATCTCACAGATCTTAGGCATAAAGTACAGAAGGTAAACAAACACTTAACAATTCTTATTTATATTTCATGTATGTAATTCAGTTCATTTTTTTTAATGTTTGTTTGTTTTCTCAATTTTAATTAACATGTTTCAATTTGCGCTTATAAACATAATAACTCTAAAAAATTTTTGGCAAATAACCAAATAAAAAGCGTTTTTTTTTGCATATTTCTTCTTGTAACTTTTTGTGTTACAGACAAGGGAAAATTTTGAAGAAGCCAGAGAAAAGGTCAATGAGCTTAAAAGTAAATATATGGAAAAGAAAACGGTGAGTTTCTTTAGATTTTACTAGTTGAAAGCAGTGTTTTTTGTTGCAATTTAACAATAAAACAGCTGAAATTAATAATAATAATTTTTTTCGTTAAAATTCGTTTCGATAAGCAACAAAATATTTTCATAAATAATTACAGAAGCCAGAAGAAAAGTTCACCAAGAGAGGATATCTATTTTTAATGGAGAAAAGTGAGTTTTTTCTTAATTAAGAAGTTTTAAATTTATTTTTACTAAAAACATATTTTTATAATTATTTTTTTTTTAGAACCTTTCAAGGCAACATGGACCAAATATTATTGCACATACAAAAAACAACAAAAAGAATTTACAATGTTACAATTTAATCAAATATCCGGTCGTGCTGAATCGTCCGTTGAAAATTTAACACTTATTTCATGTACACGTCGTGCATCTGAATTTGAGAAACGTTTCTGCTTTGATTTATCATTTAAGGAGAAGCCAGGAATTATATACACGTTTCAAGCATTAAGCGAAGAAGATCGTAAAACTTGGATTAATGCAATGGATGGAACAGAACCGGTAATAAACACATCCATTTATCCTCATACTAAAATAAAAATCTAATATAATTATCCAATGAAAATTTGTGTTTTTTGTTTGTTTTTAAAATAGACATACTTAGCACCAGGAAAATCGAAAGGATTAGAAGAGTATCAGCTAGATGAAATTGGTTTTACTTTTGTACGAAAATGTATAGAAGTATTAGAGAGTCGTGGTCTAGAAGATGAAGGATTATATCGGAAAAGTGGCGTTGGAACTAAAATATCAAAGCTATTGTCATTAGGAATGGATAGAAAAAAGACTGAACTAGTTTTTAGTGATGAACAGTATCGGGATCTAATGGAAAGTAATACAATAGCGAGTGCACTTAAAACATACTTGAGAAATCTTAGTGAACCTTTAATGACATATCGATATCATAATGGATTCATAGCTGCCGCAAGTAAGATCTTATTATTAAAATATAAAAAAAACAAATTCACATGAAAAACTAATATTAATATTTAACAGAACAAGAAAGCCTAAGGCAAAGAGTAAACGACGTCCACACCTTGGTGCATCGCCTACCGAAACCAAACTTTGATATGTTAGACTTGGTTATTCGGCATTTAACTGAGTAAATCAAATTTATATTTCAAATACACTTTATATAACTAAATAATATATTCATTACAGGGTCTCTAAAAAATATGAAAAGAACAAAATGTCCGTATTTAATTTAGGTGTAGTATTTGGGCCAACACTTCTACGACCGCAAGAAGAAACAGTAGCTGCCATACTTGATATAAAATTCAATAATATTGTCATTAATATATTAATCGAAAATTATGATTTAATATTTAAAACGCTCCCTGGTAGCGGAGCAGATTCAGCCAATTCAAGTCCACCAACACGTGTACCAAGATCACATCAAAGCAATAAACCTGGCAGAACAAATATGTATTCACCACAGCAAGTATATCGTGTTGTAGCCAAATCAAATTACACCGATCAGCCAATGTCATCGAGCCTTCAGAGTATCCCAAACGGTATGATATATCAATCATCTGGCAGTACAGGCACGAATGGCGGAGTAACAAATAATACAACTACTGCTAAGTCAGTTAACCAAACAAAAAACCACCACCAAATGTCGCACATGACCCTTTCAGAGAGTGATATTAGCATAAGACGAGAACCTACCTATGTTTCAGTTAGTAGCTCTATATTGCCGGGTGGAAATCCAGTAGTACATGGTACACATCATCCCCCCTCAAGTTTACGCAATGATTATCTTCTATCAACAATTCCTGCACATCCATCTAATCATAATTATGTTAACAATCGCGATCGAATATCGCAACATTCCCCAAATGTTAATAATCTATCCCCGCCAGCTACTTCACTAAGAAATGATTCCCTATACGGTCAGGCACAGCCTAGACATTTGGGATATGCTAGTGCTAAACATTATCCATCAAGAGATAGCAATGATCGCATACATTCAACAAGTAGCTCTAACGAGTCTGTCTGTGATTCAATATCGTCGAGTAGGGAGACCGGTAAACATAATATAAGTGCGGGAAGTAGCAGTAGTAGGTTACCGACAAGTAGTCGAAGTGCTGACTATCCACCATCTATGAATTCCATATCAACCTTAATGGGAACCTGTGATGACGTTGTCTCGGCCACACATGGTCCAGATTACGTGCCAAAGAAAATTCATCGAACGAAGGATATTAATCAAATTAAGAAAGAACTGACCGCTGGAACGGCGTAAGAATTGTGGTTTTTGTTGGAAATATAAATAAAAACTAATTAATTTTAATTTTTAGAAGAGTAAGGACACTCTATGCATGCTTAGGGGAGAGTGAAGGTGAACTTTCTTTCGAGCCAAATCAAATCATCACAAATGGTAATTATAGTTCATATTTTTCCCCACATATTCAACTATAGTTCAAAAAGTAGGTTGTTAACGTCCGTTTTTCTGAACGTTTTTAACATCTTCGCTTAAAAAAAAATGTGGAACACTCGCACTTCCTCGGGTGAACTCTGTCCAGGCGACGCGCTATCAAAGCACCACTAACCTAATCCTACTTACATATAATCCATAACTCTATCCATGCGAATAAAATTATCCTTTAGCCTAACTGGATACTCAACCCCCCTCCAGCCCCCAGTACAAATTACTAGCAATGGCGGCGTCTCTCTTATCCCTCTCTATCTCAGATTCGAGTGCTGAACCTCAGGAGATCCTGAAAATCCCTGCCTTCATCACTAACACGCACCCGCTTATGACGTGCATTGCGATATATGTGATAGAGAAGAGGCAACCCTGATCCATCCTGGACTAGCTTCTTAGAGTCTAGAGATAGATAAATGACATAAATGCCTCAAGAAGGATAAATCCACGTTCCAAGGTTGCTCGATGCGATTCAGCGTTAGTCCAGAACGCACCTCGAATAAGAGGATTGTCGCTCTACCAAGATGAGCTCGAATCAACTTGATTATGGAGTTGTCGATCCTATTAACAAATGCCTTACACTGGCTCCACACGTTGGTCCTAACGCGGGTTCCAGCGAACGTTGGCGTAGATTCCGACACGCGACGGCTAATCCCCAATGCTCACGCCAATTCAAATTTCTCGATCCACACGTTGGACAAATACCCTTGAGGTTAACCTTGGTGCCAACGTGTGGAGCCGGCCTTATCTTAGAGAACATTGTCGGCGAGAAACTTGGTGAAGTCAGTTTCGGGTGTTCGATATTTTCTTTCGCTAATAGGTATACATATGTGAAGTGTAGTATGGCTAAAAAGGTGCAAGACTTTAGTGAATCATTTAGTAACTATGCGATAGCAACTTTGAATGCATATCAATTAAAATTATTTTAATCTATTATAAAAAAAATAATAAAACAACATTAATATTTCAGTTCGATTCTCTCATGAGCCTGGATGGCTGCAAGGCACCCTAAATGGAAAGACTGGACTAATACCAGAGAATTATGTAGAACATTTAAAGCCTTATCATTAAGTGAATATAAATTTTAGAAAAAGATTAAAAAATTTCTGCCAGAAAGCAAAATATTGAATTCTCATCACAAAGTGGTGTTCTTTTTTTTCCAAATAAAAATCAAGAAAAACACATTGACGCAAAAACATAACAATTCCTTAAAATAATTTTTTGTTAATTAGAAAAAAAAGGACAGTTCAAAAAAAATCGCAAACAAAATCAAAAAACAAACAAAATAAAAAAGCACAAAAAATTATTTAAGTGAATTCACACGATCCTGGACGTACTCTGGTGAGAGCAAAAAAAAGGATTCGGCTGCTAGGATATTTTAGAACTTTGTACAAGGAAAAAGGAGAAACAAAATTTCGATATGAACGCGCAACGCTGTGGCTGCAGAAAGGATTACAGAATTTTTTTTTGTGAATGAGATGATCTACTACTAAAACGCTGCTTAACTTTTTGAGTTAATGTTTTTCGTTGTGTATAACGTTTTAAGGAACGATGATAACTTTTAGAGTTTTAAGGATTTTTTATTTATTAACTTGAAAGTGTAAAGGAAACGAGCATGAGAAGTTTAGATTTAGAAAGAGTAAAAAACAAAAGAGAAGATTTAATACGTGTGTGTGTACGAAAGAAGATAAATCATTTTTTATGACTGAATTTTCGATTGTAAAAAGAATTGTTGATTTGTTTTATTTATGTTTAATTATTATTTGTTTATTTAAAAGAAAATTTTATGCAATTTGGAAATGTTTTATGGGTTTTTTTTTTTGGATCCACGTCTCTTATTGCCGCTTCTGCCTTAATTCTTTGCTCTAACATTTCATCCAAATCAAGCGAATCTGATTGGGGGGGGGGGGGGGGGGGGTGCTACACACGAGACTAAGTCGGACGGGTGAAACCGGTTTTATGGGAGAGAAACGAAGAAGAGTAAGGGTAAAATAGGCTATTTTCCCCTGTCTTTTCTTCGTTTCCCTCCCATAAACGCGGTTTCACCCGTCCGTCTTAGTCTCGCGTGTACCACCTCCACTCATCTCTTGTTCTAGTATAAAGATTGTCTAACCTCATTTCTGATGCTAGATTAACACATCTTCTATTTAATATATCAACACTATCTTCTAATAGAGAAGAGACATCGCGCATTGTATTTCGGCTTTCTGTGGTGTTATTAGAGCTGGCGTTTCTTGGATTACAAATGCGACTACGACATGAGCTTAAAGTTCTTGTTTTATTCGACAGATATTTGCTGCTAATATCATTTGTGAAAAATTGAGGTATCTTGTATAATGGAAAAGTTTCACCAGCAGCTGCCGATGAACTAGAAGTGTCCTAAGTGTTATTTATAGAATCTTGATTATTTGTTGCCATTTCCTTCTCTGATAGATCAAGAACTGATTTACATACAATAGTTACATCTTGCATACACTTATCATCTAACTTTTCATCGGTATCTTTCAGTGATTCATTAGCCATTAGAGTGCTTTCAAATAAAAATGACGGTGGCTCAATATTTTTCAAGTTTGTTTGATCGGATAAACAAGTAGTTCTTCAGTAGTCTTTCAGTATTTTCAAAGCGTTCATCCGTTGTTTGCCGCCATAAAGATGGTTCGTCAATAAAAGTTGTATCGTTTAATGTATTGCGAGACGATGTATGAGTTTTCTGCTGGCTTGAACTGTCCTTTTCGATTTCTTCGTTTTTATAAGCTGTTTATTAAGCTGACTAGCTGTTCACCAGAACATGTGCTGTCTTCCTCTTCGGATTTTCAAATTTGATCTTTTGGAGGGAGACGCCGGTTTTGGAACAGCAATGTTTAAATTGTGCAACCCAAGCTTTGGTTTGTCGATATTGGCACCTCGACAAGTGTGCACATCAACAATCGATAACATTGTTCGCTTCAATAGGATGACATTACTGATATGACTGCCTTTTGTAGTTTCCAGTTCTCTTTTTGATCTTATGAAACTTCATGTGTGGAAATTGAGCATTGCATATAAATCACGCTCTAAACAAGTCCACAAAGTCCTGATTGAAAGAAATTCGGAAAATTCATGTTAAAATGTGATTACCAAAAAAAGAACAGAATGATTTCAATCGCACACCTTATCGCACGCAAATAAGATTCGCAAACACTAATGAAGAAAGAAAATTCATAGAAATTGCTATCATCTACTAAAAGACTTCACTAAGCATTTCCACCTGATAATCAAACAAAAATTTTACAATCGTTATTCAGTAATAAAAAAAAACAATTCTGTGGTAACTGATGGGTTCAAGAAACTAAGTCATAAGTAAAAATTAAAAGAAAATAGAATCCAAAAAAATGAGGATTTATAAATTGAAAATAAAAAAAAATAAACAAGACGAAGACAAATTTATTAATTAAAAAATAAAATAAAATAAATAAATAAATAATAATAATAAAACAAGGCTGTTTTACCATAATTTTTTTGGCATATTAAGGTATTTTGTTTTTTGAATAATAATAAATAAATAAATAAATAAAAATAATAAATAAAGCAACAAAAAAAATAAGAATAAAATACTATAAATATTGTACATTAAAAAACAACAACAACAACATAAAAAGAAACGTTCTTTTTTGTGTTTTCTTATATATAACAAATATTTTGTAAAATATTTAACAATCTGTAAATACCCTCTTATAAATAATATTATTAATTAAATAAATATTATCTCGATAACTTTACCTCTTAAGTTAGAAAACAAAAAAACAACAACAACAAATAATTATTCTTGGTAATATCTGAATAAAAAAAAACAAAAAGATAAAAAAAAAACAAAACAGAAAAATAAGTAAACATTTTTAATTATAAATAAACAAACAAATTGCATAAAATGTGAATAATATAAATTTTTTCGATTTTGTTTTTCTTTTTGAAAGTTTTATTAAAATTTTTGTATTTTTTGTATGTTTACAAGAAAATATAACACAAACAGAAACTTAATTACTAAAAAAAAACATTTTTTTCCACACAATATATAGAAAAAAAGGATGTGGCATAAACAAAATAACAATTTTTTGTTGTTCTGTATATTAGACACACACACATAGATATTCAGCGTAAAAGACAAACAAAATATAGTTCTTTTTTAAATAAAACACACAAAAATACAAAAATACAACTAAAAAAAAGACATTTATTAAGTAATTAAATATAAATAATTAATTTTTATTGACCAAAAGCAAACAAGGATAAAATTTATAACGAATATCCCACGATTTCTTAATTTTTTTTGTCTCATCTTATATTTATGAATGTGCGCATGCGTAAGTGGATAAAAAATAGAGAGAAAAAGATGTTAAACAAATATTGAATGGAAATTTTTTGAGTTTATAAAAATATAAAAAAAAACGTCTTAACACAAATTTAAAAATTCCATTTTCTTTTTTCGTCGAAACATTTTTGTATTTAAAAGAAACATTTTTTTGTTTATTATATTTCTTTGTTTTTGTTTTAATTTTGTTATATATGTAAAGAAATTATCTAAAAAAAATATTTAAAGATGATTTAAATGAGTTTTATTTGAGAATCCTTGTAACATTTTCCTTATTTCGTGTTCTTTATGTGAAAAACGTAAAGCTTGGTCTGCCATGATGATCCCGGCCAACTATAGTAGACTGGCCAATAGGCCTATAGACTTATACTAAAAATGTGCTATTAGGGAACATGGGGAAGTGAGGTACTACCTCACCCAGTCCCTGAGTGGGCGTGGACGTTACAAGGCTGGAATTGTGTCCACATTCATTCGTAGCTATGGCCACTTATGTAGCCAGTGAATTGTGTAGGGAGCTTCGTTGAAGCCACATTATTCACAAAGAAAGCAGATACGGAAGGTTGCTGATCCGCGTGCCCCACTTATCGTGGGTTCCCCTTCGAGGGACCTTTTTAAGAGTAAGGCTGATGACGCTGATGCCTTTATGGCTTGTGTCGTTCTCGACCCAAGCGTCATGAAAGTGCTGGTGAGTTTAGTCAGTAGGAATCTGACACTGCCGTCGGAATGTGGGCCCTTTTAATAAGTCAAGAAGCTAAAGAAACTAGCAGTCTGCGTATAGTCCTTAGAGCCGCACAGGCTCCAAACTACTGTTCGCCTTATTTTGGTCTGCTGTGGAGAAGTTTTCAAAGTGGAGTTGAAGTATGGATCCGTGGAGCTTCTCCGTTCTCCTCCAGCCTTCATTGCTTGGCTTTCCTTCTTCTTTCAGCACTAGATAGCTCGATAGGCGGCACAATCATACCGGCAGCCTTGGAAAGCAAAATTTGAACATATCCACTAGTTTTCCGTAGGTGTACGACGTCAAAACCTCTATAATATGCGTGGTACCTTCGAGAAAATCCCTCTCCAGCTCTGAGTTGATGCTGATAACATATTTTCTATATTTTATTTAATTTTGTACAAATTGCCTTTATGCACAACCAAACCCATCTGCATCGTTGATGGAACACACTGTGCTGGACAAGGTGATACAAAGTACCTCGCTGTACCATTTAGCACCCGCTTACATCTTGGTTTGGAAAGATTTGAAGCGTGTGGATCCAGAGTTTCACATACTACATTTATTCTCCTGTTTTCGGTTGAGCTTGACTGCCTAGTTACCATTTGAACTTAATAATGACGCCATAGGACAGCCGCAACATGAAATTGGGAGTGAGGAGTCGCCAACAGGGTCCTTCCAGTTCAACGCCAAAAATTAAATTTATTTAAATCACGAAATTTCTGCGTCATACATTCGTACCTTTAAGAATATTTGTGTTAGAAATATAGTTGTTATTATTAGAACGTGATCCAAGGAATTTTTAAATGAAATGCACATACCGAGAGTCTTAAAAGGGTAACTACCGATCACTCTAAATTTTGTAATGCGATTTCAAAATGTAACGAATTTATCCCCACGAAACTGTAAAAGTACATTCCATTCTGAAATTTTTTTGCTCGAAATCGAAACTTCCGCTTTAGTTATATTGGATTTTCGTACTAAAGTATGTACAAAATATTCTGTATTAATTTAAGATATTAGAAGTACATAATTTATCTATCCTTTATAATAATTTATCATGAAAAAGTAATAATTTTATTTACTAATTCGAATACTATCCTTTAAAAGTCGAACATATGTTCCCGAAAAAAAAGTACTCGAACAGAATCGAATTTCGTAAATCGCGTCCAACTTCGTCTACAAATAAACAAGTTTTTTTGTTCGCTGTTGTGTGATTGTTTTTTCGGGAAAATTTTCTATTTTTCCATATTATTCCGCATATTCTCGATAAAACTATTAGCTGCATTTAGGTATAACAATAACAATTAGTAAATAATGATAGCGTATCATAATAATATGAAATTTTTAGGGGAATTTCGTTCTCTTGGTTTTATTTTTTCTGCAACTTTCCTTTTGACACTTGACAGATCGAAGATGGACGCCATGGACATTCAGGCAGTAGAATCAAAGCTAAGCGATGTTACTGTAACCCCGATACCAATGCCAGTTAGAACATCAGCTAATCAAAATCACTATCAGAATGCTGTACACCAGCAGCAGCCACAGATTCAGATATCACCGCAGTTTCAGCATCTGCCACAGCAGCCGACATCGCCTGTGATAATAACAACACAGACTTCAGCTAATATAACGACACCGATGACATCAGCAGCTAATATCCCGTCATCATTGACCAATCTGCAAGGATTATCCAAGTATGCCCAGCTCCTGGCTGTTATTGAAGAAATGGGCCGGGATATACGGCCAACATATACTGGATCAAGAAGCTCCACAGAACGCCTTAAGCGAGGTATTGTCCATGCTAGAATTCTAGTCAGAGAATGCTTGTTGGAAACGGAACGCTCCGCCAGACAGTAGACGGGGGACAATTAATCATTCAAGAGTAGATTATAATTGCGAGACTTGCGGGTGTAGACTTTGTGACCAAAGAGTTTTTTATTTCATGTGATTTATAATTTGTTTCTTTCTTATTCTAATCAAAGTCTAGCGCTTGTTGGCGACACACCTCTACTCTGTTTGATTTATAGTCTGAGGAAAAAATGTTGAATTTTTTTTAAATGTACAGTTAGTGCTTAGTTTCATAGATTTAGTGCAGCAAGGCCAGATAAAACAGAGAAGATAAACGCTTGGTGTATGCCGGGGAGATGTACCAGTGCCACCACAGCCGTCCAAAACTACTACTAATCAGGGATTCATGGATCCGATACCAAAAAAAAAAATAAGAAAAAAAAACACAAAATAACAAGATATTCCTCTTCGGTTAACAATATCCATTTCACTTTTCCCCTGTCCCCTCTAGAACTACCAAAAACAAAACAACCAACATTATTGCCCCCAGAAATCCTAGTGTCTTCACATAGTCTCAGTGTAATCTGCATTCAAAGTACAAATTTTTAAGCAATTTTTCAAGTCTTAGACGAAGCCTAGGCTTAATATCACCACAACAAGAGTGTGAATCTAGCTCAGGTTTTTATTACTTAAAGTTTAGAGAGAAGAGAAAAGAGGAAATTATACGATTACAAAAATATACGATACGAAAATTATATAGTATACCGGGATTTATATATTATTGCATATTATTGACTATATTAATTATTGTAATACCGAAAATACAAAATTTTATGTAAATAGCGCAGAGTCAAAAATATTTTAGAGTCCAAGAAGATAAATTTTTTGTATTTTGTATAAGAGTTTAGGTGAGGTTAAAAAAGTAACACTGGTGTTCGTTTTATTTTTTGTTTTGATGATGATTTGTGTTGAGTTTTTTTTATTATTATTATTAATTATTGAATTTAGGTTCTTATTTTGCATGTAAAAGCGGTTTAAGATTAAAAATTTAAATAAAAATGAAATGAGATTTTAATCAAAAATATTTGTGCGAGTGTGTTTCTTTTGGAAACTAGTCGATTATTATAGTATTGTTCTGTTATGGTGGATGACTTGTTCCGAAAAATGATTTCCAGCTGATTTTGTCGGAGAGAGGCATCTGCATTCGCGAGGCTTTGTGAGATGAAGCTGGATATTGTTCTTATTCAAGAGCCATGGATCTGAAAAGATACGGCTAAGGTAAGAAGGCGACTCGGCGAAATCGAGATATTCACGAACAAACCGATTTGGGAGATAAAAACGTGGCAGCCCAGCTGAGAAGTGTACCTTCTGAGCTAGAAGGGTAACTCGATATTAAAACGCTGGTCTAAGCAGCACAAAAATGGAGTAGCCACACATATCAGTGCCGTGTCCGGGACGTCACAGGTCCGTGTTCCGTCAGGGGCTCAAAAATATCGGTGCGTACATTTGAGCACAGCCCTGATATGTGTGGATACTATTTTACTACTCTCTTTTTAATGTGGCGTGACTCCTCCCACTTTGCTTTTGCACGCTTCTCTATTATTTGTTTCTGTTTCTTGTATAAGTTTTTATGTTTGCATGCTCCAGCTGAGCCACAGGGCAGTGGTAAATGTTTCTCAGCCCAGTTAAGAAGTGTGCCTTCTGGGTTAGAAGGGTTACTCTATTACTTTTAATCAGCAAGCGGAAAAATGTGAAGACTATAGTGGTGAAAATAGGTAACCAGGTCTTCGCGCACTAAGGTACGTGGGAGTGAAGGTTGACCGAAGGCGCAACAAACGCCAGCAGTTGCTAGGATACTGCCTAATATAAAAGGCTCCAGGCCAAACCAATGCCTCCTTATCACGACAGCGGTTAGTTCGGTCCTATTGTAGCTTGGGCAGAACGGGCAATAGGAGGAAAATAAACTCTGTGTATTCGCTAAGTGCTTTCAAGCATACGTTGCATACCCTACTACGTTCGATGAAGCAACATGTGTGATAGTCGGATTGAAATTCTATTAAAAATGCTTTTATGTTAGTCCCAAAACTTTTCAGACAATTCCCGTGAATTAGTAATAACATACTTTTAACAATATCGAAAACAAAAAACGGAATTCTATATTCATTAACAGATCTCAGTCCTCCTCATACATATTTCACATTAACTTCACCCTCAGATATTTCTTTTTATTTTCGCATTAAAGTGTACACACATTCTTGAGCCCCATCTTAAATGTACGTAATCAATTCTAGAGAGATTTTCGAAATACTTCAAAACGTCTGAATTTTGATCCCCCGGTCCATTAGACATGGAAAGAATCTTTTCAATTAATTAAAGTTAAAAGCCCAAAAACAGAGAATTCCATCAGGGTGAATAAATATTTTAAAGCATCATTTCTAATTCTATATTAACCTTTGGTGGATTGAGTAGAAAGTTTGTTAAACAGATTCAAGAGTTTCCATGTTATACAAAAGTATATATCGAGATGGATGAACGAAGAAGGGTGAATGTACTTAACTTAAGCTAGGGAGCATCCTTGTTGCTTTATTATGGTCTTTTCTTATCTCTTTTTTATTCAAATAAAACAAATCATTAGAAATATAAAGAAACAGAAGATTATAAATCCTTTATGTCCGTGAAAATGCCTGAAAATGTATTTTAAAGATTTTTCTTTGTTGAAATTTTTGTGTGTTTTGTGTTTCTTCTGGGTTCTGTTCTTGACATCTTAAATTAGTACCACCCCTGTGGTGCCGTCATTTTAACAAGACGAAAAGTAACTCTCTTTTATCAGATATCTTAAAAAAGGGGCTTTCAAAAGCATCCAGAAAATTTCCTTTACAATTAACACACAGAACCCTTCAGTGTTTTGCGCTATTGAAAATAAGTTTCAAGGATTTATTGAAGTACGAACCGAACAATACATTACAACTCATCAGAAACAACACTTTTAACAATCTTAAAAAGTTTCTTAACCTTCGGTGGCAGTACTTTGCATTTATCCTGTGGATAACTTAAGGGGGTGAGTGGTATCTGTTTGTTTTGTTTGTGTGTTAGAACTAAGGTTACGAGTCACCCTTGGTACTACCAGTTCGTCAAGTCGTACATACCATGGTGCATGAATAGAGCATGCAACATGTTATGAGGAGTCTGGAGGGATCTGGATCATGAGGCGATGGGTTTTGCGTTTAAACTTTAGGATGTTGTACGAGTTTGGAAATACTGACTGTAGAAGGTTGTTTCCACAGTCGAATTGTTTTATTCATGAACGAATTTCTTTACTGGATGTACCTGAAAAGGTGAGTTTTAAGCTACGAGAATGAGCCTAAAGGGTTACTTTTATGTGTCGAGATAAGTTATGGTATGGATGCAGAGTTATTTTAGTGGAACAGTCGCAGTGGTAGGTTAGGTTAGGTTAGGTGGTCCAAGGGTGAAATTGTTGGATTTGCTTCCTCTTAGCTAGCACCTTACTCTGATGATTTGATTGAAGGCCAGAAATTTTTACTTATAATGGGAGAAAGCCTGTCAAACTGTCACAGAACTTCCTTTTGATAGCAACTGGAGGTGTAGGAGTTTAACATAATCCGCCAAGACTAGCATGCTGCGAAAGGACATCTCCAGAATCGTGTTTGGACACTGGCCGATTGAAGAACTTGGGGCAAGATTGAGAGTCCCATGTAATACTCACTGATGTGGGAAGGAATAACTCAGAGACACACAACCGGACATTTTCTTTGTAGTTGTCCGACTGTGGCTAGGATCAGGCACTTTAGAAACCTCTTCTTACAAGGTCCTTTCAGCATCAATGGTCTTTACCTACATGCCCACATATTTTGGCGCCTTGCATCAAATTCCATCCCTTAAGCAAGAACATGTAAAAGGACATTGTTTGATGCTATATTTATCCTTTGAAAAAAAAACTCAAATGCAATTAATTTCAAATTTGTTAAGCTAAGTCACTTTACTTGGTAATGATAATGCTGTCATTCAGACCTTTTTAAAACAATTCAGATTAACGCAAAAAGAATTCTTTTCGTTCGTTGAGAAATTTACTTAAAATCCTCGTTTTCAAAGGTTCCTAGTCATATAGGCTGCTTACTATACATTCATGAATGCAGAGATTTTAATCAAATGCAAATCACGCACATTCCGATATATATTATAATATACAGGAAGAGAGACGGAATCCCTTCGGGAATACTTTAGAAACAAGCATGAGAATTCGCAAGAAGCGTCCTTTGATGAGTTACATACCAAAGTGGTAAAATATTCCTGTTTGAGAAAATGAGGGGGGCACGGTTAAATGAAAATCATGTATTACTACTACTACGAATACAAGGATATTCTGGATGGGTTTGTATTGAGTGAAAAAGGATCTTTCATAGGCTTATGCATTGCGGAATATATATGTATATACTTACAGGTTTGCGTTAGGATGAAACTTTTTTAATCAAATCATGTACGTGATCCTGAAGAATGTGTAAAATATCGTTAACTCTTCTTCTATGAGACAAAAGGTGTAAGTTGTTTGCATTATTTAAATTTTAATGTAATTTTCAGGGTAAAATACTTTCGAATTCCAAATCACTCAAAAAGAATGTTTTTAATTCATTCATTGACACGGACTTTGATTCGTAGTGAATCACGAAAGTGATCCTTTTTCTTTAGAATAGAACAGCAAAGTCCTGGCAATTGTTATACACTTAAAACACTCAAACACTTTTTTTTATTGTCACTAGAGAAACAAACAGGAAACTTTTCCAATTTGAAATCCTTTCCTCGAAATCATTGTCCTTCTCTATCAGCACAGGTAATAAACTTTCATTGGCAACAAACTGCATGATAAAAGGCAAGAACAACGTCATTTTGTTGATGCACTTTTGCCATCTGCTCGGAAAGGAATTCTCATTTCCGTTTCTTCTCTAAAACAAGATAAAATTTGTAAGTGAATCCCAAACAGAAGGGGATGCAGGACCCGCTTTCAATATCCGCTTTCAAAGTCCTTTCTAAATGCTCTAGCTTAATAAGGAAGTTGGGATACTTGAAAGATAAGCGAAAGAAAGTCCTTTTTGTGTCCTTTGAGCGAAGACAAAAAAAAACATTTTTAAATTAAGGTACATGCAAAAATGTTGATTTGTCGCTGGAGGGGGAATTTATTTTTTCTTATGATCTGGGGATAAGAAAAAGAAGTTTAGTCAAAGTTTAAATGTTGCAGATTCGTGGAATTTTGCATTCAATTTAAAAGAGGGTTGCTTACTTTAACTTGGATAACGACCACAGAGGGAAGTTTATTTCCATTTAAATATAGGAAGTTTTGAAAATGCTTAAGAAGAAGGATTTGGATCGAGAGAGGATAATAAAGTTTATAAGCTAGATGGGGGATGATAGATCAGGTGAACAAGGGATGGCAGTGTTGTGTTATAGGATGTGTCCTGCAAGTTTGGTTTGCTAACGGGACTTAAGAAGATGGAAATTTTTAAAGTTGCAGTATCACTAAAATTTTCTAATTTTCCCTTATGAAATCCTAATAAAATTTAAATTTTTATAATCAAAATTGCTAAGAGACTATTCTTATCTTCTTTATCTTGTTAAACCTAGTCTTTATCCATTCAATTTTTTTTGTCATGTCTACCATATCGAGAACTTCACGAAACTGGGAACAAGGCGCACCAAGCGGACGGCAATAATAGCCTATAGGTTAAGCAACCCGACTACCTTCGCCGAGGTTCATGGTTCTCGCTATAATTACATAATTTCTATTCAAACTACTAGTATAACAATATTTATAAAGATTTACATTCTTAATACCTACATTCACCCACTTACAGCAGTTACAATTAATCCCATTTCTATGAAACAATATTCCACCCTTCTACAGTCTACAAACCTTTCAAATTTAAACTTCTTCAACACTTCTTCAGATCAATTTAATAAAACTCTATTCTCGTTTCTCGCATCAAAATTACCTGCGAAATAGCCATTTTTATTGCTATCATAAACGTAAAGGTATTTTCTCATTCTCTTCAACATGAACAACAAGTTTTGAAATTGTGAAACACAAACAAAAGAAAATTTTATTGCTTCGAAAGAAAATGCTTGACTAAATTTGCATATCATTTCATCTTCGCGAGATCTCGGTTTATTGTCTAGAATATTTTATTGAATTTATTTTAGTGCACTTTATAAATAAAGTGTTTCTGCGAGTTTTAAAATAGTATTAATCAAGAAATAATGCAGCAAGCAAGTGCACTTTAATAACCGGTTTCATAGACGGTTTTTAAACTCAATTCTCCTAAAAGTATGCAAGATTATACACGTATATATAAATTTCATTTGAAAAATGCCACCCTTAAAGTATGCAGAATAAAATAAATCCGACACACAGTGAAGCTAAGTCGTTAATAGATTAAATATTCTGATTTTCAGAAAAATGTTTTTTCCCGGTAGTTTTGGATGAAAATTGGTGGATTTAAGATAAATTTTCTGTATTGACGTTGGTTCTTCTTGTACTCATTTCTCTAATAACGGTCCTATTAGAGTTTGTTTGCCGACATTACACTCAATGATAGAACCATTGAGAATGCAAACGGGTTTTTTTCTGAGATCTAGTCTTTCACATAAAAAAAAGTAAAGTAAGTAAGTAGTAGGGGGAAATGTGCAGTCTGATGGTGGAGCTTAGGATATGATGTCGTCTACATCGCACTCCGAATCTCCAAATACAACAAATGCACGCGATGTAACCAAGCCCAGGGTATAAAAGGAGAATGAATGTTGTAGGTAAGATATAGAGTGTACTACCTTCGAACCCTACCAAAGCAAGAAGTTATCGCGTCGAGGGCTTCATGACAGTGGATAGTTTTGTGCTCTCACTAACGATATCCTCTGGGCAATAGGCAATAGTTGCACAGATGCCTTATCTTGCCATGAGAGCTTTGACAGGATGTATTTTTTCTCTTGCCATACAAAAATAAAAATATAATAACAAAAGATGCAGAAAGGATTTGTAAATCTGATGCTGTTGGAGGAGATACGCATCCGCTAGATTTTCCTCGACTAAAGGTAGGACAGTAGTTAGGATGCCGGGAGGCTTTAAGGACCGACTCGGTCTGTTGTAGCTCTGCACTTACTAAAGAAAAGGGCAGCGCCAGCTTCTATATACTCCTAGGGGACGAGCTCTTTGTAAAAAGCTTGCAAAAAGGCAGTGGCCAGACGACTCTACACGGGGCAGTTAAAGAAAAAAGAAGATCCCGTAAGGACCATCTAGCTGGGACAAGTTACCATGGGACAAGTTAGAATCCATCTTGACTACGGCTTAGAAGGAGACGACTGCTCATTTCAGTATTTGTGTGGTGGACCCATACAGCTAACGTGTGCCAGAAAATCTTTCAGTAAATGTCTGGTCGACACTGTTGTCAAGGTGCAATTTTCTCGCCTCCTCTGGTAGTTGTGTACCAGATATCTAAAGATGGAACACCAAATGAGCTGATTGCTTGGATAATATGCATCTATTGTTGAATCGTCCGACATGGCGAAATTATTTGAACTATAGTACATCTCACTTTGTGCTCTTACAATAATCAGTATAACAGTCTTTGTCACCGATACCTTCCATATTCACGAATTTATGATTTTTATAAGCACCCGAATACGAGTGCAGTGAAATCTAAAACCTAAGCTCGTAAATTTCGCCGCAGGGCTCCGTTTATCGCTCGCACTGTGAACCCATAATTTGAGAAAATGAAAATTCGACGAAATTCCAAATTGACAAAATGTACAAATTGCGAAATTTAATTTCTCAGCGTTTGAAAGTACTTTCTACCCCACCCTTAAATTATTCTTGTATTTTAATGTTGCTGAATCCTTGATAGTGTAATTAATTAAAATGTAACTCAATTTTACCGTTGAAGTTATTACCTGACGAATTCATACGTTTGCACAGTAATAAAACTAAAACAAAGTAAAAAAAAACATGAGAAAATAAGAAAGAAGTTTTCACTTGAGTAAAGTTGAAAGTTTCACCGCAAATGAATATTCTCGGTTTAAGGACTCACTGGAGGAAATGATTTATTATGGAGGATTCTAAGGATCTCGTCTGTTACGAGTCTGCAGCTATTGCATTTTTTCGTTACATTTTCTTTCTTTACTGAAGTTGTGAGAGGTTAACGAACGATGCACCTTGAAGCAAGGATATTAGTGTTGAAATTATGCTTTATTTATTATGATTTTTAAGGATTTGTTTTTAGTAATTTTCTAGATTCTTATTACCTTTTTAGTTAAAACTAAGATAAGAGTTCGTAAAATTTTAATTCAAACTATTCTTTAAAATATTCTTTAAAGCTTAATTTACCAAGCAACTCTGGAAGGAAGAAAACAAATAAATCAATGAAAGCTTTCGATTTGCTTTTAATACTCCGGCTTCACCCGGCCGAACTGCGCAAGTTCGAGCAAATTGTTGAACTGAAATTTAAAATAACCGAGTTCGCCGCATACAGTTTCCACATATACTGAGTTTCCATGAGAGTTCAACCAGAGTTGAACCCGAGTTATACGTCATGGAAACAGAATGAGTTAAGAGTTTTCGTTAAAGATTTTCAACTCTGCTCAACTCAACGAAAATAGGTAGGTTGAACTGAGCTCACGCATACAACTAAAAACGGCACACTAGCAAAGTTACAAAAAGTGAAAATGTCGCGCTTCTTTATATTTAATAAATACTTTTAAAGAAAAATCTAGAATAAAATTAAATGATGGAAAAAGATGGAGGAAGACGGAGGGCAGAAATGGAAACGCATAGAGTTAAGTCGTTGAGTTGAAGTGTCATTTCAACTCAACCACAACTCAACTCGACTCCCATGAAAACCCGGTAATATTAAACTACGTATAAAACAGATCTCAGTTCGCCCAACTGAACTCGAACTGAAGTTAAACGTAAAAGCTCGCTCAAAAGAGAGTAATCAACTGGAATAGTGGAATGCCATTCCAGTGAGCTCTTGCATTTCTGACTTTTGGTGAAAAAGCAACAACAATTTCAAGCACGAACTCAACATGAACTGGACTTTAGCCACTTACATATGTGGATTGAACTAAACATTATTGAACTGAGGTCGGTGAATGCCATTCCAGTGAGCTTTTGCATTTCTGGCTTCTGGTGAAAATGCAATTTCAAGCATGAACTGAACATGAACTGGACTTTAGCCGGTGAAGCCACTTACATATGTGGATTGAACTAAATATTATTGAACTGAGGTCGGTGAATGTGATTCCAGTGAGCTTTTGCATTTCTGACTTCTGGCGAAAAAGCAACAACAATTTCAAGTACGAACTGAATATGAACTGGACTTGAGCCGGTGAAGCCACTTACATATTGTATGTGGATTGAACTGAACATTATTGAACTGAGGTCGGTGAAGCCGGAGCATTACGAAAAATTCTCGAATAGATCTCTAAAAGCTCCATTTCTAGAATGTTCCAAGAAAGTGTGCCTCGGATAAATTATTGGGGAAGGGTTGTAAATCTGTATTGGTCCTTGCACCAAAACAGAAGGGGATTGAGCGCGCATGAACTGGTAATATGCATTTTTAAAGAAACTGAGTGACGTTGCTCGTTTGTGGGGGCTTGTGACTCGCATCGCCATCGAAATAGCGGTTTTGAGACTCCCTTATTTTATGGTGCGACCCATAGTAATCGAAAGCATTTTTATAAAAAAATGAAACATATATATGATTCGATATCGACTCGAAAAACCAATTTACAACTTTATACCGTTGCGTTTTTATACTCGTAGTTTTCGGCAGCACCATTTTCAAATCGTTTTCGATTTCGATATCGAAAAAAGCTTGAAAGCTTTTTATACAATAAATCGTTCACGGTTCGATCTGGTTTTGTCGTTTTAGCAAGGTTAT
The DNA here is from genome assembly GCA_963855945.1 of Thereva nobilitata. Lineage (NCBI taxonomy): Eukaryota > Metazoa > Arthropoda > Insecta > Diptera > Therevidae > Thereva > Thereva nobilitata. The sequence continues at coordinate 3,664,543 of OY979697.1, forward strand.
TTTTTTATAATTAACATCTACAGCTGTAGAGGAGTAAACCCAGATAAAACCTTGAAGTAAATTGCATACATAAATTGTAAGAAAAACTGTCAACTACACAGATTGAACTTATCATTATTTTAAACGATATCCGTGAAGAACAAAAAATTTATTTCCATAATGGACGAATGGTCTGTATTGTATAGACTTCATTGCCAGCCCATCCCTTACACATCAATTAATGTGACCTCAAGCTGATTTCCATTTTCTATTTAATATAACAAGTCCAGAAAAAAAAATCACAAACCTATCATCAATTCTTTACCATTTAATCTTTCACTAATTTCAATATAATTTTGGCAATTATCTGCGACTGACATTAGGTTACAACAATCGGAAAAATAATACACGACAGCATAAACAAATTACATGAAACCCAATAGTATCATTAGGCGCGTATCACATTTTCGTCCTTATTTTCGTTTATTTCTGTTTAATACCTTTTGTTACTTCTCCTGTAAATCTCTAGTTCTCTTTTGCCAAGAGCACAATGATATCCTTCTATGGTGACTCCATTATTTTTTTATTTTCTTTCATTCTCATACCTCTAGATTGCCTTTTGTATTCTAGGAAACTTTTAGCTACCTATCGTCAGCAGACTTGTTTGTCTCCATGCAGATATACAACTGTGTTTTTTTGTGGATCGTTTTCAGTTCGTTTATGATGACAAGAAACAAATATTTCTCTCTTTTTTTTTGTATTTGACTAGGGATTAATATCCTTTGAATATAACATAACATCTGGGCTACAATTTTCGAAATAAAAACAAAAAATAGAAAAAAAATGTCAATTTCGCCAAGAAACGTATGCATATACACGCCTTAGGTAAATGATTCATGAAAATTCTGGATTCTGTTTCTGTCGTTGTCGGCCTTTGAGCCTCACATTCTCTTATCGCATTTCATATCTTCTGCATTAACAAATATGAATATATCTCCTTAAGGATTTCGTTAGAAATTAAATTGTGCATTTTAATTTTGGAAATGTTTAACTCAATAATTTAACTTAATTCAGATAATGAACATTTTTCAGAAATTTAATATAAATAAAATAACTCGTCGACAGTCAACCTTGGTTTGTGCCCCGGGAGATTTAGAATTTGAACCTGGCTAAAGTTCATCATCACGCTTAACTTAAAAAGTCTGCTTGGACTTAAGAGAAATAAATCATGATGACCGTGCACACGCCAATGAATATTGCTACTTGATTTGAAAATTTCCTCATGAAAGATTCCATATGGTTCCTTCGAGTGGTGTTCTGGACTCTGTCCAGCTTGATTGTTGAACACTGCGTCCCAAATTACCATCTGTGGTGAATAGAATGAGGAAATTAACCCTCTGGTAGGGTTTGCTTCGAGGAAAATTAGCCTGTCCTTCACGTTCACGGTCATGGCTCGCGATTGTGTTTCAATAGCTTAATTAATGACCGCCGTGATTTTGGAGCTGTTAGCTGATTTGAAATAGAAGAGAGCCGCAATCATCTACTTAACTTGGGGAAAAATAGCCGTCAACAACAGTAGGTAATGGGACACTTTGACCTGGGAAAATTTTAGCTACTGTGGAACTAGGCCATGACATTGAAACTAATTAACACGCTGGAATGTGCCAAGCTGCCTAGTCCCTGAGGCTTCATGTCAGCTGCTTGGTTATTATTTTTTTTTGTTTTTTTCCAGGTGTAAACAAAATGTTTATCAACCCCTACAGGTGGGCAGGTGTCAAGCGCAATAAATCAATGAATTAGGGTGTTGACAATGTAGTCCAGGGAAATTAGACAAAAAAAAGGCCCAACTTCGGAAAAATTCCGGGAAAGCTGAATTTTGGTATGGACATTGATATTATTGCTCTAAGGAAAATGTCACGAGTCCCCATCGATTTGACTCTCCGAAACGATTTTACGCGGGGTCAAAGGTCATCAAAAGCGATTTTTCGAAAATATCTCAGTAATGCTTACTTTTTTAGAAAAATTATGTGAACAAAGTTTGTAGCTTAGGTAATTTCCTACAAAAAATATTTTATAACTTTTTCTTGTGAGAGTAACCGTTTTTGAGATATTTTGATTTTAGTACACGGCTATTAGACAAAAAAACCCAACTACGGAAAAATTCCGAGAAAGATGAATTTTGGTGTGGACATTCATATTATTACACTAAGGAAAATGTCACGAGACCCCATCGATTTCACACTAGGACACGATTTTACGCGGGGTCAAAGGTCACCAACAGCGATTTTTCGAAAATAACTCAGTAATGCTCACTTTTACAGAAAAATTATATGAATCAAGTTTGTAGCTTAGGTAATTCCCTAAAAAAAATATTTTATAACTTTTTCTTGTAAGAGTAACCGTTTTTGAGATATTTTGATTTTAGCCCACGGATATTAGACAAAAAAAGGCCCAGAATTTTCCCGTAGTTGAGCTTTTTTTTATCTAATATCCGTGGACTAAAATCAAAATATCTCAAAAACGGTTACTCTTACAAGAAAAAATTATAAAATATTTTTTGTAGGAAATTACCTAAGCTACAAACTTTATTCACATAATTTTTCTATAAAAGTGAGCATTACTGAATATTTTTTCGAAAAATCGCTTTTGGTGAACTTTGACCCCGCGTAAAATCGTTTCGGAATGTCAAATCGATGGGGACTTGTGACATTTACCTTAGAGCAATAATATCAATGTCCATACCAAAATTCAGCTTTCCCGGAATTTTTCCGAAGTAAAATGTCTAAATTCCCTGGACTATATGTATTAATTGACAACAGGTTATTAATCTTGTTACCCGGACACGCTCACTTTGACCTAGTTTCAAGTTTATGACCTAGTTTCCAAGATAGCTATAAATTTTCCCATGCCAGAGTGTCCGATTACCTACTGGCAATAGTATGACACCAGAAATAAGCCCATCGTTATATCGTAGTGCTCATCAGGGTTCGGTTTCGGGAGTTCTTCGAAGAATAGTTCGTTCCGTGTATGAATAGTGACGATTTCGGAGATTTTCCAACAACGAGATCGACTAGTATTTTGAAAACTTGTAAGTATTTGAATTATTACCTCAGAATTTCGTAAATCGATTCAAAATTAGAACAGTTAAAAGCTATTAAATTCGATCAAAAGCAATCTCATCACCTGAGATGTAGTTACAAATACTTTACACAATTCTAAACAGAATTCCAATACCAATTAGTTCCTAGAGCTTAACACAAATCCTGTCCATACAGCAGCTCAATATAAGTAACTTAACAGAGAAACAAATTGGAAATCAATTAGAGAATTACATAGAGATTCTCACCCCAATCACAACAGGAAAATTATAGCTGGAATTGAGCATGTAGTAAAGAACGGATTACGTAGGATATGATTAAGTTTAGCTACACTGCCATTAACTACAGTATAGTTTCTCTTAATTGGATGGTTTCTTGTCTGCAATATTTCTCACAAATGGTATGGCCGAAAATGGAAATGTACAAGCAATCAACAAAAAGGGGTTTTAAGATCCTTTCTATAAACTGCAGTCCAGGAATGTTGTGCGGTTTATAGGAGATCCAGCCTTAATATTATTTGCCTTATATAAAATTAAACTGTTCAATAAAAACTCATGGAAATTTTCAATCCTATGCGAAAGGACATTAAGTACCACACTCGAGCGAACATTTGTCTGCCTGCGTAAAAATCTTCCAAATCACCGAACTTTATTGAAAATTAAAAAAATGCTTAGTACAATGAACTCACCTCGAAATTACGAAATTTATCAACTGCGTAACCGCAGCCACATTACTTAACCACAAACGTGATCCTTAAAATTTGTGCATATAAGCGCTTTTACATTCACTACACCCACACCAAAAAATCACTCTAAAATCACGAAAATCCCTTACACATTAGTAATTCAGGAATTTTCCAAGAATTTTCATTTTACATCATCGAAAGGATATTCGTCAGGGAATTGGTGAAAGGGTCGCCTGCTTACCGAGAGAAACGTTTGATCTTTCACCTTTACAACAGAAATTTCCGAAGGGTTTAAAGAGTATGCTTTCGTGAGCGGGCGGATTGCTTAATGTGAACACTTTGAAGAAAATTCTGATTCATCAATTCATGCTTAATTTTCATCTTCATTAATTTTTCGTCATTATGAGATGGAGTGTATAGCTAGCTAGAGGGTGTAACAGGGTAGTTTTAGTCAGTGAGTATATAAATGGAGATAAAGCGAGCAAATCAGCTTTATGGGATGTCAACCCTTTTCAATTTCATAAAATTTTGATAACAGATAAAATATAGTATGTTGAAAAAAAATGCTTGTTTTAAGTGTAATTAAAATCTGCCTAATCCTTTAAAAACAGATTAACAACAACACAAAAAAAGCAGAGGATTCTGTGACATTGTGGTTAGCATCATTGTATAGCAGGACGTCGCGGCGGAAAGGCTGTGCTCTTATATCAACTCTAAAAATAATTAATTTCGATGATGAATAGACCATAAAATGTCTGACAGTGAATTTTTGGTAAAAAAATACTTTACGGGATGTCATGATGTGCAATATAGCGCGCAAACGATGGGAAGAAGAGAGTCTATGGCTGTGATAGCAACTGGACGGAATTTTATGAGCTTTCACTTGTTAACTTCCTAGTAGGAAGTTATTGTAATCGGTCCGAAAATCGGATTCGAAATTTTCAATGTATTTACACGTTTCAAGGTCGCAATAGCATTTTAAGCAAAAATTTGAGAAGAAATATGTGTGTGTGTGTGTGTGTGTGTGTGTGTGTGTGTGTGTGTGTGTGTGTTTGTACTAATGTGGTAATTTTTTCCTGCACGATTTCGCGCGAACCGAAAAACATATCGACTTCGTTCAGGTGCCGTTCGAAGCGTGTTCAAGGAAATATGATCTGAAAAGATTTTCATAAAAATTGGTCGAGCCATTTTTTTGTTTGAACGACTTAAGTGATTTTTGTACCGGCACGATTTCGCGCGAACCAAAAAAGATATCGACTTCGTTAAGGTGCCGTTCGAAGCATGTTAAAGGACATGTGATCTGAAAAGATTTTCATAAAAATCGGTCGAGTCGTTTTTTTTGTTTGAACGAATACTGGGAAGTTAATCTTGTGGACCGAAAGGGTCAAAAGCCACATCCTAACTAGTTAGGATTTAATATTGACCTAGATCACGACTAATGTTGGAATTGGTATATATAAAATAGTATTGATGGAATGGTGTCTAGATTGATAATAACGAACACTCTTTTGTTTTTTTTTCTTTAGTGCGCTAGAGAGTCCAAGAATACTGCATATATTACTTGGTGTCTTGACTTTAACAAGATGGTACCCAAAAACGCCATAAAAGGTAAAGCACAAGTGTTTAGTAACGATAAACAGCATATTACAAAAGTTAAATAGAATTGGAGCAAAGGGTTTAAAGTTGTTATCTTTTTTAGTAATATCCCACCGCTGCCACCATTTTTTTTGAGCCTCGTTGGGTTTCCGGTACTTGCCACTTTGGATGTGATCCAATTAACAGAAACTCATCACGCACGGATGGTGGATGGTGCTTATACCAAAAAATATCCGTCGAAATCCAGACTGGAAAAGATGGTTATCCTCAGTATCCCAGGCAGTCGCCACCAGACGGTTGGTTCAATACACAAAATACATCTAATCTAGAGTTTTTGCCATATTCCAATGGCTAAGCAGACCACTATCACAAAATAAAAACCCTTTCCTAATTCGACATTCCTAGCATGGAACTAGCAAAAATTGCATAGAAATCTAGATCAAACGTTGAATGCCTTTTGCAAGGACATCTTCATTTCGTATTCAAATAACTTTTTGCATCCGTTTCAATCTAGACTCGACATTTTTGTGTATCTTTAAAACTAATTCAAGTTTCTTTCAGTGAAGCCACGCAAATTAGTTTTCGCAGTATCCTCTCAGACAAGATATGACCATTGCAAGAATTATACAAACAATTTGCCCGTCTCACAACCACTGAATGTTATCTAAACAGTTTTCAACAAGAATTTCAAGTAACATGCAAAGGACGATAAGAAGTGCATTTTTGTGGTTTTGGTGAATGCAAGAAGAGTTCTCTTCAATTATATACATCCCTTCATAATACAAAAGATGTAATTCGTGTGCTATTTTATATCGTCTCTGGTCGATCCTTGGGGTTTAAGATCTTGAAACAGATTCGTGGATTTAAGAAATAAGAAAGAAAACGTGTGCACCACCACACACCGGTCCATATCAACTTAGTAAAATCTCAATCCTGGCATTGATCCACAACAGCCACACACAAAAAAAAAATAAAAAAAAAAGAGAAACAACCCTATAAACACCCCTTCGGGGTGAACTTGGAAAAAGGGTGACGTGTCTGTGATTGATTGGTAACATTGTAAGCGCATTTCGTGCCTTCAATCTCTTCCATCGCTCAGCCAGTGGAGCTTGTGAAATAATAAAGATTAAAGGAGACATCACGATGGGGTGTTTCTTTTCGGGAGATTACTTTCGCCGGAGACTTTGTACTGTGTGTGTGCCATCTTCACCCAAAAAATATCTATCATCTTTCTTGGTGATTATCCATCAGACGCGGCTTTTGAAATGTGAAACACATGGGGAACTGTTAGGAGATGGGAAATTAATTTTGTAGCCATAATCGGTTTTTAATAGATTTTGTGGGTGTAGAAGAAGGTGGTGACTTTGAATTATGGTGATTTACCTAAGATGCTTTTATGTTGTGGATGTGTGGTATTTAAAATTTGAGCTTAATCAGTTGATATCCTTTGCTTTTTTGTGAATGGAATTAAAGATCGGGTCGTTCTTCTACGAATATGAAGACTGTGTCGTTGAAGTATTGTCTTCGAAGTTACATCAAGAAGAATTTTACTGGATCCACAACACCTTCTTTTATTGACAAGGGGAGGCGATAGCAGACCTCTGCGTCCAAGTGTTTCTTTGCACAGGGCCTTCTTTAGGCCTCTCGAGGTATAATATTATAGGTGCCTCAAAAAGCTCGACGCCAACAAATCCACTGGGCCCGGCAATATTCTCCCTATGCGCCTCAACTTTAGCCAAACTTCTTTGCCCTATCATACTTCTTCGGAAATTACCCAGGCTCTTGTGAACTTGCACATGTTCAAAATATGCCAAAAAAAGGTGGCTCCAACAACTCATCCTAATAGTTCAATCAATTTTTTAGTGGAATCCCACCGCTGCCACCATTTTTTGATCTTTTTTGCGCCTTCCAATAGCAATTACTTCTATTCTCTCTAAAACCATGGACATGGTAATAAAAAAGGCTTATGGGGTGTTTACTGGGGTTACTTTTACGACTTCAAAGCTGCAAGACAAGAAAGTCCCAAATCTCGCCTTGACGATCGCTTATGTGTGACGCCATCAACAGGGACGTTTCGAATTCAATTTTTCCAAAACGTAGTACTGTTTGTCCATCCGTGTCAGTGGGCGGTATAATCAGGGGCGGCGCATTCATAGGTGCAAATGGTGCACTTGCACCGGGCGCAATTAAACGGGGTGCAATTTCAGAAGTTAAGATTTAAAAAAAAAATTTAAAACTTCGAAAAAAATTGAAAAAGTGTTCCCGTGCCTTCATTTTCATATATTAAAGGAGCTGCACAGAGTGCTTGTGTCTTTTTCCATTGTCCTTGGCAAGATGTGGCTAATCCAATTCCATTTCATTCGCCTGATTTCGTCTTCTATACTTTCTTGGCCGGCACAGTGCCATAGTTCTTGATTTGTAATTTGTACTGGTCGTACTATTATAGATCAATAATTCGGCGAGAGGCACTTGAAATTATGAAGGTTTGGAGGACGACACAGGGACCTCTATTATGGAGATTAGAGTGTATAGGTCTATAGATTTGCGGAGCCCAGGACTGTGCTGGAAACGGCTAGAGAAAAACATCCTAGACCAGATAATGAGGTTGGGAGATGTGTGGAGAATGGTGGCAGTGGCACTGAAGGCCATCTACCAGAAGCTTAAGCAGTACGAAGCTTAAAGAAAAAGCATTTGCGGGAGAGTTTTGTGAAGTTAAAACGCAAAAGCAAACTCAGCACAAAAGCGAAACAAATCCTGATTGGACACAGGCAAGGGCGCGCTTTCATAGGTGCAAATGGTGCACTTGCACCGGGCGCAATTTCAGAAATTAAGATTTAAAAAAAAATTTAAACTTTGAAAGCAGGCGCAATTAGGCATACTGCACTGGGCGCAAAAAAAGCCAAGCGCCGGGCCTGGGTATAATTATGCTTGCTTTTCAACAAAGTCTTAAATAAATTCGACCACATACAGTATATATGTCTGTTTTGAGCGCTTAACACATTTCAAAACCGATTTGACGTCGTCTTCTCTCCATCGCACTTCTTTACCATGGAACCTTCTTTTGTAAATCCATTTCCCCTAGAAAATTCTGCATTAAAAGGCAAACATACATGAATATTAAGCTTTTCCATCAAAAAGGGTAGAATTCAATCTGACAGTCAGAAATGCGAAGAAAGTGAAATACGAAAAAAAAAATAAAATCAATCCACAAGAAACAGAAATCTCTGAATTTTGACATTAAAGTGACGGAGTGTGATTGATTGTTACTTTGTAACAGCTAAGAACATTGCATATATGTATGTATGTATTCTGCAGCCCTACCGAAGTCTGGCTTTGTGCTGGGATCCGGGATAGGTTTGAATAACAAAAGAATGCGAAACTTCGTAAAGGAGGCTGCATGCTAAGTTGACATCCAATTTACATAGGTCCATTTCAATTTGGAGGATGATTGTGAATGTGGGTTTTTATGAGCTGTGATCTGTGAGTCTTTGTTATAGTTTTTTTTATAGCATAGTGAAAACTCTACAATAAAATTCAATTGGAATAAAAATTGTGTCCAAAGAAACATTATAGTGAGGGAGCTTGCGGCAATTTCGGTATATGATTTGTATGCCGTTGGGGATGATAGATTATAGAGATTTGAGCCTTGTGACAAGGGCAAACAAGTTGGCAAGGTTGGCTATCGTTGCTATTGTTAGTATTGTATCAAATTAAAAAATACCCAAATTTTTTTGCTCGTATTTTGTACGTCACGTCAAGGGACGTAAACGTTTATTAGTAAGCTTAGTTCGAGGGTTAGCTTGGAGGTTATAAGAAGTCAGAGGGGAGCCAGCGATGGACCATTCGTTTGAACTCTTGGATGTTTCAGGAGCTCAAAAATACAACACGCGCATTTGATCAGTCATACCAGCTCTGAGGGGAGTTGGTATTGCGAGGATTGAGCGTGGGAGTATGTGTGTTGACATGTAATTACGTAATTACTTGTTAACACCTGTCAACGCAACTTTTAATCAAATTGATTGATTGGTCTCAACCGCTGCACCGACACTTTGGTTCCCACGCTCAATCGTCACAGTACCTACTTAGTGAACTTTTAATTACAATGAGAGCCTCAGCCTCTCTCATATGCGTCATAGTTGCGGTCCTCCTTCCTTTAGCAACTGAGCTGCGTTTCCATCGAGGCCTGCCGATATAATCGCTTCCTGATTGAGTTGATTTGAATACTCCTAACACCGCAACACGCTAGGCATAAATACTTTTTAATTACGTTGCTCCTTACCATCTAAAATTACACTAAGAAATTTTAATTTGTATGATTTATATTCACGTATGAATTATAAAACATTGCATTTTTTGCCGTATTAAAGTAAAGCCTACAAGCACGAAATGAGCATAGATTAATACTAAACCTAAAGTGAACTGCATGTAAAAATTGCATAACAAATTATAACAAAAAAAAACGCAACAATAGAACGGCAAGGTCGTGCATTTCTCCTGCATCATTCCACCAAAGGGCACAATTCCAGTTTAAGCTCAGCACCATTTTGCATTGTGTGCACAGAAAGGATACAAATTCATACTATCAACTCCTTGACGTGCTGAAGGGCAGCATATTATCTCTGACTTGTAAACACTTTCTGAAGCACTCACTTAAGAAATTGATTTTCACTTCAGCAAGGCACATTCTATTTTCCAGGTACTCTCACTCTCTCTCTTTCCGGGAATCCCTTACTTGCCACCCACGACAGCCTTTTGCCGGGTGCTGTGCCCTTTGGTTAATGGTAAGTTTGTCGCTTTTGAAAAGTCACTCGGTAGGTGGTATACATCCTTCAAGGAGTGACCAGCGCAGCTGACAAAGGTATCGACATGTCACGTCCATAGCAAAGGATGCAATTACAAGCCATGGACGAGGAGTGTCTGGAGGAGATACTGCGGAGTACTAACAACAGGTGAAAATTACTTTGTACCAAGGTGACTATGCTATGTGAACTTTGCCGAGGGAATTTCTGTAGGAAGGCATAAAGTCGCCTCCTTCAAAGGAATGTATCCTGCTCCTGGATGGAGAGATTTGTAACTTCATTTTCCAGTAAGGCTGCGGGTGTTTACCTACAAATTGTTTTCGAAGGGGACGTTTGCTGGAGCTGTTTTCTCTATTGCTGGAACAGGTAGCAAAAAATATATTAAAGGTAGGTCCACTAACTGATGGGATAGACACGGCAGTACAGTTTGTGGTTTGCTTGGTAGTTTTGATAATTTTAAGGTGATTATAAGTTTCTAGTGGAATGTAATTGGTATAAGTTACACAACTTTTATTAGATGGACTTTCTTAATTGGGGGCTTCCAAATACCACTAATTATTGGATTTTAGAAGTTTATATATAGCCTCAGCTTTATGGGTACGCTGCAAGAGGATTATTTGAATAGGCTTAAAGAGGGCTTAAATAATCCAATCACTTTTGTAAACAATTTTGTGGCCTAGAGGAAAGTACATTTTGTGGACGATAAACTTTAAGCAGGGGTAATCTCGGGGATAAAGAAGAAATATTTAAAGCTATACAAAGATTTCATGGCCAGCTGTTGTTGGAATGAGATCAATACATTCAATACTACTATGTCATATTGTGTTAAGGCTTGGTTCAATAAACAATAATGTGTGGTGTATAAACTTCCTGATTTACCTAACTTGAGCCATTTAGAGGCAATTGCAATTTTAATTTAACTAAAGTTTATTTGAGTACATAACTACTAATCTATGAATACCTAATAAAGATTAAGAAATTACGTTTATGGATGCAAACAGACTAGATGTCTCAGACTTTAATTAGCGCAATCATGAGGCACCAAATTAAAAATTGGCAAAAGTATGTTTACCACTCGTTCTTGTATCCCCATTTTTCTTTCCACCTACATTCATATAATTAATAATTCCTGAACTTAATACTGTCTATTTATTAAGGACGTAGCGCCTCTGTGGGCCGGTTATTTTTTCTGCATACTTTTAGGTGACATTTTTTGAATAAAATTCTTTTTTATATTCTGCATACTTTTAGGGTACATTTTTTAAATTTATTTTTCTAATGAAAGGATAATTTTTGAGAGGGATTTTAGTATACTATAAATAAAATAAGAATTTGACTAGAATTTATTACTTCTAATTATTATGGACATCCATTCTGTGCAAACACATGTTGTAACCTAATATAATTCTGAGATATATTCAATTTTATCCGAGATCACTTAACACATTTCTATAGAACCATAATTTTTGTTATCATCAATTCATTTTATCTAAAAAAAAGAAGCAAAATCGTATTACAATATTCTATTTAACCTTATATTATTTTTGAGGTTTGAGTTGCATGTAAAATTCGTATCTGTTATGTGATATTTTCTCAGAACGTGTTCTACAAAGAAATTCATGCCTGAAGGTAAACTCCGATCATACCTGATGCTGTTGTTTATCGATACCAGATATCTGGAAGCTCTTATAACCAATTTTTTTTCTATATAGACAAAATTTTGTTCTTTGTATTTTCCTGAAATGATGTCGCTTTGGGGTATATGATTTATTGTGAATATTGTCTTAAGAGGGAATTATATTTTCTGCTTAAAGATTTGCCAGAGATAATTCAAGAATTCTGTTTAACCATTTTTTCTCCCCTCTTTTTTTATTATTTATAATCGTATAATGTTTAATATTTTTGGTCGTGTTTCTCATATCAGTGCACCTGTAGATGATCACACAAAATTCAACAGAGTTGGCGTTAGCACTGCCGAAACACAAATCCCAGTCACTCGTTGGAGGAAGGTGGCTGTCTTTCCCATATTGCCAGACGGTTCTTTTATGTTATGTCCAGACACAATTTTCAGTACAAATTGCCATTTTTTGATTTAACTTTCCAATACAAAACTTAACACCGGAACACAGTGGGTTAAAGTTAACTTCAACGACTTTCGCCTAAATGCATGCAACATTTTACATTGGAAATTCTGAATTTTTTACGATATATCATTTGACGTTTACGTTATACGATAAAGGGACAGCTCAAAAGTCAACAAAATAATTCTTATTCATACATATTTGAAAAAAATGAAAAGGGCAAGGCAATTACATTAGTTAAAAACTCTTTACGAATTAATACAAACATACTAATGTCCAAACTCTACGATTTGGTGGTGTGGTTTCTTTCAGAAATGTTGCAATCACATAAATTAAATTCATATAGTTTTTTAATACCATCAATTGCTTTATTTTGTTTACTGAACATAGCATCTCCATTTTCAATTGATTATTTACTACAAAAAAGTATGTAGCAATAAAAAAACATTTTTTTCAAATCTTCCATTGTTTATTTGCAAAATTAAATCAAAACAATCAAAGAAATGTCAAAATCTGATGGCTTTTTTAACTTAACTTTGTGTGTGTACATTCAGGGTTAACTTTTTAACTTCTTTAACTTAACTCTGTGTCTGGACATAGCATTAGGAGCTGTGCTGATTTGGGAACTGGATTAATATGGGAAATTATCACTTACTACGATGTAATGTGAAATAAGCCATAGATCAAGTAGGTGTGACCCTTTTTTTGCTGCGACAGTTGATCTAGAACTGAAATAGATAGTTAAGTCTGTTACTACGTCTGACGTCTTTGGCAGAAACACTTGTGTCATTTGAGTAATCGTTTTTTACATTATGAACGTTAAAATAACTTGCAACAATGATTTCACACTTTTGGTGTGAGGTCAAGAATTCGGAGATCCGTTCTGAAATAGCATCAAATTCCTAAGGAAGACGCTGACTAGGCTTCGAGGAAATATTTTAATTCAGAGATCATTAAAAACGAAGATATCAATGCTCTTGTACACATTCTGCAAACCGATGGCTATTCTTGTATGGGCACTATAGGCGGTCCAGAAGCTAAGGTATATCCAGACACCTGATTCCGATCTAAGTGAATAGCAGTTGATACTTAAGTGTCACTAAACATAAACAGGGAGGAAACATTGAGGATCTGATGGCACAAGAGAAGTGGATCAAGATTTTTCTATTCCATCTAAGCTTACTGGACGACATGAAGGTGGAAAGTAGGTATAGGGCAACTTGGAGCTGGAACTGGATCATTACCCAGTTTAGAGATATTATAGATTATGTATCTCTACCAATGTTACCAATGTTACACTCTCGTGTAGGCTTGAGTTTCATTGTCTGACAGGCCTTCAGAATCGCCAAGACCACCGCTTGAAAAATACTACCGTGCACCAGAAGGTAGCAGGATAATGAACGGTTGATGGGCTCTTGCTACCCTTGCCTTGACACCCGCTGATTTATGGAGCCCTTGGTGAAAATCCGTAGATCAAACTTACTTCAGGAGCATCACACGACTTAAAATCATCATTTGCATAGCATTCCCTGCTTAACCCACAAAACGTCCTTAATGGTTGAAAAAAAGGTTTATAAAACAAACACTTTTCCACTTTCATTATATTTAAAGGATTAAGCCATTAAATCCTACTTCAGCAACTTTTCTTCACTAATGAAAAAAACTGCTTCCGTCTTCAAATTCTATAAACCATAAGAGCGGTCCTTATCCACCACCAACGTTTTCACAACTCTTTGAAAATTCATAGAATTGCATGAACGGAAAATGAAATGGATTTAATTAAAATTACTCTCTTTCTGCTGTCCTTTTCACTGCGCTCCACCCACAATTTCCTAGCGCCCTTCTAAGGACATTATTGTAGTCCTTTATTCCATTTAATTAAATAAAACACTTTCCACCTCTAACTGACCGCAACTTGTCCAGTTGTATGTAATGGCATCATTCCGATGTCCAGTTAACGGAACAGTTTACGGAAGAGTACTCCTGTGCAGCAAAAGGATTAATTCTCTTCTGTCTCGTCCTTTCGGAAGGAGCTATTAACTACCATTGTGTCCTGTATGAAAATTTAGAGATAGGGTGAACAAAAAAAATATCCAGTAAAATTTTTTCCGCTACTATAGCCTCACGGTAAAAAAAGGAGAGGTAAGAGCAAAACACTAGTGGAGGAGTTTTTAATTAATCCCAAAGTGGGTGGTAATGGAAGGACATTTTCGTGTTTTTTTTTGTGTTTTTTTATTTTATTTTTTTGTGTGTGTGTAAGTGCTTATACCAAAGCTGATATTTTGCCAAGTTTCTACTCTAATATGGATCGAATTTGAAGTAGAGTTCGGGAAAAATAAAATCGAATGGTGGTGGTGATTCAGTGGCATCAGGGTCAGTTCTGATTGGGATTGAAATAACACTCAGAACCCCAGACACAGAACTAAGGATAACATAAAACATTGTTCAGGATATTAACTTCACACATCCAGAATTTATTGATTTTTCTTCGTGTTTCTAACATATTTTTTTTTAAACCCAGAGTAGATCTTTCCCAGAATGTTTTCATTTCAAGAAAAAAAGTCCATAATGTTAGGTAACAAGTCAAATCGATTGGAAATTCTTATCTTGTTTATCTTCTACCATGTCCTCTCTTAAGTACACGTATATGACTGAAAAAAACTTAATAAATCAAAAATTCAATAAAAGTTGCTGTTCTGCACAAAAGTGTAGAAGGATACTTCTTCTTACAGGTAAACCTGTGCTGACCATAAAACTTAACTTATAACCATAAAAGACCGTGCACCGACTGCAGTTTAATAATCCTTTTCAATGTGCACACGGAAAAGGATATAAAAACTTTGGAAGTCCCTATGTTAACATTGAGAAGCAAGATTCTTGATTTTTTCTTTGCATTTTAAGGACTTTCTTCATACGTTCTCCTTTTTGTGCATATATTACTTTTGTTATTGCTGCAGTTTTTGGTCGTTTGCCAAAAGTAAATCGATTGTGATATGAACGAACAACGGTGGCACTAAATGGGAGAATAAATATGGAATATTGATTTCACGGAAATTGGGAATTTTCATGCCAAGGTAATTTTTGATGTGTTTTTTTTGGAAGGATTTTGTAGACATGTTGGCATTTATGTTTGGTTTGTTGTTTGTATAAGAAAATTGGGCAATTGTTAAGAGATTTGGTAATGATTTCAGAGTGGCATCAGTAGTTTAAGTAAGATTAAGGCGCGCGACTACTGTCGCAGAGGTCTGTGGTTCGATTTCAAGTAGTAAAAACATAACCTTAGTCTATTTTCCAGGGTGAAACTTCTAGATTTAATCTTGGGCCCAAAACTCAACTGGAAGTCGAAAATCAAGTCAAGAGTAGTTCCGTAGGTACTGAGTAGGCGTCCAGCCACTGATAAACTTTCTATGCTCCACAGATAGACCATTCCAAACGCGAGTGTCATTTTACCAAGCAGTCCCCCAACTAAGTACTAACCAGGTCCAATGCTGCTTGACCTACGCAATCGAACGAGAACCATTATACTGAGTATTGTAATGGTACACTTTATGCTCACCAAGATAATTGCTCGTTTTCTTCGTCCTATACAATTTTCTAAAGCCCCAATTATACTCCCATTAGTCTAGAAAACGTGTGAGCCTACCATGCCCTGTTTGGATGCCATACCGGCGATTCGAAGCTGTGTGCGTCTCTTGCAGGCTAGAAGCGGGCGAGTGTTATTTTTAGTCAGGCGTACCGTGCCTGTTTCATGCTAGGGGCGGGCTAGTCTTATTTTTACTCGGGACCTAAATGGCATTACGACTATTTTCTTTAAGCATTACTGTTTTCCTTTGTATAAAATAAAATAAAACCACCAAAAAATTAAGTAAATTTTCATATTTATTAGAATTTTTGTTTTTGTTTTAAAATTTCACAATAGGACAATCACTTCGATTCAATTTTATTAATACAACAGACTTCAACTTCTTTTATCAAAATAAAGTTGAGTTTTGTTCTCTTTATACTTCTTTGTTGTTTTGTGTGTTTTTTTTTTTGTATTCTTGTATAATTTTAAAAATAAAATCGATAAAATTTTTTTTATTATTATTTCAACACTATTTTATCTCATCAATAATATTATTTCATATCTCATTTATTTTATTTCATTTTTTTTTAATTATTTTTTACTACATTTAAATATTTTCTTTTTTTTATTTCATATATATTATTTAAGTAACAAAACATTATAAATTTCTCTTTTGGTTTTTTATGTTTTAATTCGTGATAATTTTAGTTAATTTTTTTTTAAATATTAATTTATTTAAATTTTTTTTTAGTTAATTTTTTTCTTGTTATCCGCGCATTTACATAGATTTATTTAGTTTTTTTTTTAAATAAAATAAGTTTGTTTCTTTTTTTTTGTTTTACAAATTTTTTTTAAGAAACATACAATTCCTACATTTATTTATTTATTTAAATTGTTTTTTTTACATATTTGTTTTTTGGTCTAAATTCTTCTTGTTGTTAATTTTAGTGTTAAATTAAAAATTTACAACTATATATTTTTTTTTAAATATACATAGATATAAATTTTGTTTTTTTTTCTCCATCTATAATTTTTTTATTTATTTTAATAAATTTTTTTCATTTTTTTATTTGTTCTCTGAAATACAATAATACAAAACACTTAAAAATTATTTACGTTTCTCGTCTCTATTCATATAAATTTATTTTTTTATTTTTATTTTTTAAATTTATATTTTTTTTATACTTTTCTAATAATGTTTATACTTTCACACATATTGTTTTATAAATTTTGTTTCAAACACCCTGTTTTAGTGTGTTTTTATTTATTAATTATACTATTAAATAGTGTTTTTTTTATTATTTTATTTTTAATTCACTTATTTAAATTTATAATAAAGTATGGTACTTTCAAGGTTTTTGTTTTTTATATAAAGATAATACATAAAAAAATTATTTTTTTTCTTGTTTTGTTATTATAGTATAGACCTAATTTCTACTATAACTAAACTATAAAAAAAATTTTTTATATTCATTCCAAAATTACAATTTATTTAAACAATTTTCAATTAGCCTCAACTCTCTTGGGGCTCTCTAGAGTGAAAGAGGCTAAACAAATTCTATGTTCAGTATTTTTTTGTTTGTTTTGTTTTAAATATTGTTTTTACATAATTTTTTTTGTTTAAGGAAGTGTGGAAAGGGGGGAATGTATGAATACATATTTACATTTTCCTAAATATTTTACAATAACAAAAATAATTTTAATTTTCTTATAATTACAATTTTTTTTAATAATGTTGTTATATCAATTGTTGTCCAAATGGCTTTTTGTGGAAAAATATCGTCGAATGGAAAAATTTGTTGGTTAGTGGTGGTTTGTTGAACCAATTTTTTTTGTGGAAAGGGTTTGTAGCGAACAAAGGGGTTGTTTCGATATTTAATTGTAAAGGGAAAGGATTTTGAACAATTATAACACTAGTTTACAAAATCAAACTTTTTTTTGTTGCATAAAATATTTTAATGTTTTTTTACTAATTTGAGGTCACTGATTTCGAATCTACACTCAGTTTTATTGTATCAGCTCGAGTTTTATTGGTTTCATTTGGTACAATTTTCACATAAGCTTATGACGAAAAGTACCAAATAAAGCTAACTTTAACATCAAAATTTGCTAATATCTTCAAAAATAAAGGCCGTAACACAAAAATCGTCTCAACATTATTTATAGGAAATTGTCCATGCTTTCCAATTTTGGAAAAAAAAATATTGACTAACTATGTATTTTTGAGGAAAAAGGCAGTTGAAGTTGATATTTTTGTTAAAAAAAGCAAAATTTTGTCTTTGATGGCTCATATCTCTGGAAGTTGGTAGGGTAGAACCTTCACTTTCACAGTTTTAGATAGGTGGGAGTATTCTGCGTGCAATGCAGTTTGTAGTTTTTTTAAATAAAATATTTTAGTACGGTGAGAGTATTTTTTCTAAAAAAAACATCCCTCGTTATAATTCATAAACTAGAGCTGATCAAAAAATTCTACTTATATATTTTTACTTAGCATACCATATGTAGTCAGAAACAGCAAAAATTTTCCCGGCAACAGATGTACTGTAAACTAGTGTAATTTTTGTAAAGCTTTTCCAATTTTTTTTTAACTTTTGAGCTTTTAGCGGTGAGCTTCGACGCCACCTGTGTGAAACTAGTTGAACTTCGCTGTAGTGTGTCTTGGGTGGGAATCGAGGGCCTTGGGTGTGATCTTGTGGAGAATTTGATCCAAGCTTCAATTCTGGGATGTGATTTGGATAAGCTTTCGAGTAGGGAGTCCAATCTGTAGTTCAAATTGGCAGTGATGGGTCTTGGATGGGATATTGTGGGGAAATTCAGACCAGATAGACCAGAGAGCCGTACCTGTAAAGCTGCTCACCTGATAGCTTTAATTTAAGTTATAATGTTTCGAATACAAATTGATACAACTAAACAGATAGAAAGTTATATACACCGGGCAGATCAGACTAGATAGACCAGACAGACTAGGCAGACTGGTAGACCACACAGATTAAGCCAGATAGAAGACCAAACGGACTAGATAGATAAATAAAAGCCCGCCCAAGACACTCACCCCAGAAAAGTTGAATTAGTTTCAGAAAGGTGGCGCTGACAACCAAAACTCACCACAAAAAAGCTCACCGCACAGGTTCTTGTCCCGAATACAACCGCATTCGCAACCGATGACGTCACTGAGCTAGAAACGTCTTAGCTATACTACTAATAGAGCACAAGATAGGTTAATAAGAGTCTGGAGGGTGCTGCTGGATGTTGTAGGAGCTCACCTATAAACAACAGAAATTTGCAGAAAGCACAAGGATATAACAAAAATCAAGACAAAACATTTTTGAAACGGGGTTTCGATTTGGCAATGTTGACATCCTCAAGCAAGGAGTTACCGGGAGACAGCCTCGTCGGGGTACTGTTTTCTAGGCTTTTGCTGCTATTGTAGGATGGCTGGGCAGAACTACCTCCGATCCAGTGTTAAGTTCTAAGGCCATTCTAAAGTCAGTTACTAGCTAACCCGGAAATCAGTGCTTATTAATAGCTTCAGCTTCTCACTTTAGCTTTCCTTTTATACCACACAATTTTTTTGAAGCTGAGTTGGGTGGATTCCTATATATGGAAGAATATATATATAATATATCCTGTGACTCTCATAAGGACGGCTAAGAGAACAAAATTGACAAATTGAGGAGTGACAAACGGGGGTTGCCTTTTGAGTTTGTTGTCCCAGTTATGATATGGAAGTATAAGTGGTCTTTCACTTTTCTTCAATACACTGTTAATGTGGATGTTGCATTTCGTCCTCATAATAAAGATTATATTTATGTGTCATGTCACATTCAGACTCATTTCACAAACAACTAATTAAAATATGTGTATTAAAAGGAGAAACATTTTTGTGATACACTTTTTAGAACCAAGTAATTTTTACTTATTAACAGTTTACAGTGTATGCATCCAACCCTAGTAGTTCATTCAGAAAATTAAATTAGATTTTTTTTTTAATAAAACGAAATCGACATCAAAATATTATCCAGCAACGTTGACGCATCCTGAAGAGAAGTTTTTATCCAGTCCTTCCCTTCTCAATCCTTTTTCATAATCATAGAAAAATCCTTTGAAAGTAGTTTTTACTTTATATCCTCGAATACCTATGAAAAAGTTTTCAAACTCAATGTTTATATGTGTTTCACAGCAACAACAACACTACAGCACGATTTATATGTGTATTTTTTTCACATGAAATTATCTAGATAACTCCTCTCATCGTATACTATATGACCAAAGCTGATCTTGGTAATTGGTTTGAGAGTCCTGTGAAGTTGCTCCTTAATAGGATTACGAGATGCAACATGAGTGGTTACATGTTATTACACACAAAGCTCTTTTGGCATGAACTTGTAAGGAATATAAAGTGGATATGGAAAGGATGAGAGATTATCATTATATGAGTGTGTGTAGTGATATGCTTATGTTTGTGGTGAGATTCAAGTACACTATGAGTATATTTCGTATAATGACGGAGTTAAACTTAGGCAGATTAGAGGCTCGAAATATACATTTTGGTATGGCTCTGTCTGTAGGCCTTTGTTATTTGTGCTTCATGAAGCTGAATACTATACAGAAAGTATTTGTATCAAAGTTGTACTTGGAGTATATGAAATGAAACATTTCAAATGAAATGGTGCAATGTTGAGAGTGTTTTTGAAATTAAAACGATTTTAATGTGGGGTAAGAGTATGAGTGTTGCTATTTACTATAATAAATGAATGAATTGAGAGCTGTTGGCTGTGGTATTTTGATACCATGATGTAAAGTTTTAAGTGCAATTTTAGAAGTTTGATGTTAGTTGAATCCACTTCATAGTAGTTTATTAATTATTCTTTTAGCTGGAATTGAAAAGGTTTTAGTTTATGCGTTTTTAACAGAAACATGCCAATTCGGAGTAGATTTTGTGATTGATAAATCTCTAAAGGCCTAAATTGTAGATTTCCAGTGAATCAGTGCAAGACAGTGCGAATCAAACTAAAATTTTGATAACCCCACTATACTAGACGCACACTCCCCTAAACGAAAGAAAATCGCAGGAAGAAAACGGCGAATTCTACCAGAATGGTGACTATACAAAAAGTCCATTAGTAGGTACTGGAACACTTGGGCGTGGGAAAACCCGGTTTTTGGCCAAGGTCATTAAGTTCATTAAAAGGTGCAAGACAAACGCGTGCTAGACCTTCTCTATGATTATGGACTTATGCTGAACTCAATCAATAGAGATATTGAATTCATTCTCGATTGGGGCCGTAAGAATCGAGCCGAATTCAATGCTTCCGAAACGAAGTACTGTCGAGTTTCTAATAAAACCGGCAACAATTCCTGTTGAATAACTATTATCTGAATCATCACTTTACATCCTAGGCGTGACAATAAGGAAGGACCAACGACGGAATATGACCGCGTATTCCAAATCGCCAAACGATAGCTTGGAATTTCTTAAGAGATGAAAATTCTTCCTTGTGCCATCGGCTCGGGATGTAATATATAAATCCTAAATTCAACCTTTTTCGAATACAACTCTCATATTTGTGATGTGGCTTGTGACACCTTGGAGTGTTTAGACAAAGTGCAAAAAAATATCCTCAAACTCATCGGTAGGACGACAGCTGCTCTTTTTGCGCACGATAAAAACAAGGAATGGTAAGGAAACTGCTAAAAAGTGCTTTTATTGTCATACCAGAAATTTGTCATTAAAAAAACAAGTGAAACATTTTGGCAATAAATTGCAAGCTGCTACCCTGCCCTGTGTACATTTCCCATAGTTCAACAGTTCAACAGGTTCAACAGTCGACCCAAGAATCCCACTTCAGAAAGAAATAAAAGTTTACAATCGCCATCGGAGTATGATTGATGTTCAGAAACTATGATTTGCAGCACTGCACTTTCTGTTATGAATTACCCAGAGTGCAATAAAACACTTAGTGTAAATTATTATGGATCTGCAATACTACAAAATCTGTTCATAAACCATAAAAATTAAGCTCAGCTTAAACACATTTATCCTTTCCGGGTTCTGGCTACAAACCGTACAATAAAAAAAAACTTCAAATCAAACAACAATGTAATAAATCCCGAATTGCCCAGAACCTAGATCCTAGATCCAAAAGGATCCACACCGAAAATCCACTTCTATAAAGTAATAAATATTCGCCGAGCGTAACGAGCACTTCACATTTCCATTTCCGTTTTTCGATATTGAAGCTGGCAGAATCTCTCCTTTTCCACACAGGATAACATCCACAATTTTTTTTTGATATCCTTGCAATATGTGGGGGGGGGGGGGGATGATTCGTGACAAAAATTTATTCATTCCATCTTGAAAATCCTTATTCTGGCAGTGATAGGATCATTTTGTTAAGATTTTCTTTTTTTTTTTGGGTGGGGGTTAAATTTAAGGTTCACTTGTGAAAGAAATAATGTAAAGATTCATAGATTCCCTAGAGGGGATTTTGAATAAATCCGTGGTGGTTGTGGTGGTGATTAAGAATGAAAGTGAAGTGAAGGAAAAAATTTATATATTTTTTTTTTTTTTGGTGATTTTGATTTGTGGTAGGAGGGAACAACCCGGAACAGGAAAAACCTTGTCAAGAAATCGGAAATTTGTATGCCTTAAAAAAATTGATTGAATTATTATTAAGGTAACCATGACTTGCATTCCTTCTCAATCACATATCCTGTTCATGTCATGATATAACAACGATCAATACAGCTCGTTGGTCATGTATTGCATGGTCATGACGGAAAGCATCGAAAGGCACATTTACTATCTTGTGGAGCTACTAGTGTGGTAATTCACATTCCCTGCTACAACAAAAGCGTTTAACCCCCACCACTTGAAAGGAAATTCCAAAGCAACTGTTGAATGCCGTTTAGGGTTGCGTGTTAACATTTTCGTAAGGAAGAAAATTTAGATAAGGATCAAAGTAATTTGTCGCCCTTGGACTTGGTCATTTCAGTTTATCATCATCATTTACATAAAAAGGTACTATACTTGAAAAAAGATGACTGGAGCAGTTTTATTTTTTTTGGGTGGGGGTGGTTATACTTAACTTTTATTGTGACTAAGTACAGCATTTTTTCCACAAATAAGGATATAAATTGATAGCTTGATTTTAACAATTACAAAACATGAAGCAACATTAATACGATTGTGTAAAACCAGTTCCTGAGAAACTACGTAAATTCATGTCATATTACAACTTAATTTTCCTGGAATTAATTTTAAATATTGCAATTTCCTGTTCAATCAACCGAGGATTTTTCGCTGGAATAAAATTTTCAATTTTTTCTGGATAAATTCGTTTGTGTGGGAACTTTTCCTGGTTTCGATGTTAATATACCTACTAATGACAAATTCAACGAATTCAGCTTAAAAGTTTCGTGTGTGCATATTTAATTTACAACATGCAACAAAATCCTTTGGTTACTTTCGCAGCGGGAAATGGAGTGCTGCAATAGCTATCTTTGAGCACTCCTTAAAAAGCTTACAGCTTTCCCGTGCCCACACCAGTTCTATATACTTTTTTACATCGAATGTTATCAGAGGTGAGCATTTATTTCAATGCTGCTTCAAAAGCATTTTAGAAGCATTAATAAAGAATATTCATGGATGCCTATGGGTATGTGAATAAGCACCGGTGTCGAAAGGCTTTTATTTTTGTTTATTTTTTGCAATTGTATTTTACTTTGCAAGCGCGAGTGTGGTTTTACCAAAGCAGTCCCCCAACTAAGTACTAACTAGGTCCAATGCTGCTTGACCTCTGTAATCGAACGAGAACGGGTCTATTGAGCATGCTAATCCCTGCCCGTTTTCTTCGTCTTATACAATTTCTTAAAGCTTCAATTTTGCTCTCTTAGGAGTATATTCATAGCGCTTAAATTTTTCTCCCCTTAGCAGCGCTTCGAATATTTCACGCCTTTTTTTCGTGTATATGCGAAAAGCTATCTTGGATTGATACCTCGGGCGGGGTATACTTATTATCTATTCGAATTAGTCTAAATTAGAAACAGGCGTCGGTGCAGAGATTTGCGGTAAGATCACCAATTTTACTAGAGTATCCACCTTAGATACCGTCTTTCAAGCAGAGGTGTTCGCTATATTCGAATGCAAGCGGATTTTTATCGTATCTGACAGCCAAGCGATAATCTGATCAAAAAACTAATGCAAAACCAAGTTAATATTAATTTGGGGCTGTGCCTCGTGAAGGACGAGTCTGGCCTTCAAGTTCCCTTTCACTATCCTACTGATATCGAGGATCAGGCTCTCGTTGTTCAGAACGACCTTGGTTTATCAAAAAAAAACTGATATGTCTTTTAATCTTCAGGCAGGATTCTGAACCTGTACGAGCATTCTGGCACACAAATTTGAGGTATACGTCCTGCTAAGAGAGCAAATAAGTCCAAGTGGCTCCAGTAGTAGTCTTTTTACCTGATAACTCACTAAAAAAAAAGAAAGGAAAAAAGAAAGAAAGACGCAATCGAAGCTTTGTTGTTGACGTCATAAAAGCTTTAAATATTTTGATAAAAGCTTTACGTGGGCTGCGAAATGGTTTGTGTCTAGACTTCAAAGTTTTAATTTAGAAAATAAACGCTTTAAATATTAAAAAAATATTTTAAATATTAAAGAGAAACATTTCCAAAATAAATCTTTCCGACTACAACTTGCTGTCCGATCACTCAATGATTGAATCGTCGACAGTACAAAGAGGCATTACCTTTAAGGGCTAGATTTTCGCATAAAAAAATTATCAGAGAGAACTTTTAGGATAAGTGGGCCTTTAAAACAGTGTTTCTTTCGGTAAATTTATTTTCCAGGTGAATTAAAAACAAAAAAACCATTGCGCAAGCGCAAATGAATTATCATGCTCATTTCCATCGCACACATTTCTCTTACTTTTTTTATGTCCTTTTAGATACAAAATTTACTAAATTCGAAGCTCACCGAATACAGAAATCAAAATTTTAGTGTCGTACAGCTTTCGTCTGGGGAAAGCTTTAAGACATGTTTTCAATGTCGGAGTGAGCTTTACCCTGAGCTGGAGCTTTATATTGAAGTAGAGGGGGAAGCGAGAGACCCATATGCGATAAAGCGGATGAAATTCGCAATAAAAAATGTTAGTCTGGAGTTCCTTTTTACTCTAAGCTAACATTATAAATGGGTGTTTATGGAGAAAAGCGAAAAGCTCTCTGTTTTAAAAAGTGAGTAGTTTTGTCAGTGTGAAATATATGTTTCTTAATTTTTTGTTTACTAATACTTCTTTTCAGATTAAATTGAACACAAAAAGTTTGACGGTATATGGAATGTTAATGTATTCATTGCCTTATCTTAAAAAAATACAATTAAGCTTTTATTTTTTCGTGAATTTTCTAGCAAAGACAAGAACCACGCGTTCCAAAGCTTACATTCCATAAATATATTTAGGACACATGGGTTTTTTTTATAGATATTGTAGAATACCGAAAAAAAACACATGTTTCCCAGTAAAATAATAATAATCATTTAGAAAATAGTAAAATACAAAACATAACATCGTATATATAGTCTTAACTACCCTCTAACAATCTAAACAATTACACCATTTCTACATCTATTATATCCATGAAAGCATCTCATCTCTTCTATTCAGCTCTATTTCAACAATATATTGTAGATGGCTTTAATACAAAGGAATCACCACAAATTGCCTTGTAAATCGTTACATCTATCACAATAAGAAGCCAAACATTTTGGTGTATACAGAGTATATGCCGCCACCCTCGACCTCTACCACATATGAAGAAGAAGCAACAGAAAAAAAAATATCTCTATGTTAAAAGGATGGGAGTAGAATAACATTTTTTCTGCTTAACCTACATTAAAGAAGGGGTTTTTTGTTTTCCTACTTTCTTTTCCTCTTACGGGCGGTTTTTTTTGTTGTTATTCGTGGTACAGATCAACTGGTATTTTCTATATAAGAGAAGGAGTCCTGAGGCTGTCTCTCTTTTTCTTGCTTGGGGGTTAAAGATGGTTACTAAATAGCTTACCCCAAAAGGAGATGTTTTTGCTTGTTACAAAATACTAAAAAAATATATCTATGGTAGCATGGGATACTGACATATACACACATTTATATAAAACACACCTATACAAACAGACAGTAGAAAAGGAGGATGAAAAACAAAAATTGTGAGTGTTTAGTTGACATAATAGGAAAAAAAAGGGATTCTTTTGGAATGCTTGTACAACCCCTTTGTACATCCTTGAATCAATGCGATATTTTCCTACTCAAAGCCATATACGTTATACGGATGACCTTATTTTTTTTTCACTTAGACCTGTGTGTTATCTGTTATACCATATTTATTTGCAATTAGGATTTCTATTTTATTGTTTGATTTTTGTTAACAATTTTTTTTGTATTTGGTTTCTATGTATTTTTTAAGCATATTTTTAGTGAAGCTTTGGACGTTTATTTACTATCTACGTAAAGTCTAGTAAAATATTTTTTTTTATCAAAAAATTAAAAACAAAATCAAAATTAAAAGAAAAAATTTTTATCTATAAAAGAAAAACAAAAACAATTCTTACAATTCTAGTAAAATTCCTTAAGAGTCTATAGTTTTGTTTTTTATCTTAATTATATCCTTTCCTATAATTTTTTTTTCATATTATTTTTTTATACACTTTTTAATATTAGTGATGAATAAAAACATCCAGAAACCGGATAAATTTTTTTTTGTTGTTAATTTTCTTTCTGTTTGTTTTTGTTGTTATCTATATAAAACACTAAAATATAGTTGAGCTTCTCAATTTTTTGTTTTTGTGCTTAAATATCTAAAAAGTTTTAATAGTTTTTTTTTTCTTTTTATCTTCGAGATTTTTGAAGGTTTTTTTATTTTATTTTTAAACTAAACTAAATTTTTGTTTTAAAACAAATCCAGAAACAGAAAAATTTTGATCTTAAACTCCGAGTTTTTAGTTTTTATTTTTTATCTACACTCATTAATTTTTTGTGTTTAATTTTAAAATTAATATTTTTTTTTCATAATTTTATTAATTGTCCTTCTTCTAAATTTTATTCTAAACAATTCTCTCCTTTTCCTTCCTTTCACTTGATAGAGTCTTTTATTTTATTTTATTTTCATTTTTATTTTAATTAAATTCAGTTTAGATTTGTTGATGTTGACGTCACCTCGTGAAAGGAAAACTTTCTCAAGGATTACAGTATATCCGCATTTGATGTCCCATTACCAGTGGTTCGTGTGGTTTTTGTTGGCTGATTTCGTGGCTCAAGCGGTGGTGGACTGCCACACCAAACAATCTGAAAAATATTATTTTAATAAAATAATTAATTAATTAATACAAGGATTGAATATTTCAAAAGTTTTAATTGAATATGTCTGAAAATGTGTGGGGGGGGGGGGTTATTGAAATTAATTTCAGGTGATTACTGTTTTTGTGTTATTTGATGAAATGTTCATAAGTATTTTTGATCCAGTGAAATGGTTGTTGAAACTGATTGTTACCTGGAAATGTAAATCTGATGTTTTTTTTGTATATTTTTGCTTTTAAAAAATCAATAGTAATGAAATCTCAATGGTCAGCCATCAGTGGAATAAAGGGAGTAATATGTAGTAAAAGAATATATCGACATGCCATACTATGGCCTCTGGTAACTTCCCTACAAAAAACTATACGTTTATATGTTTCGGGGTACCGTCACCTCCCCGCTGGTGCAGAAAGGGATTGGATGATCGGGATTGAGGATTGCAACTTCAAAGGACCCACGGACTTGACCTTCATGTTATCTGTCACTGTCCTACTATAGCGAGAAAAGGGATTACGTTGTTCGATGAAACCTCGCTTGGCCAAACATTCCGAGGAGAAAAAACCATAAGCAGACTGCAAAGCCTGTTCAAGCAACCAGGCCTACAAATCTTGTGTATAAAGTCTACTAAGAGGATAATAGAACCAAGTATCAACTCTCCCGCACTCCCTGGTGTCAATAACTCAGTTAAAACGAAAAAAAAATGTAATCGAAGCTTTGTTGTTGACGTCATAAAAGCTTTAAGCTTTTTGAGAAAAGCTCTAGATGGGTTGAGAAATGGTTTGTGTCCAGACTTTGAAGTTTTAATCAAGAAGATAAAAGCTTTAAAAAATGTTTTTAAGGATTTTAGAATAGAACGAATATTTTTGGGTGTGAATTTAGGACAAGAGTTACTTGCAATAAAAAATATTTTTTAAACCTTTAATCTTAGAGCTAACTATAAGTGTGTGTAAATGAATAAGTTTGTAGCAAATTGTATTTTTTCGCAAGTTAAATAGTTGTTGTTGTATGTAGTTGTACTATTTTTGTATTCAATCATGTTTTTAGCCATTATTTCGAGGAGCTACTTTATTAAGAAATAAATAAAATATTCGATAAAGCCAAAATTGTTTTCTACCCTGTCGTTCCTATATGTATATAAATAAATTATCGGTAAAATTACTGAAGGCGAAAATATAATTCAATCTAGGCCAGCAATTTCGCCAGGTAAATGCCGATAACACGTGTATGGACCAACGTACCTTCTCTACCTACGTCATTGCTTTTAATATGGGTACAGAAATTAAATAAATTTAGTCTTGCATAAAATTCAATTCTGTTGAAATAGTTGGAATAAAACAAACGGTGTACGTGGGCTGCCCTCAGGTTTTTCGATATTTGGGGGTATTTTCACATTTCTCATTTTTATAGAATAGCAAATTTCCTGAAGCATATTTAAATCAGCAAAAGGCAAGCTCTGCACTTCATTTTAGGTTGAGTATTTTGTTTCTTAATTGCATGTAACAGGTGACGCCTTTATATTTATGGTAGGTGGTGAGGTATGGTCACTTTTAGAATGTTTGAAATTTAGGGAATATTTTGTTTTAAATGTGTTTTTTTTGTAGTAATTAGCTTTTAAAGTGGTACTTACCTTTCTAAATGCTTTTCGAAAATTATCCGAAAGGAAGGCATACAAAATAGGATTTATACACGAATTTGTGTAAGCTAGAACGTGTGAAACGATTTGAATAATAACCGTCACATGTGTAGAACCATAAAGCTCCAAGGATTTAAGTACCAAAATTACCTGTGAAAAAAAAGAAAAAAGTTTTTTTTATTTTTTTGTTGTTGTATTTCTGAAAGGTAACAAAAAAAAATTATATATATACATGAATTATGACTTATATTATTTTTAATGATTTTCTGTTGGCTTCTCATATTTTACATAAAATTTTTCTTGTACAAACAACAAAATATTAAAAAAAAAAAAATTGCACGCAATTTACTTTCAAGATGAGGCAGCAGGTGAAGTCTTTTTTGCGCTGCTACCTGTATCTTTCCAGACAATCTACTACTACCTTTCGCTTTGTGAAAGAATATAAATGGGAGTTTCTTTTATCATTAATCATTTTACCTGTCAGCAGTTTTTTTTTCAGTGCACGTTGTTTGGTGTTTTTATCTTTTTTCTTTTGAGAAAATTGTGTTGGTTTTTATTTAAAAATGAGAAAATTGCATTAAGTTGTTTTGGAAGGAATTAAGGGAGTAGTTTGCTGGAATTAGATTATGTTGATGAAATGTAAGCGTTGATGAAAATAAAGTAGAAGTGGCTGGTAGTAAAGCTGTCTGAGATTATAGGCTATTTCGCTGACGTTTACTGAATTATTAAAATTATTATTATTATTTTTTTGTAGTTGTAGTATTTTGAATGGGATAGGAGGAGTGCTTAAGGATTAATTATTCCATCTTTGGAAATAACAAAAAAAATAACCTAAAAGTATGCAATATCGAATATAAGTAAACTTAAAAAACTTGAGCCTAAAAGTATGCAGAAAACAAACCGACCCACAGAGACGATACGTCGATATTAAATACATGTTCAAACGAGAAGATAAAAGATAAAAAGTTCAATTTTATGATAGTTTCAAGGTGTGTTCGCATCCCTTTTACTAGCTTTAAAATCATGTTGTTTATTCCCTTAAAACATGACCTCAACGAAACTAAAAAACACACTTTTACAAATAACTAAAATTTAATTTCAGATAACATGAACATGAACATAGAAAACTAAACCTTAACAAAAACCTTGAAGCCCTCATGTTTTTCAAGTCACAAACAATATCCTCTTTATATTAAAATTTAATTAATATTAAAATGTTCCGCAAGCCTTCAAGGTGTCTTAACCCTCAATTAGATCCCAGCTCCGGACTATCTCTCCTCAATCTTTCTCTCTCTTTTATTTTTTTGGATAAAGCAAAACTTTGGGCACAGCAAGAAAACCTTCTAAAAACTTTTCTACACACACAAACTCAAATCTGTTCTTGGTTGTTAGTTCTTGAAAACTATGTAAAATTTTTAGCTTGTTGTTGGGTTGTTGTTTCTTGTGATATGAACTTTATCTCTTGAATATATCCTTGAGCCCTTGAGAGCATCGTTAACTGATGAAGTGATAAATATAAGTGTATGGTTAGTTTGTATGCATGTAAAATGGAGGATATTTAATTTTGGTTAAAAGAATTTCTTTTTGGGTATGACAAAAACAGCAGCCACAAGACCAAGGAACAGGATTTAAAGCTTAGACATGGTGTAGGTGAGTTTTTGGTTGAAGGGAAACGAATTTGAAGCCTCGGTGATGTTTACTTTAGAGTGGAAAGAAGTTGTACAAATGGGAGGGTTGTTTTGGTTGAAGAGGTGAGTGGTTGAAGTTATTGTTATTAGCTTCTTGTTTGTTAAAGTAAAAATTTCCTTTTACTTTGTTACGAAGTATCTATAATAAATATATATCACAACTCATTTGGATAGGTCATAACCATCACCAATAAAATTCAAAATTTTAAACAGAGTACAAACTATGTTTCAAATTTGATTAAGGCTGCTGCAGAGCTTCCAAAGTTCTTGTGGGTTTGAAATTGTTCTTGTTTTGGTATAGTTTGTTGTATTACTGTTCTTGAAACTTTTGACAAATTTTAACAATATCGGTTGAGTTTCGAGATTTCACAGTGTCACTGAATAATTATTTGTTAACATTTTGGGTTGTGATGATATGATATACTATTCAGAACAGTTAAAAAACGATTTATTTCATGAAAACTATTTGAATAGCCTTATGTAAAACGAAGAACATAAAATCTGATGTAACGATTGGTAACACTATATAAAAGTCACTCAACGGCCACTACAGCAGACCCCCGCAAGAGCATAACCGATCCTTCGGCTAATGTAGTGTTAGTGGTACCATCATATACAGGTCAAAACAAGTTCTTGCTTACTTTGCGTTAAAGAGATCGACATAAAAGGAAGAACTCAAAGAGAGGTCTGAAAGACATAATGGACTTCCGGTCAATCCGAACCAGACTAAATATCCACTTTCGTCCAAAAAATTGAATAACTATCGGCACTATTAAATTCCAAATTCTATCTCTACGAATGGAAGACTGTAAAAGCGTTTGTCTGGGGATCTTCATTCGGAAGGTATCCCGTTACATAACTGGTTTCGCCGGTAATTGCAGTAAAAAGTGTGCTACTTCTCAAAGCTTTTATTTTCGAAAGACGCCAAAGCTTCTATTTTCGGATAGATCCAAAGGTTTTTTTAAAAAGTTTCAGCACATATTTTT
Source organism: Thereva nobilitata (assembly GCA_963855945.1). Lineage (NCBI taxonomy): Eukaryota > Metazoa > Arthropoda > Insecta > Diptera > Therevidae > Thereva > Thereva nobilitata. Next base: position 3,696,001 of record OY979697.1, read on the forward strand.
AGAAAAGCTCCAAAGCTTTTATTTTCGGAAAGCTATTTTAAAGTTTTGAAACTTTTCAAAAATAAAAGCTTTGGAGCTTTTCGAAAATTTTAGGAAAGTTCCAAGGCTTTTATTTTTGAAACGCGTCAAAGCTTTTATTTTCGAAAAGTGCGAAAACTTCTATTTTAGAAAAGCTCAAAAGATTTTATTTTCGAAAAGCTCCAAAGCTTTTATTTTCGAAAAGCTATTTTATGGTTTTGCAACATTTCAAAAATAAAAGCTTTGGAGCTTTTCGAAAGTTTTAGGGAAGTTCCAAAGCTTTTATTTTTGAAAAGCGTCAAAGCTTTTATTTTCGAAAAGTACGAAAATTTCTATTTTAGAAAAGCTCCAAAACTTTTATTTTCGAAAAGCTCCAAAGCTTTTATTTTCGAAAAGCTATTTTAAAGTTTTGAAACTTTTTAAAAATAAAGTCTTTGGAGCTTTTCGAAAATTTTAGGAAAGTTCCAAAGTTTTATTTTTGAAAAGCGTCAAAGCTTTTTTTTCGAAAACTTCGAAAATTTCTATTTTAGAAAAGCTCCAAAGATTTTATTTTAGAAAAGCTCCAAAGCTTTTATTTTAGAAAAGCTCGAAAGCTTTATTTTCAAAAAGACGTAGCACCTCTGTGGACCGGTTATATTTTTCTGCGTTCTGAAGGAGGCAAAAGTTCTGTTCTGTCCTCAAAATGGCTGTGATTCTTCTCTGTTTCCTTTTTTTCTAGAGTTTGCAGTACTACATTGCTGTCTATGTTTGAATGATAGAACCATCAGCCGTATAAGTCTGTGATCTAGTCTTGTATAGAATGTTTTGGTTGGTCTAAAACTGAACAGTTGTGCTATTCTCTTTCTGTTCTCTTTTAGGTTTCTTTATAAAAATGTTTTATAAGCAGCTTAAAAGTACCAAAAGATGTTAACTTAAAAGAAAAATTATTTTGCAGGCGTTTTTCTAAAATAACAAATTCTAGGAAAATTATATTTTGTCAGTTACTTTATCTAAAAATAGTTGTTTTTAAACCAATTAAGCGCCATCTATATTCTCCACCCACGATTTATATACAAAAAAAAGTGCTTTTCATGTTTTTCATACAGTAAATACATTATGAATGCGCATAAAGAAAATAAATTTCCACACGATAAAATGTCAAAAATATATAAAAAAATCTGCAAAAAATTTCCAGGATACCAAAATGATGTCCTTCGATATATTCCCAAAGGGCGTTGCTGCATAACCACGATTGAGATTAGTTATTGGAGAATAATTTTATTTTATATATAAAAAAAAATAAATTTTTGCTTTTTTTATGCTTCTCTTTCTTTAGAATATATCAGGACCTACACGAGCCGCCAGGACGAATATTTTTTTTGTCGCTTAACGCCTAAACAAATATCAAGGACGTGAAGTGAATTGGAAAGTTTCTTGGTAAAAATTCGCTCGTGCAATATAAAATTCAGTCAGGCATCCCTAAGCTGAAACTGAAGGTTTTCGATTGCTATGATTCCTTCCATCCCGCCCTCCCCCTTCTCCTTTTTTTTTGTTTGTTTGTTTGGCCGTCGCCTGTTCAATATAACATATTAATATATATACCACAGTGTGTCGCACAACTGAATGGACATCGAACGAGACATTTTGAATGCTCGGGGGTTTCAGAATGTCAGGAATAAATGTCCAGAATCCTTTCGATCCTTGCTCGGCTCGATAACAATCAATATGGAAAATCCCATACACCCAGACTCACTCAACCACAATCTCCGAAAAGAGACACTTTTCTGTTATATTTGTGTGCGGTAGGTATGTACGAGGTATGTTTCATCTCTATTCTTTTCGTTTCGGGGATGGTTGTGTCCTGGAGTGTCCTGTTTGGTAAATTTCAGTTCAGTGGCACGAATGCGTACAGAATGAATGAATTAAATCCGAGTTTTGATGCTGATGCTTCTGTGATGGAATCAAGGACCAAAAGGATGAAGAAACTATTCTTAGTTTATATGTATATATACGAGTATATATAGAGTCAGTAGTATAGTATCCTAGCAGGATAATTTGTGATACGTGTGACAAGATTCGTTGATTGTGTTGGCACAAGGATATATATATATATATTCAGAGGAGTTTTCCGAGGGGGAGGGGAAGAACGGGGGACAGGACGCTGTGACTTCATAGTAAATTAGATTCCTTGGTCTTGGTGTGATTCTATTAAGCAGAGGCTGTGATTTCATCTTGTGGGTTTATTATGCGGCTATTGTTGAGGGTTTATCATCAATTTCTATTCTCTGATTTCTGTCAATATCGTGTTTAGTAATGAAGTGATTGGAATCGAAATGAGATTTTAGGTTTTCTGTATTTTTTTCTTGATTATTTTCAGCATTATTGTGTGGTTATGAAAGCCTACTTGAGGAAGCTATAGAATAAATTGGTTTAAGAATGATTGTCTTGCCAGTTAGGGGTTTAATTTGCCCTCAGTATTTCATTTTTATTGTAATGTAAAAAAGGACAGCTTTAAGAAATTCAATGGCCAAACAATCATAGTATTTTTGTCTTATAAATTGTTACCAAGGCTTGATTACAGGCAGTTTCAAGCGCTGGAGTTTTCTTTCCCTCTCTGAAAATTTTTAAATACTACCGCCCTGCCAGTTTTTTCTAGGGAGGTTGGCAATCGTCAAAACCTACCCAGACGAACCCAAAATCAGAACCCAGTGCAATCGTGTTTCCGGATAGCCGAACCTATAAAGGTGCTAGGCGCAGTCTGTCTGTTCAACTTGGTCAAAACCTCTTAGAAGAAGCTCTTTATCTTGGTCAGGAGGTACAGGGTCAGTCTTGAGTGGGAACCGGGTCACAAGAACAAAAGCCGCTGTGTGATGAAGAGAAATACAATCATGCGTTTCCTTCCAATAGCAATCTACAGGTGGAGGAGTTTAGTAACATGTGCCAAGCCTAGAAAGAACTAGACTGACTACAACAAGTACAGATCAGAAAACTTCCTGATGATGCCGAGGAAGGACAAAGCCAGAATCGTGTCGATGATTCCAAGACACTGGCCAATTGAGGAACTTGCGACCAAATTCACAAATTCTTTACAACACCAACTTCTGTAGCTATTGGGGGCACCAATCTCAGCTTCAATTATGTCCACGTTTTTGGTCCTTTCAGGCCGGTAAACATCAACGAGGATAATCCTAATTTGTAATTTTATCATAAACTTCGACCTAGATTACTCCAGAAAAAATATTGGATGGATAATGATTTTTGGATGACACGCAAAATCGTGAAGCGTTCCACATTTTTTAACGAATGTGTGGTGTGGGGTGGAAGGAGGTGATTTCGTCCGTGCCTTTGATAGATCACGAATGGATTTGAAGTATGTTGAACTAAAGCTTTACATTTAAGTAGAAGCAGTAGAGGCCCATATGCAAAAACAAAAACCCAAGAGTATTTTGCTCCAAGCTGACATTGTAAACTAGCATTGCCAAACTTAAATTGTTTTCTATTTTACACTGATTGATGTTTAAGCATGTTAAAAATATCTCGGATTACACACGAAGGTGGACCTAGATTCAAGACATTTAAAATCTTGGTATATGTATGTTTATGTCCTTTACAGTATTTGGCTTTGATTCTCTGAAATTTTATATTTCGAGGTATACATGGTCTTTAGTAACATCCCAACTTGGAATAGTTTGGTTACTTTTTAATAACATTATTTCGATTCTGACGCAATATTTTACAACAATATTTATTCATCACGAAAAATCCACTTTGCAATCTGATGAATTTCAAATATTTTGTTTTCATTTAAATTAAAAATTGAACTCTGAACTGAAAACTGTTTTTCTGTATTTTGCGACTCGTAATTGTGGTGATTTTGTTATTGAGTAAAGTTTTTCTTTACAAAAGTGTATTACGTTTCGGTTTGTATAATTAACTTTTAATGACTGAAATGCAAATATTTAAAAAAGGAATTGGGATCCGTGTACTCTTTAATTTAAATGAAGTGGTGGGGGGGGGGGGGGGTGTTCCATTATAGATTGGACTTGGGTATTCTCGTATTTCCATGTAAACTCATTTCCATTTATTTATGGATGGTTTAAAAAAGTTGTATACAAATATTGTTAAAATTGGAATAAAGGAATTCCAGCGAAAAAAATTGCATTGTGTTTGAGAATCTATATATATATAACTAAAAAGTAAAAAATAATTTTGAATGTAAAGTTTTTATTGCTCCAGCCAGTATAAGAAAACAACCTACCTTTCGAAATGTAAAAAAGCGTGGGGCTCTCTATATTCTTATTTTATTAACACCGGAACTTTTAGCTAGCGCCCCACGCTTTTTTAGATTTCGAAAGGTAGGTTGTTTTCTTATACTGGCTGGAGCAATAAAAACTTTACATTCAAAATTATTTTTTACTTTTTAGTTCATTTTAAAATAAAAGCGTATTTTTTAGTTTTTTTAAACTATATTTTTTATTTTCTATTTTTTAGTCTATTATATGTATGTGTTCGGCCATTTTCTAGTGACCGCCATATTAGATTTAAAACGACATCACAAAGCTTACTATACTATACTCGTCATACACTTTCATTTGATACCCATACCGAGTGGGTTGTAAAGAAAATGGTAAACCGCCATTTTGTGGTGGCCGCCATTTTGAATTTGGAAAGACGCCCCACAGCGAAAAGTATTCTATTATCACATCCTTTTATTTGATACTCATACCGAGTGGGTTGTAAAGAAAAAGATAATCCGCCATTTTGTGTTGGCCGCCATTTTGAATTTGGAATGACGCCACACAGATAATAGTATTCTAATTGTCACACCCTTTCATTTGATACCCATATCGAGTGGGTTGTATTTGGAATGACGCCATACAGCTAATTGTATTCTACCTGTCATGCCGTTTCATTTGATACCCATGTCGGGGGGTCGGGGAACACAATAGCAAAAATCGGCCGCCATCTTGGAACCGCCATCTTGATTTTCTTACAAAGTGGTCAGATTGCATTGTCACGCGAACTATGCATATGTGTAAAATTTGAAGTTGATCGGTTATATAGAAGTGGGTCAAAATCAAGTTGCAAGATTTGTTTACATAGAACATACATACATACATACATACATTCACACATACATATAGGTGAAGCTAATATAAAGCGTATAAAAAATGAATGTTGGTTTGTAATGCGACACTAAAACTCAAAAACTAGACGGCCGATTGAGCTGAAACTTTCACAGAATGTGCGTTTTGACTAAATCTCGGTAAACCGCATGGCGCAAATACGCTCCGGTAGATGGCGCCCAAGGAAAATAGAAAAAAGGTAATTGCAGAGAAAATTTTTGCTACAAAAGAAAAAAAAAGAAGCGAAACAAACAGTTCTTAAAGTTGCAAATAATGAATTTATGATCAGAACTTATAAATTCAAAATGGCCGCGCCAATATGGCCGACGAATTTGCCTAATAATTTCACATTTTGTTATTTGGAATCAAAAATACCAAAAAAATGCCTTTTTTGCAAACTCTCCTACTGTTTATTAAAATTCATATCAACTGATTACTCCTATTGGCTTATGGGTGCAGCATAGGCGCGCCGGGTCCCAGCTAGTATGTAATAAAATAAAAAGTAGTGAATATTCGGAAAAAGGAAATGATTTGGTCTTGACCCACCATGCAATAGACTTATGATCATTGACCTTATGACCGTTGCGTATTACCAAAAATATTAGCCTCGGTTTGAAGCTCCAGGTTGAAATACAAATTGACGACGGATATGTAGAGATGCAATTGAATCTGAGGCTTCCAGAAAAGTTTCTGTCAATCGGCACCTGGGTCCATTAAATCCAGAGACAATTGCTCCTACTTTTCAGATTCATTAGTGTACCAACGATGCTATCCTTTTTCGGAGTAAAATACCTCAGTGTGTCACTTTTGACAGGTCTTGATCGAGACCTTGAATTGACAATCGAAGTTGTATAAAATCGGCATGAAGTGTTTGCTTATGTCTGTGAAGTCTGTCCAGTGACTCATCTTAAGGAGTATAAAACACTGAAGATTTTCATGTCGTTTATTTTTTAGAAAAAGAGTTAAAATAAAATAAATCTTTTAATATACATGGCTTTGTGACATTCTGCATATATTTTCTAGACTTCACAGGTAAAACCTTGCTATTTGCATAAGAATTAAAACTCACCTTTCCAAAAAAAAAATATGCAAAAAATGTAAGATTTTTTATCAGCATTAAAGGCATTTACATAAAAGAATCATAACTAATATAAACACGTCCCCAAGCAACGAAATGAACATCTTAAATTCCTTGGAAATGTCCTTAGACTAAAAATTTAAGACCCTCAAAAGACCTCTTCGGAAAGTTCCTTATACACGGACCGCCACAGGACTCTTAACAGAAGTAATAAAGAGAAACGAAGTGGTTTCTTGTTAAGGCATTTTACTTTCTGTATTTTTTTTGTGGTAGTGTTGTTGTTGTCTGATTTACGAGGTGTAATTTATCTGGGACTTTTAGGTACAAACACCTCCTCCCGTAGTTGTAGGTGTGGCAATTATTTCCTTCAACTGGTAACACACTTTGCCAGGGAACATTTCACCTTTATTACTTGTGATTATGCATAAAAAAAAAGAAATATTTTTTAAACTAAAGAACCCATATATTCCCCTCCACTTTTGGAACTGAAGTAGATATGCCAATTGAACCTTTTTAGAATATTACGAAATCCTTCGAAAAATTACAAGCTTTTTCACATCTGGAATAAAATCACCTTTTGATATCATCACACAAAAATGCCTCTCCTTTTTCTATAAAACATGTCCTTTTTTCTCTGTATGTGCACCTCTATGGAAGCACCTTATCCCAAGTAAGAATCTGGCATACTCAGATCTCAAAATGAATAGGCACAATCATCACAACTCCACCTTTTCCCATTAGTTACATCTGGAGCCTTTGAGGATCGTTAATTACTTGTAGAAAAGGATGAATGCTTCCTTGAAGGATCAGCATTTTTGTAGGCAAACCGTTTTATATGTTTACATAGAAAATTTTCCGGCATCCTTTTGCTGGTAAGATATCCTAGAGAATGTTGTTGTTTAGAGAGGAATAAGTCGATAGGAAAAAGGCTTTAAGGAATGATAAATAAGAAATATTTGTGGTATTTAAGTGAGACTCAATTGCTCAAGGATTATTAAAGGGAAAGGAGTCATTTTGAAATTTCGACAAGGGATGGACTTTTCATGTCGGTTCTAGGAATTTTTGTATTTGAACCTGTCAATTTTTTAGAAATGTTTCTTTATATACATATGTCGATCACGTTCAACCCTTTTTAACTAAGATCAATTTGTATTCTAATAAATTATTTGTTTGACGGTTATAACCTTGGAAAAGTCAAGAAGTACATTTGGAGCCAAGGAAAACGTCTAAAATGCTTAAAAGTGAAATTGTACCAATCCAACCTTCCGATCTTTCATAGGTGGCAATTTAGAACCTTAGGCTGCCGCCCAAAATCCCAGCATTTACGCCTGCCCCATCGATTGACAGAAAAGTTTTAATATTTGACAATCAAAATATCTTGGATTTCGATAGTATGCCAAATGTAGAGTAAAATCCTTATCTCGGATTTTACCCGGGATTATCTAGGTTGATGTTTACGATGAAATCTCGAATAAAATCTTAGGAGATCTTCATTGGAATGATTACGTATTCCCTATCTCTTGGGCGACCACCACTCTTTAACTACTATCTGGCCACGCAGCCATAGGCACAGTAAACAAGGGAGGATGCATCCTGCTTCGTCTGTCCTCTTCCAATTAGTATGGGTGTCCCTACCGGTGGGTTGCAAGTTCACCCAGCTTACTACCGACGACATAATGCCACTTCGAGTCACGCCAGCAACACCACCGCGACAAGGTCTAGGTACCTGGTGAACACCTTGCTCTTACACTGGCACTCCAGACAATACAATACGGCGTACAGAAATTCTGATTTAAGTTTTTCTTAAATTTTTATTAACCCGGTCTATTCCCGCTTTAAAACAATTCAAGTGGTAAAAATTTGTAGAGTAATCAGTGACAGTTTAGTAATATTCAATATCGAAGTCCACTTTTGACAACTGCGTTCTACCGTCAACCAACCAGATAAGCCCCCAAACTCCAACCACAAAAACAACAAAATAAAGAAGAGTGTATAACAAAGTCCTTTGTCACATTATTCCGTGCTCATAACTTTTATGAAAATAATTTAACAAGGATGCCTAAAGGCAATCATCCTTAGTCCTTTAGAATCAGAATTTCGAAAATGTCAATCAATTTCCATCGGTGTGACTTTATTTATGGAAATCAGCACCGAACCCTTTCTGACTCCGAAATTTTCATAGAACAACATCACCAAACATGATCCTTGTCTCCCCCGCCCTCCGAAAAACTATGTTAATGAGATAGAGCGCATACAAATTTCAGGATTCTTGGTGGCCAATGCTTGGTGGGCCTCCATGTCCCGAGCAACCAGTGCTGGCAACTAGATAAAATATCTTTGTCCAGTATAACAAGTCAGCAAACAAATGGCTGCCATTCTAGCGTGTACAAGTATCAATCTAGTCCTTCGGGATACCCTCGTCTTCACTCACACACGACCATGGGAAATCTGTTTTGAGAGAAAGTAATTGGATTTGTTTGCGCCAAAAAAAACGGCTTTCTTCTCCCGAAAGGGTTCTGGGCGGCTCGGCTGTGTAATGAAAGATCTACTCATATAAATGAACGCTTCCCTCATGCTAATCGCGCCCAGACGGGAGAGAGATCCTACTTTGTCTCTGGCTGTTGTGTGTATGCCCGTGGAATATGGCGTGATGTTACTTATATATTATGATAATTAAATTGGGACAAAAGGGGATAAAAAGGTTCGTATTTATGCTGTTTTTTTTGGGGAGAAAGCAGATCGTTCTGCTTGAGTAATTAGTATGGAATTTAAATTCTGACATTTTTATACTTAATTATGCACGGCAGAGAGGATTACTAACATAGAATAACCATCATAATGGCCATCTAAATGCTTAATATTCACTTATGGTTATGCTGGAAGGGTTAGTAAATTTGTATGTGCATATTTAAGCAGAGTTTGATGGTTATTAAAATGTTTTTTGGCCAAAATTTGATTAGTTTTGATTGTGTTTGCGAAGCTCTCTATTTTTGTAGTTGATTTAAATTAAAACTACTTAAGGTTCTGTATGATGATTCGTTTTGTAATATTTAGAAATAGGTACAGAATTAATTAAATAACAAGAATCACATTAAGGTCAATACCATCTGCAAAATAAACAAATACCAATATAGATCCTCACATAACGTTACACCTCAGATATTAAGGGCGGTATTCATCAACGAGGATAATATTTATTCGCGATTTTATCATAAACATCAATTTAGATTATCCCGCATTGGCAATTTGAAGGCTTTATACTGAATTCCATCAAACCCTGATAGGATATAGAGAGAAAATAAATCGATTGCACACTTCGCCCCATGTTCTGTCGCGATCCACCCAGTCAGACATACAGCCAGACATACAGACATATAGACATACAGACCTACAGACTTACAGACATACAGACATACAGACATTCAGACTTACAGACATACAGACAGACAGACAGACAGACATACAGACATACAGACATACAGACAGACAGACATACAGACAGACATACAGATAGCCATACAGACAGATATACAGACCGACAGACATACAGACAGATATACAGACATACAGTATGTATATCTGTATGTCTGTATGCCTGTATGTCTGAATGTCTGTATGTCTGTATATCTCTATGTCTGTATATCTGTATGGCTGTATGGCTGTATGTCTGTCTGTCTGTCTGTTTGTCTGTATGTCTGCAAAGTCTGCAAAGTCTGCAAAATCTGTAAAGTCTGCAAAGTCTGCAAAGCCTGCAAAGTCTGCAAAGTCTGCAAAGTCTGCAAAGTCTGCAAAGTGTGCGAAGTCTGCAAAGTCTGCAAAGTAGGCAAAGTAGGCAAAATCTGCAAAGTCAGCAAAGTCAGCAAAGTACAAAGTCTGCAAAGTGTGCAAAGTCTGCAAAGTCTGCAAAGTCTGCAAAGTCTGCAAAGTCTGCAAAGTAGGCAAAGTAAGCAAAGTCTGCAAAGTAGACAAAGTCTGCAAAGTCTGTAAAGTCTGCAAAGTCTGCAAAGTTTGCAAAATCTGCAGTCTGCAGTCAAAATAGGCAGTCTGCAAAGTAGGCAAAATCTGCAGTCTGCAAAGTCTACAAAGTCTGCAAAGTCTGCAAAGTTTGCAAAGTCTGCAAAGTAGGCAAAGTAGGCAAAGTCTTCAAAGTAGACAAAGTCTGCAAAGTCTGCAAAGTCTGCAAATTCTGCAAAGTCTGTAAAGTCTGCAAAATCTGCAAAGTCTGCAAAGTAGGCAAAGTCTGCAAAGTCTGCAAAGCCTGCAAAGTCTGCAAAGCCTGCAAAGTCTGCAAAGTCTGCAAAGTCTGCAAACTCTGCAAACCCTGCAAAGCCACCAAAGTCTGCAAAGTCTGCAAAGTCTGCAAAGTCTGCAAAGTCTACAAAGTCTACAAAGTCTGCAAAGTCTGCAAAGTCTGCAAAGCCTGTAAAGTCTGCAAAGCCTGCAAAGCCTGCAAAGTCTGCAAAGTCTGCAAAGCCTGCAAAGTCTGCGAAGTCTGCAAAGTCTGCAAAGTCTGCAAAGTCTGAAAACTCTGCAAAGTCTGCAAAGTTTGCAAACTCTGCAAATCCTGCAAAGCCACCAAAGTCTGCAAAGTCTGCAAAGTCTGCAAAGTCTGCAAAGTCTGCAAAGTCTGGAAAGTCTACAAAGTCTACAAAGTCTGCAAAGTCTGCAAAGTCTGCAAAGTCTGCAAAGCCTGTAAAGTCTGCAAAGCCTGCAAAGTCTGCAAAGTCTGCAAAGCCTGCAAAGTCTGCAAAGTCTGCAAAGTCTGCAAAGTCTGAAAACTCTGCAAAGCCTGCAAAGCCACCAAAGTCTGCAAAATCTGCAAAGTCTGCAAAGTCTGCAAAGTCTGCAAAGTCTGCAAAGTCTGCAAAGTCTACAAAGTCTGCAAAGTCTGCAAAGTGTGCAAAGTCTGCAAAGTCTGCAAAGTCTGCAAAGTCTACAAAGTGTGCAAAGTCTGCAAAGTCTGCAAAGTCTGCAAAGTCCGCAAAAGTCTGCAAAGTCTGCAAAGTAGGCAAAGTCTGCAAAGTAGGCAAAGTCTGCAAAGTCTGCAAAACCTGCAAAGCCACCAAAGTCTGCAAAGTCTGCAAAGTTTGCAAAGTCTGCAAAGTCTGCAAAGTCTGCAAAGTCTGCAAAATCTGCAAAGTCTGCAGAGTCTGCAAAGCCTGAAAAGTCTGCGAAGTCTGCGAAGTCTGCAAAGTCTGCAAAGTCTGCAAAGTCTGCAAAGTAGGCAAAGTCTGTAAGGTCTGCAAAGTCTGCAAAGTCTGCAAACTCTGTAAAGTCTGCAAAATAGTCAAAGTCTGCAAAGTAGGCAAAGTCTGCAAAGTCTACAAAGTCTGCAAAGCCTGCAAAGTCTGCAGTCTGTAGACTTCGCAGACTTTGCAGACTTTGTCGACTTGCAGACTTTGCAGGCTTTGCAGACTTTGAGACTTTGTAGACTTTGCAGACTTCAGACTTTGCCTACTTTGCAGACTTTTCAGACTTTGCAGACTTTGCATACTTTCCCTACTTTGCAGACTTTTCAGACTTTGCAAACTTTGCAGACTTTGCAGATTTTGAAGACTGCGAGACTTTGCAGACTTTGCAGACTGCCTACTTTGACTACTTTGCAGACTTTGTAGACTTCGCAGACTTTGCAGACTTTGCCTACTTTGCAGACTTTGCAGATTTTACAGACTTTGCAGACTTTGCAAACTTTGCAGACTTCGTAGACTTTGCAGGCTTTGCAGGCTTTGCAGACTTTGCCTACTTTGCAGACTTTGACTATTTTGCAGACTTTGACTATTTTGCAGACTTTACAGAGTTTGCAGACCTTACAGACTTTGCCTACTTTGCAGACTTTGCAGACTTTGCAGTCTTTGCAGTCTTTGCAGACTTTGCAGACTTTGCAGGCTTTGCAGACTCTGCATTCTTTGCAGACTTTGCAGGCTTTGCAGACTTTTCAGACTCTTCAGGCTTTGTAGACTTTGCCTACTTTGCAGATTTTGCCTACTTTACAGACTGCAGACTTTTCAGACTTTGCAGACTTTGTAGACTTTGCAGACTTTGCAGACTTTGCAGGCTTTGCAGACTTTGCATTCTTTGCAGACTTTGCAGGCTTTGCAGACTTTTCAGACTTTTCAGGCTTTGTAGACTTTGCCTACTTTGCAGATTTTGCCTACTTTACAGACTTTGTAGACTTTTCAGACTTTGCAGACTTTGTAGACTTTGCAGACTTTGCGGACTTTGCAGACTTTGTAGACTTTGCAAACTTTGCAGATTTTGCAGACTTTGTAGAATTTGCAGACTTTGCAGACTTTGCAGATTTTGCAGGCTTTGCCTACTTTGCAGACTTTGCAGGCTTTGCAGACTTGTAGACTTTGTGGACTTTGCAGACTTTGTAGACTTTGCAAAGTCTGCAAAGTCTGCAAAGTCTGCCTGTCTGTCTGTCTGCCTGTATTTTACACATCACCGGACCTGATCATACCTGATCATTTCACTTGTAAGTGACCATCATAGAGGCATTTTGGCGCTGTAATCTGGCTAGGATAGTGATCTTGCTCTTCGGCGAATCAGGAACTCCAATGATCATCCTCTTATATCCCTGAGTATGTGAACACTCCGCAATTTCAGGTTGATTCCCTTCAATAGGTCGATCATAATCCTATAGTTCGATCATCTTGTCTTGGTCGGACAGCCACACACAATCAGGTCTTGAGTTTTTGTTTCACGAAACTGGAGACGCTCCACTTTCAGGTAGACTCCTTCCCATAGCTCGATCATCTCGCCACGATCAGATAGATACCCACAGTCAGGTCTTAGATTTTTGGTTTATGCAACTGAGTACAATGATCTCGTCTTCCGATACGATGGTATACGATTTTTTAGTATCGTTAAGAAAGATGAATTTGTTATACAGATTATGTTAAAGCTAAAATCTCGGTGGAAAACGTGAAATTGGTCTAGGGTGCTTCTTAAAGAAATGGTTTTGAAGTCCTTGATACATCATCAATCTGCTAACAGCCCATTACCTCATTTTTTGATCCCCAGCGCCGTATCCAAATCCTCCTCAAACTTTATCTACTTAAGCTTCAAAACTACCGAAATTTAAATCCAAATTTCATTAAAATTTCATTTAAAAAAAATCAAAGCAAATTTCTCCCTTCCACATTTTATCTGCACGGAACACTCATGCCTGCACATCAACATCAGCGTGTCAAACACACGCTTAATAATCTGTAATTTATAAGGGAAACACGTGTAACGTACGAGACAACACGGCAATGAATAAGAATTTACCTGGCGATAAAGGTGGAGCCTTGTAATAATTGACATAATTTAGCGATGATAAAAATCAGTTAAAGTAACGCGGGATTCGATTACAAACGCTCGCAAGAAAGTCGTAAATTGTTAAAGAGATATCGATTATAGGACGGGATGTTAGGTAGGTGATGTTGGGAGTGGTTCTTAGAGGATATACGACGAAGCAGTACTTGTGTGTTGCCATGAACTCCACCTTGAAGGAAGGAAGTAGCCAGATAAGTTTCATCTTATAACGCAGACAGTCTTCATCAATTTGGACAAATAAAAACTTTCTACGTCGCAGCCGGGGGAGTGCTCCTCGTCCTGTGGATCGATAGTATAAACTTTGTCAAGGAGCAAGAAACTTTCTTTTCGGATATAGTAGATATGAACCTAAGGAGTTAATGGTCAACCCTATTGCCACCGTAAACATGGCCATATCTGATGTGCTGTTTTGATAGGTTGGTTGACACGAAAGATAGTTCTGCGTCCAGGCTGGAATCCATCAGTGTGGGAGATAATTCCATTTTTTTTGTGATCCTTTACTTTACTGTCGCTGGTAAACTTTCTTCCATTACTGTTGTTGTCGTAATTTTCTCAAGACTTTTTGATGTTTGTTTCAATTTCCTACAAAGTTATTAACAACAAACATATCGGCTTTGTCTGGTTCTCCCCTCAACAAAAATAAAACAAAATAATCCACGAGCCTTAAAGATTCCTGATCCTCTCTTAAGGACGACTTTTCAAAAAAGTCAATTCGTGTGTTTGCGTGTGTGTGTGTTGTTTGTGTTTTCCTTTTTTTTCGTTGATATCTTTTGATGGTATTAAGTGAATTATCAAGTGTCAGAAGCCATTAAGAAAATCGAAGTTATTTTGTTTTTCAGGAGGGGATTGTGTTTTTTTTCTTCTTCTTCTTCTAGTTTTGTTTACTCTTCTTTTTTGGCCCTTAATTCTTAAGAATTCTTTAAGGTGTAAACGTTCAAACAAAATCGCTTTTTTTGCTGGAAATTTATAGACTTTATTTTTGAGTTTGGCATGTTTGTTACATAAAAATGGTTAAGTGGACTTAGGCGTGGCAAAGCGGGGTGTAAATATTTGCAATTTTTACTTTGTCGGAAGGAATAAAACCAAAGAATCAACAATTATTATTTTTCGTTGGTGGTAGATTGTAGGTTTAATGTTGGCTTTTTTTGATGATTTTTAAAGATTATCAACTACGATTGTTTTGTTGTAGGCCTAAAAAGATGTTACATGACTTTGTTATTGGGTTTACAAGGCGATTTTTAAATATTAGTTTGTTGCTGGCTTAGACACATATTCAATGATACTCGAAAGGACCACAGTGGTGCCGAGAATTTCATTAAATTACTTTATTTCATTCCATATTTTCCACTTAATATGTCTAAGTAACAATGGCAAGTCAAGCATACAAAAACAAAATGAAAAATCAACGTGAACTTTTCTAGACCACCATATTCTCTAAAGCAGAAGCTCCAGCATATAACTACTAAAAATTTTCATTCTTTACAAAAAAAATCTTTTCAAATTAGTAAAAATTTTCATTATCCTGGCATGGATCCAGCTTCCACATTTCACATGTTCAAGTAAAGTTGGATTTCTGTGGAATTCCTTAAAATTTGCTTTTTTACAACCAAAACTTTTTTTTATTTCAACCAAGCAAACATAGTAAATTCCTGACTTTATGTCTGCTGTTAAATGTAGTTGTGGCGTTTCTTGGGTTATATAAAATCACTGGCGGAAGCTGGTTTAATGCAAAAAGAAAAATTTTAGGAATTTCATGGTTAATTAAAGTGAAGCTTGTGAAATACTGGAATAGTACGAAAAATATAAAAAGTTAAAAAAATAATATTCCTTTTTAAATCGTGTACCTCACATTGTAGATCAACCTTCAAGAGCTCCTGGTGTTCAAACCAAAGAGTCTATCCTTATGCCATATTTTCTACTTCACACCGTACGTCACCGCGCCATCAAACTCATTGGTGATAGCGCCTCCATAGACTCTTTAATCCACAATTCGGCATAGAAGTTCGTTTATGAACAGAACGACTCAACTGTGGAATAATCTTCCGCAGTCAGTATTCCCGAAATCGCACAACATTTTAAAGTTCAAACGTCAGGTTCGTCGACATCTACCTTCCAGACCACCTCTAGCCTATTCTCTTCTATCTTTCGACTCAAGCTTTTTACTAGGCATTGCCCCAAAAACTGGAACGACATGAGAGACTGGTAGCCCTAAGCTTGCTTTTTTCACATAAATAAACAACAAATCCGTTCATATTCAAGACCGTAAACATCAACCAAGATTTTCAATATCTCCAATTAAGAATTATCTTTACCCGTAATCCGAGATATTTTTAACATATTTAAACATCAACCAGTGCTTTTCGAATAATGTCGAAAATTGCGAATTTATTAAGCAGAGTTTACAATGACGGCTTGAAATAAAAGACTCCAAAAGTAGAATTTCTTATGGCAAATTTCACTCCGTGGATTAGGATTATCCTCGATTATTTTTTCGGCCACTTATTCACTAGGACGTATACAAGCAAACTAAATAAGCTTTTCTTAAAATTTATTGAAAATAAATGAGGAATATGGTTTGCATGAGAGCAAAGTCGCTTTTTTGTGTAGGTACGGTGTTATTTTGTGTATGGAAAAAATTTTCTTCAAATGGAAAAATACAAAGAATTAATTTCTTATTTCTGAGTAAGATCTCCCATTTCCTTTCCTGTTTGAAAGCGCGAATTCTTCACAATCGCATAAAAATCTTGTAAATTAGCACATCTCAGTTTCCAACAACTGGAGCCGGAAACAACTTTTGAGCCTGTTTGCATACGTCCTTGTCTAAAATTGATGTACAGCCCTGATTCACCTTTAGGCAACTCGGACCACTGCTTAGTCGACACTGATTTCCCATACCAATCTTACGCCACAGCCAACACAGGTTCTAAAAGGAACTGCATGACACTATGGTGGGGGCTCATTCGCTTCTTTCAAACTATTGACTGGGATTTGTGTTTCCGCAGTAAAAACCCCGATTGAACTGTGAGCAATTAGAGGGATTACAGTAGTATAGCCAGGAGGATATGAGCTTAATGGCGTCATCGGTTGTGTATTCGGTGGTGGATGTAATGGCGGTGACATCTAGCGGTATCTGGCTGTAGTGCAGATCAATTGGAACTTTATAAAAATAGCTACTGTTTCAGGACCCCTAACTCCCGACAGAGGTTTGCTTAACTGTTCTAGGTGCGCCAGAGGTCCAGCTCTTACAGAGCTTAGTTCAATTCTTAGTGCCACCTCAACCGACCCCAACGGATCCAATTCTTGGATCCCCGACCACATCCCAACAAGATCCCTCTCAAGACACAGCAAAATTTAATTACAAATTCGATTCTTAGCAGAAAAGCTCACCCAGCACAAAAGCTAATCCAAGACACAAACCCATCGCAGCGAAGTTCAACGAATCTCACTCAGGTGGCGCGCACTCACAACCAAGGCTACATCCACACCCGAGTCGACAACCGCTGAAGTCACTGAGTTAGAACCTTCATAACTATACTACTTAAATGAACAATTAAATGAACACGGCCCGAATTGAATAGTAGTAATGGTATTGTTTTCCTTCAATACAAAGCCAGAGCACAAACTTTTTTGTTGACTCTTCAAAAATTGGGAGTTAGATTTTGATGCATCTATCACATAGCACCTTTTAACTAGCACTTATTCCAATCTCTGCAGAACTTCCTCAATGGAACAGAAAAGAAACCTATGAAAACTACTTAATTCGTTTGTTCAACCACGAACCACAGAAGTTTTCACCGATGGCATCATGACGCTACCCGAAAAATAAAAAAAAGAAGATTTCCACCAGTTTACCTTGATTGATGTTACAATTTAAATCCCCGAATATCTTATCACCCAAAAATATACCACTTACCACTTACCTGCCCCAAATGATAAACGCCCACGGCTTTCTCCCGAAGAACTTTTCTCCCCGGACCACAAATATTACCTATAATAGAAAAGTTTGGCTTTCGTGAAAGAAAGTAGCTAGCCACAAGTAAGCTACGGACTGCTCGTGGCACGGTTTTCCCCAAGGATGCTTGATTTTCTCCCATCAGCAAGAAAAACATCTTTAATTCGTTCATTTATATCTTTGCTGTCCGAGTTTGAAAAACTTTTGAGCAGCTGCACTTAAAGTACAGATTACTGATAACGACTCCGCATTAATCCTTATCCCTGCTCCTAGAGGCAGGAATGGAAGTTTCTTTTCAAGGTTTTTAGTCAAAACATTAATCTAAAAACTCCTGGCAAATCTTTAGTGGCTGAGAGATCAGACGTTGCTCGATAGTTAGTTGTGATGGTGAAAATGAGATTTGGAAGATGGAAGGGAGTGGGCATTGATTTTTAAAGTGAGTTTAATTTTTGATCCGATTAAAAATATGCGAGAGTATTAGTTGCTGGAAAATGTGATTATTTTGTTGAAGAAAATACGAAGAGTCCCAGATTTAATATGGTTCGTTATCATGGGATTTAGTCTAAAACTAGTGAAGGACACACACGGAATATGTTATCAAGATCCACTTTGATCCCTTTCAAAGGACTTAAGAATCTCATTTTAACTTAGTTTTGTGAACTTTTCATCCATGCAAGGTTCTCGCAAATATCTACCCCCCCCCCCCCGCGCTCGCGTTAGGAAATAAATCTTTCAATCTCCCGCTTAACACCACCATCACAAATCCCAGACTCCCACGTTAGACTATATACATCCCAAAAAAAAAGGATGGGCCATAGAAAGAGAATATCAGAAGACATTGATAGACTAAACTAAAAATGCAAGCAGATCGGTCTATCAATCCTGGGCAGAAGCTACTAATGGAATCCCGAATAAGTATTTGTGCTGCCGCCATCATCTCCAACAATGTCACAAATAGGGGTGTCCTTAAGCCACTTTGCCTCCTCAAGGGACTGGTGGCGGTGGGCGTCCCACAAGATGCCTTCTAACTCAATTTAAAACTTTTAACATGTTGCAAAGTGGCTTTCAGGGCACAAAGCAGAAGAATACAAATTTTCGCAGGCCTTCGGGGACCTTCCATACTCAATAAGTGAGAAAAGTCCGTCTTCGTGACGCTATGGATTTAGGAGCTTCCCTTTTTAGCTCTAAGTTTGCAATGTCTGCTTGCATTAACTTTGTGGAAAATTTAAGTCATTTAGAAAAAAAAAATAAAAAAATATACGAGATCCTTTCAGCGAATTTATAATGGCGAGTTAGAAAGTTTTCATAACTGTTTGCTTTGGGTAAGGAAGTATTTTCTTGGCTAACAAATTGACATCGTTCCTTTCTGCTGGTATCCTTGAACGAGAAAAATATTATGTCATGTTTTTTCTGTAATTTTAATGCGGTTTTGAACTTAATATTTCAGATGTTTACTTTAGAGATGAAACGAGAATTGAATTCATAAGTTCTTTCGTATAAGAAATTAGTAAAAAAAAACAAACTGTGTACAAAGTCATTGGTAGAAAAATATCCTTAAAATTGTCCTTTTTGCAAAGTCAACGTTACGTGACATTTTCATTGCTATTAAAAACCCAGTGAATGGATACAAACGTGCAGACGTGCAGAATTTAAGATACAAGAATGACGTTGACCGTCACTATTTCGAAAAGACCATAAAAATAAGACTTACATTTTTTATGTGGAATTCCCAAGGTTTGGAGTCACCATTCGTACTAACAATCCGTCATGTCGTTCAGGTCATGATAAAATTGAAGAATAGAAGAGAGCAGGATAAGTTAGAATGGAAGTCAGGGGATATCTGCAACAGATGTCGATGAACTTTGCGTTTAAGCCCTTTGATGATATCCAACTTCAGGAATTCTGATTGTAGAAGATTGTTTCATATTTGAGTTGTTCTATTTATAAACGTACTTCTTCAACCATACTGTGCGCGAAAACGAAAACTCCAAGGGTGTAGAAGTGAGACGATACAGGCAGGAGGGCATTTATTTCAGTGCAATGCTCGCTACAGTAATAGCGAATCAATTTGTTCTCTCCCTAAGATCGTCTATTACACGCATGTGTCCTCATAGCTTGCACTGTGATATACAAAATGATAGTCATCTCGGATTCCTCCAGGAATAGTCGACAGGTAATTCTCTTTCTTTAACCTGGTAACCTGAAATTATTGTGTCTTACTATTAGTGCTACAAGCCACCTGACATGGTAAAGATTTCTCATCTTGTTGTGGACCTTACCAGCTTAGACCCACTACTAAACATAACACCGTGACTTGTAAGACGTGACGGCCTGGTAGTACAAAAGGTGACTCCTAAGCTTAGTCATACAACTGATATCGTTTATTATCTTATTTCCCACGAATTTTCAATAACATTTCAAAAATGCTTTTGCGTCTGGATGCATACGTCTTCGTCTATTATGGGCTTTTGAAACTATTTCAGCTGTGGACGATTGAAATGCGCACATGAAATACTAGAGCTCACAGGTAAGTCAAGGGGATTGTTGCAATGAAAAAAGTGGAAATACGAACAATGGCGGTGCGTGAATTCGAACCAAGAACCTCGGGAATGGTAGTCGGGTATCTTAACCCTCAAACTACTGAAGCCCGCCATAAGTTTTGATCATATCTGTCGTTCTATCATTTCCATCAAAGTGTTGAATACTTTCTACTAATTAGTAGGTACTGGGGCACTTGTGCATGAGAAAAAAAACCGGTTCTTGGCCAAGGTCATTAAAAGGTGTTAATTACTTACTTAAAGGATTTTATTAATGGGTAATTAATCACTTTTAATGACCTTAATGAATTTGGTCAACCGGATTTTTTCCCACGTACAAGGGTCCCAGTACCTACTATACTCTGATTTTTCGGTAAATTCCAATTATTCAAGTAATTTTTTTTGTTGATATTTTTCAATACTTTCCAATAATAGCTTTTAAACTAAAACCTTGTACAAAGACTGAAAATGTTGCTTCAATGCACTTTCCATCGAAAGGACACCCTCAATCTGCAATCCCCCTTAACTAGAAAATGTCAAAAAAAATATTCACCAATATTTATGACGACAAATAGATAACAATCTAAAAGTTTCCCCATCATATACCAAAAAAAAACAGGAAACAACTTCCTTATCCTTTCTAACAATAAACTTTTTACCACCCATGGACACACCTGTCGGTATCCGGTTTTTTTTTCAAACACCACTGGAACAAGGTCACACAGCATCACCCTGTGCCAAGGATCAATTTTCCTTTTATAGCTGAAAGTAATAAAAAAGTTTTTTTCTGGTGTTGCTTCTTACCTGAAAGGATTCTATACCATCACCCTCCAGCCTTTTTGTCCTTCGGCTTCCACAGCACTTTATCCATTAGAACTTATGTCCTGATAGCCTGAACTGCTCTTGCAGGGTGCTACGAGTTTTTTTGTGTTTCTAGTTACTGTTGCTGTATTCCCTCCCCCCCGACCGACATTACACTGCAATCAGACTCTGGATGTCCTTTTTATATGTTTTCTTTGATTTTTTCCTTGTGAAGATCTTTGGAAAATTGGATTCCTGCAACCGGCAATATTGCTTCGTCAGGACATCTGGCTTCCAGAAGGACCTGAATCGAATTCATCTTAGGGCGACTTATTGTAATGTTGTTGTGGTGTGCCAAGCTTCGGCGGACTGTTGTATGTTAGTAACATTGAATTGATATATTGCTCAGAAAAAACAGGACGAAATGGCTGGAAAGGAGGCGCAGAGCGGCATCCAACTCAAATGAAGCGGAGTACAGCCTTCAACGGCTGTAATATATGACGGAATTTTATGGACACACACTTACGGAACACAATAACTACAAAAAGAGGCCGTAATTTCTATAAGAACAGAATCAAAGAGGAGCGTTCTTTAATCACATGAACGTTATCCTTAAAGGAAAAATAACAGCTGCCAATTTTTATGTGATTAATAAAAAAAATTCTGACAAATATACTCATTCGTTGTGCTTCTGGTGCTACTTATGTGACTGTAATAACATCAATAAACATACCAAAACAATACCACAGGACGTTAATAACAAATTATATAATTTTTCTCCCGCCTCACATACATTCACAACAACTGTCTGAATTGTTAGCACACCTTTACTGTCACACACATACATATAACATAATAAATTTACCTGTCATAGAAAGGAAATTAATCAAAACACGATCGTGTTGTTTATATATTCTAGCTGTAAAGCAATAATTACTCAAAGTTATATTCAGGAAAAAGGACCTTCATGAAAGATATATTTACATCCTGAAAAGTTGCGTTTTCACATAAAACACAAATGAACGCCGCCACCGCATGAAACTACGTGCAATATTACTCCTGGTAGTTGTATAAATATAAGAAATAAAGCCTTGTACTGTGAAGCACCGAAAAACAAAAACAAACACGGAGCAACAAAAATACTAAAAACACAAAAACAGGACACTTCTATAAATTTCAATTCTAGCACTTCCCCCACCCCACCGCCCATGGTTTTCACCCTAATCTACGATTCTATGCTTTGTCGTCCTTGCACGGCACATGTCACAGACAATGATATATAATACACATTTCATATGTAACCACCTGCGATCCACCTGTGTGTTAAGGATACTCCTGCTACTGTACTACTTACCAAAAAGGACACTTTTATGATGAATATTTTTGTAACAGGAGATAAGAAAATTTTTTTGCGGCTATGGTCCTGAGAATTTTCGCAACATTTCATAGCAACAAAAGTCGTAAGGACATTTCAACAAAATTTGATATCGTTGTGGCTTCAGGAATAGTTGTAGGATATCGCTGGTACCGCCCTGTGTAAATACGGTTAGTTTTAAGTTAGTAGCAAGGATACCCACACCCAATTCGAATTTGTTTGCCTTCAAGCTTTCTCTCTCTATCTTCTCCACCAAAAATAGCACCGAACCACATTCATTATTCTCACGGAAAGTTATCGGTGGCAGTAAATTAGCAGGAAATAGGATATTTGGTGATAGTTTCGGTCGGCGTTAGTTATAGAGTTTTGGTGGTGTATCATAAAGGGAAGAAGAAGGAGTAATCTTCTGACTAGAAATTTCTTCGACCCACCTCCTCTCACCATTTAAGTGGAAACGTATAAATTGCGTTTTTCGTGGAAGTTGCACGATATTTCTGGCACACCTAAAAATAGTTTTTGAGAAAGAAATTTCACTGTAAGGACATAGGCAGCAGCTCAATCCAGCAAGCGAAGATGGGGGTACAATTGTCTTGAAAGAGCATTTTTTTGTAAACACACTCGCAAAAAATGCAGTGTGCTTGAAGTGTCATTAAAACACCCGTATTCTAAAACCAGTCATAAGTCATAACGCAATATCAAGTGTGCGGTGAGTATCAAGTTGAGACAATTTGGTATTCTAATTTTGGTCTCGCAATTTTGACAATCCGCAAACAGTCTCAACGACTCTCAAAATTATGACTGTATACATTAGTCCAGCAAAATAAAGCAAAAAACGGGCTTAATTTCGGAATTCCGTGTAAGGCCACGTTCACATGGGCTGCATGCCGCACGGCAAAAGCTCCTAATGTTCTCTGATTGGCCAGGAAAAAATATCTATCTCGGCACATGTTCTCTCTCTTGCACAGCATTGCTGCAAAAATCATGCAAAGAGGAAATCTCTTATCCATGCGGCAAAATTACGGAACTGTCAAATTCGAGCTTTTGCCGTGCTGCATGCAGCCCATGTGAACGTGCTGCAAAATCACGGAACTTTCAATTTTACAATTCTACCGACTTATAAAAAATTAATATCTTTTTTTGTCACTTGGTCTTTCTTTATATTTAGTTATTAGTACTATTGCACTCGGTTAACATATTTTTTTTTTATTTTTAAAGTAATGCATTTCACTTTTTCACTATTTCAAAATCACAAAACAGCTGATTTTTGACAACCAGCAGATGCAACCATGTGAACGAGGAGCTGCAGGCATGCGGCAAGCTTTTTGCAGTCTCACGAAAATTTCCGAATACTACACGAAGGCAAGCCGAAGTCGAGCTTTTGCCGTGCGGCATGCAGCCCATGGGAACGCGGCCTAACAGGTCGTATCGTCTTCGAACTTTTTTTAAATTGTTGTAAAAGCTCTACTTATAAAATCCCACCCTTTAAAAAATGCCGCTCCTTCCTTATTGTTGCTATTATAAACAATTAGTGCAAAATTAAATGCGAAATTGTGTTGTGCGCTAAATTCAAAAGAATTAAACCGGGTTTTCGAGGTCGCTGATTACGAATATGATGTTAAAAATTCAAAATGGCGGATCCAAAATGGCGCAATGATGAAATTTTTATTGATATTGCGTCAGTCTATCTATAACTTTTCTTGCTTTTTCATATCTATAACTTATCCTTATCCAAGTTTTCGATGAAGCATTACTGCAAAAGTAACTTGCAAGGGCGAGTAAAAAGTTTTTGGTCGAATCGCAGCCATAATATAGAATTTAGATATAGAATTTTATTTTAGTACGATTTTTAAACAATTCCCCTTTTTTACAAAATCCTGTTATAAACAATGATTAAAAATTATGTAAAATATCAGAGCAAGCCTACATTAAAAGATTTTAGGTCAAATTTCTATGTGTTTAAACGAAAATTCTGCTCTCTTTTACATGATCTTCAAAGAACTGCACATTTTTTATAAGATAATGTTATAAACAATGTTTAACAATTTATTTAAAAATTCTGAAAAAGCACATATTGAAAGGTACAGATCTCAGCTACAACCTCTATATATTTAGAACATTAACAAGAGTTTTTTCGCTTAATAATAGACGGTTAATTGCACTTCAAAATTCCATATTTTTAAGGAATAAACACTTGATTTTTACTATTTCATAAATAAATCATTAAAATTTAAATATTTTGATAAAATAAATTATTCTACCGTAAAGTATGGGTTTTCAGCTATAAATTGACCACCTACTAAACGCAAACAAGTATGTTTCACCTATTGTTATTATTGATTGAAATTACGCATGGAAAAAGTAAAATGCTCGTTTTCCCGAAATTCGTGCAATAAAAGGTGCGTATTGAAAAAATACGATTTTTTTTAATTTTTTTGAATACATACTTACATCTTAATTAGGATTATTTCAGGAAACCAATCCACAAATTAAATTTAAAAATAATTTTGGTTTTTAACAATTTGCAGAAGATTTACTGAAACAAGTGATATTTTACCAATTATTATTTAATAATAATTGTTTAAATATGTTTTCTCTCATTTAAGTTCATGGATCGAGTAAGAAAAGTTTTTTCTTCAATAAGCACTTTGGTTTTTTGCATTTGCTTTTACCAATCAAAAGTTATAGCCATTTTTGTACGGAGGCAACTCATTTTTTGCTCATACACACATACTATGACGCTATGTATTACACCTTAATTAACAAATTCGCATCTCCCAGGGATTTGATTGTAGAAAAAAGTTTCTTGGACATAATTTAGTTAAAATTTCCTCCTCTTTCGAATGGCGTTATCAGTTTTATCGGAAAAATTATATTTTAAAAGATATTCGCAAAAAACCATAATTTAACACTTATTTTGTTTAATAACTATTGCAGCGGTACTTTTTAGGAAGCGGATTTTTTTATCATATATTATTGATACAATTTAGAAAAGAATGGAAAAAAATCCGCCCCGTTCCTTATTTTACTGGACTACATAGCAGGTCACAAGTTGTATAAAGAGCACGTTTCTAGCATATTTTTCAAAATTTCGCACAGACTCGACACGCAACTTTGATGAGAGGTGCTCGGACATTCATATACACTCTCCCTTACTACATCAATAGTCCGGGGAAATTAGCAAAAAAAAAACGCACGAAAGGAGACAAAATTCGGAAATGGCGGAAAATTGGACCACAGGGACTTTTTAAGAAAACTATTTTGGAATCACAAAATAAACAAAATGGCCGCCGGAAATATAGCGATTTTCCGGTGTTTTCCTTGTATCTCGGTTTCTATAGGTCGTATAACCCCGTACAAAGACCCGAAATGAAATAAAATGAAATGAAATTCTCTACAACTTTAGTTCTTACAAAGATGTTGACCCGATTAATCCTTTCAAAGCTATTCAAGGTCAAAGTTTCCAAAAATCACTTTTTGGCGAAAACATCACTCAAAAGCTGGTTTTTTCGAAAAAAAAATCAATACGAAACGTTATTGCCTACAAAAAAGCCTTGTGTCATTTTTTCGAAAACTTAACCATTTCGAAGTTATTGAAGGTGAAAGTTTCAAAAAATCAGATTTGGTCACTTGTCGGAGACTAGTGGCAATAAAGTGATGCCACGCCACTTCCCAGATGCCACACCATCGCCACTCCACTTCAATGTGCGCTACTTCATTTTATTATACGAGAATAAATTTTTCCACTTGCCATTAGACCGCAATGCCACTGCCACGTCACTGCCGCACCACTTTAGTGGGCACCGGTCTTATACTACCATCTGAATGCGCACCCCCGAGGAATCTCCTGTTCTGGGAGTGACCCTTACAAGCGGTGGATCACACATCCTTCTGTTATTCGACTGATGAGAGATTCTCATCACTCCTTCGTTCAAGAAAGAATCATGCACGTGGGTTTATATTTTTTCTTTTTCATGTTTACTTTTTTGGAGAAGTCCTGGCATCAAACTTTGTTTAGTAACTCATCGTTTTCTATTTGGAAATTATCTTTTTCATTGTCAGGACTCACATAAAACATCCAATACCATACACGAATCTCTAAATTAATTAAAATCCTTAAATTTACTCCTTTTTTCGCCCGACAACCCTTACCCCCTCGGCCCCAAAAAGCATTTCGACTAAAATCACTCCTTTTCCTGAAACTTAAACGAAAAAGGCACCATTCATTGATCAATGTTATGTTCCGTTCCGGAAAAACGTTTCTTCACCACCTGAAAAGCCCTTCAATATCCGTTCTATCCACAGCACCATGAACATTTCATTCCAATTTTTTCCGCTATACGTTAACCTGAACGAGGAGATATAAGGTCTACAACGCTGTCACCACCTTCTCCCCCCTCCCCCGCCGACCAACCCCGCCACGGCAACATTTATCTGTCACGTTTCGATCCCCTTTTACGTTTACAAACAAAGAGCACAAAGATGATACTCATAGGGCATGGCCGTTGCTGCCGCTGAAGGACCTTTGAAAATGGTCCTTCGTGCCAAGCTTTTTTCCAGAAGCTTTCACCTGTCCTAAAGGGACAAATAAATCTGATTTGGTTTTGAAAAATTTCATCCTCTGCATGCCTCTTGACAAGAACTTTTACACACAGGCTCGCTTCTGGGTACCTCATGCTACTACCTAGAATGGTTGGGGGTAAATACAGTTAACATGTCGGATTGGAGAGGGGGACTGTCATATTTGACATAGCTGTCAGTTCTAGGCTGGTAGTGAAGGGGATGAAATTGTCACCCATACTCCGTAAGTATCGACTATATGTCAATTGGTCTGCCTCGTAAAATAATCGATTTTGATGGAAGGCTTTTGGTACAGGTACAGGTACCGGGACGTATGAAGGTGGCCTAAATTTAAATTCGGAATTGTTGACGTGCTGTTATGTGACGCAATATTTGTTGTACGAAGTTATTTTTAGGGGAGGAGGAGGAGGCGAAATTGATCAAGTACAACAATGCCTTTAGAGGAACCCCGTTAAAGCTACCTGCAGGGATATTAAAGAGTACCCTTCTACGGCAGGATCTAATGTCTGAAGTTATCATATGCAAAAAAAAAACCGAGAACAACCAACAGAAAAACCCTCTGAAACCCTCAACCCCTCACGTGTCTTTACTTATTTTTTTCGTGCCTTTCAATTTTTTTTGTTGGTTGGTTGTATTCTCCGTGGCAGGGTAAATGGAATTGAAGGAATTTTGTTAACCTTGAGGGGAATATTCCAAATATTTTCCCTTATTTACCCCCAGGAGATTGTTGATTAGAAAAACAATGGCACAATAATCGACTGGCATCGAGGGGTTCCTATGGAAATTTTTAAATTTGCTAAAAATAAAATAAAAATTGTAATTTTTTGTTTCAGCCCAACATAAAAAAGTGTAAGAAAACCAAATGTCACGGCGGTTATTATATTAATTTACGGGGGTGGGGTGGATGTGTTGGGGAAGGGAAAGTAATAAATTCGCCAACTCCCAGCCAATTTTTTCTTCTTCTTCTTCTTATCCTTGAAGGGAAAATAGGATATTTAAGGTATGGTAAAAAACGAAAATTGCTTCTCATACTCCTGTTTTAAGATATATTTTGTTTGTGTCGAGCCTGGTAGGGGTAGGTACATGCAGAGGAGTCACACATATATCTCTTTTCTTTTATTTGTGATGAAGATGAAGTGCAATTTTAAAATTTCGAAGAAATATCTTCAAATTAAAATTTCGAGAGAATAAAATCTGCTTTATGGCAAACAATACTTAAAGCACGGCTGTGGAAGTGGTTTGGGGCTGTTTTTTTTGTGTAACATGAAAACGCCCTTCGTGATACTCGCGATACTGCTCGGTTGGCAGAGATTGTCCACATTTTTTTTTGTTATCTTGCTTCCTTATTATACCACAATATAAATATGCAAATGAGCTTTAAGAGTGGATGTTGTACGCAAAGTAGGTTTTCTTGTATTGATACAGATTTTGTTCGTTCATAAGTTCCTGTTTTCCAGACTGAAATACATGCCATTGAGACTTGTGCTAGGTTCAACCTTGAGAAAAGTTTGAAAGGCGCCAACATTAAAACCTATTCGGACGCTCTTTTTTATGTGGAATACTAGAGTTCAGGGAAAGCCCTTTGTACTATCGACAATCAATTTTCTTCGTATAGAGTGCTTATTAACACTTAAACTTTCCTACTGACCTTGAAATTCGATTAAACAAAAATTTTATTTCTTTGCTTTATTGGGCGGCGCTATACCCAATAAATTAAGATTTAATTTTTTCAATGGCGAGAAATAAAAATTTTATCCATACCAATTTACAACACTTTAATATTTAGTATCTCAATCTCGTAACAATCTAGTAAATCATTACAAATTTTTATTACTGGTATTCATAAGAGTTTATCCCACTTAACACGAAGGACATAACTAAAAAAATCATAACCATAATTCACAAGCGGCTGAGTCATCATAAAAACTATATTAATAAAAAAAATCTACAACATTATCCTATCAAAATCATCGTCCAAATTGTTAACCTATAAAACTTATCGAAATTGACCCCTTAAATCAATTTTATTCACATATAAAATTGATTGGTATTTGGGATAAGGATAGAGATAATAACAAATATATATGTATATAAAAAAATCACCAACCCAAGCCCAAC
The DNA here is from genome assembly GCA_963855945.1 of Thereva nobilitata. NCBI lineage: Eukaryota > Metazoa > Arthropoda > Insecta > Diptera > Therevidae > Thereva > Thereva nobilitata. The sequence goes on from OY979697.1 coordinate 3,724,883, forward strand.
CCAAAAAAAAAATACTTAAAGCTTATATACCAACAGCAAAATATATTCCCGTCCAGAGAATTTAAACTAAAGGCATAAATCTCAATTCTTTCTGGATAATCAGTGGGGGAAATGATGGTATAAGTCCCATAACAACCAGATTTAATGCCTATAAAAATGTCCTGAGATCATCGTCACAACCCAAAAAGAATTTTTTACTTGGCTAAAATCGCTTTTCATATTCTTCTGGAGGCGCAAAAAAAATCTCATTTCGATGTCGTAAAATAGAAGATTTATCCCGTGTTAAATTACGGATTAAAAATGTTTGTTTTTTCTTGGATGAATGCCAATCGATTTGGGTTGATTGGGTGTAATTTTACGGCGCGGGGGGGGGGGAGTCTCTTAAAGATAATATTTGTGATTTCGTTTTTAACTTCTTCACCTTCATTATCTTTGCCTGTTATAACTCGTGTTAATCTTCATTGCAGTTTTATTTATTTTTCCACACCCCAACCCAACCCCTATCACACCCAAGAAAAAAAATACATTAATCAACAACAACCAAAAAAATTTGTTTGTGTGTATATAAAAGAAATTCCTTCCCCAAGATTTTGTGAAAAGTTGGGGCATAGAATAGAGAGCGGAGAGTCAGGGCATAAATCATCGTCTTTCAGAATCAGTGATTTATTCGGGCATCAGAGTACACGGCGGTGAATAGACGTACTGTGAAAGGAACATCAGAAGACGCTGACAGAAATCTTGAGGCATGCTCTAACATCACTCAAAGGGAATTTTTCGTTTAAAATTATCCTATCAGCATAGGATTTGTAGTATAGCTTGAGCCGTAACTGCCTACCCAAACCCAGAAAACCTCACCTATATGCTTTGCAGTAAGGTTTCCAACTGTACCCCTTTGGAGAACGAATAGGGGTTGATACATCCTGGTAAAAAAAATATATAAACATGAACGATTCATACGCCAGGGATTTCACTGTATTAGCGAATGATGAAATGGAATTTAAATCTCGAGACAAAGAATATAACCATTTTACTTCCAGCCCTTACTACTCGATTTTTGGGTTAAGGGGTGCCTTTTTCTTAGCTTCCTACATACATGATTGTATACATGCAAAAAAAAGTGTGTATAACTCTTAGGCACAACGCATTCAAGAGATAATATGTATGTATGTATCATATGCCTTTAATATGTACATATATGGGATTTCATGCCACGTAAGCTTTTCCCCGAAAAAGACGAATCCTTGTAAATATTCAAAACAAAAATAGAAATCCCTTCAGCCCGTATACATGCATGCACAAATCCCTCAGTTATATTTATATATGGTAAAGAACACATGAATGGGGTCGGAAAGGGGATTGTTTACTTATTTTCCAATTTAATTAAAACTTGAATTTTAATTAAGCCTAAAAGGCTACTCGACATAAACATGGCAACCGACAGACAACATGAAACGCATGCATTTAACGCCGAACAAAAAAAATATAACATACCAACAATAACCAACCCTCTCCTGTTAAAACTGTATGTGGCTAAATATGTAGTGGGATGGGTGGTGGTTTTGTTTCGGATATCTCTCTCTCTATAAACTCTCATCCATACATACTTTCGTGTAGATGTATACTTGTTTACTAACATACAAAACACCCCAACCTTTAACCACCCAAAAAACGAGAATAGACAATTTAGTTATATTTACCTAAAGACAACAAAAAACCCGGGTATACCCTAGACAGATTGTAACTAAATTGTTGTCTGCCTGTTGTCTGCCTACACGGAGGTTTCTACCCCTATTTCAAATGTACCCTATTGTATATGTATGTACACCAACGAAAGTGCGCTGTCAACAATCAACAAGTGGCGGCAGTACAGTACATAATACCAACCTAATATTACTCGTACACACGTATCAGATTCTCTCCCTTCACCAACAACATACACCATATTACTTTTCACTTTGCTGCTGGGGTGGGGTGGGGGGAGGGCGGATTTGATGTGTCTGTTCGTTATTAAAAAGGTAAACACTAATAAAAGTTTTACTACCGCCGAAAAGCATGCAACCAAAGCCTTTTAGGTTGCACCTAATTAAATATCGTTATATTTCCCAAGGGTAATATAATCGTGGGTAATTTCATGAAATGCAAGGGAGGGGAGGAAGGTGTGTGTACTGGAAAATCCATAGTACAGATAATGCGGGTTGTACTATTGGGGTGAGATGCTATGCTCTATTTCGCTTCTTATCTGTTTTGGTTAGTTTTCGTATGGTAGGTGGAGAACTTCGCTGTAATAGAAATGCATTTTTTTTGAAATTTGGAAGGAAATGACAAAGGTTTGAATCTAGGCTAACATTCAAAGTGACGATCATTCCTGAATACATAAGAGATTTCAAACTGTACTGTCCGCTTAAGTTCGCCCTAAGTTATTCGGGTTATGTTTAGGAGTAGTGTTGAGTAGGACATGATTATAAAACGAGTTTGTAAGAGGTGCCTCTTTTTCCTTTTGAGCCAGTACAATGTCATACTTCAAATGAGGCGAGGTGCTATTGCAATGGTAAATTGACAAAAATAAGCAAATTAAAAATAAAAAGAAAATAAATTCCAATGATGATCTTTTTTACGAGTTTAATTAAATATGCATTCTAATATGCCTTAGAGTACCTAAGTAAGAAATATATTTATTGTATACTAGTAAAAAACCCGCGTGCGTTGCAACGCCTTTAAATAAAAAAAGTAGATGTGTGCACTGTCCGCGGTAGGAAAGAAGATTTTGGATACCATACAGAAATTTAGAGTTACCTATAAAAAATTTTATAATATTTCTTCTCGAGCGTTCTCGGATTCGTCAGGGATTAATTGGAACAATTTGTTTCTTTTTAACAACTTTAATTTCAAAACCAAACTTCTTGCACACATATGTATGTTCCTCCTTCCACTTCTTGGCGGTTCTGTTAGAACAGTCGTACTATATCGAGATGTGACACTACGTTATGTATATACTCAAGTAGGTGCCTCTGAACATGAAACTTCTCGGTGAATTGGAATTTTAACGTTCTCTTTTCGGTTAGCCGATACACTGCCCCCTTCTTAAACTTCACGACAATAGAGGAAATTACCAGGATACACTATGGTCAATATTCTTCCATTTGGAGCTAGGATGTGAAGATTTTTCGATTTCCCAACCCTTGAACAACCTACATACAGCTGACCGGGAAATGACACTTATTTGGCAAAATTCGTCGACCAGATTGGTGCCGAAATTTAAAATTTATAATTTTTGATCATAAATTCTTTATTTGTTACCTTAAAATCCCACAGATACTGATTTTCATTGGAATCGGTATACAATTGGCAAACTCATCGGCCATATTGGTGCGGCCATTTAGAATTTATAAGCTTTGATCACACATTCGTTATTTGCAACCATAAAAAACCCTAGATATCCACTTTCATTGGAAACGGAATACAATTGGAAAAATTCGTCCGCCATATTGGCGCGTCCATTTTGAATTTATAAGTTCTGATCATAAATTCGTTATTAGCGACCTTAAAAACCCCTAGATACCAACTTTCATTGAAATCGGAACACAATTTGCAAATTCATATTTTGGTGGCCATTTTGAATTTCGGTCATATTTCGGCGGCCATGTTGAATTTCGAAAATCTGGGACAAGCACTTTCCCCACATTTGAAGGATCTCGTGTGACTACTGGATGTTCCACAGAAAGACTCTGGATCAATAAGCGGAGTGCAGGTGCCTTTCTGGCTAGGCCATCCTGCCTGCTCATTTCAAATCGAATCCTACATGCCCTGCCCAGCGGGAAATAGAAGCATTCATTAATGTAGGAAGAAGCTATCCTTGGGCATCTTAGAAGTGGTTCCCTTCCGTATCCCTATCCATATCTTTTTTACCATTGCATGTCATTAGCAAGAAGCAGTTTGTTCGATTTTCTTCTTATTAGCTTCCTCGGAAGCTTTTTTGAAGATTTAAGTTTCACAACCAGCAAAGCTTTCATGTCCCAGCGGGAAATGGAATCATACCAAGAAGCATGACGGTAGCCTTTTTTGGAAGGCGAAAATTCCTTCCTTTTAGCATTCCGCTCCATATCTTTTTTGTGCAGCCATGTCATTAGAAGGAATGAGTCGAAAGCCTCTAAAAGCTCATTCACCTTCCCCACGCATTCCCGGTAAGGTGTTTATGATAAATCATCTTTTATTTCTTCCAAGAAAGTACAATTTCATACACCTTCTAAATATATTTCCGGTGAGATCTTTGAAAGATATTGCTTTAATTGCGGAAGCACATACGGAAGAAACACTGCCCTATTAGTGTGAAAATTTTATTAAAACGCAAAAAACATACTTATCCATATTTCGCCCTTCAATCCTACTTCTGTGGAACTACGAATACGAACTCCTTCCTAAAAGCTTCTTGAGGAAGGCTTTCTAAGCTTTCCCGCTGGGACATTACGAATCGAAATTCAGAGATTCTCTCAAAACAGAAAATTTACAAACAAAGTTGAAAATGACTTATTTGTAGCCATATGCACAGGAATGTCTTCCAAAATGCTTCTGAAGCGCGACCCAGGAAGCACATCCAATTTGTTTCCAGAGGAAGCTGCTTCCACTTTTCCCGCTGGGTGATATCCACTTCAAGATAACTCTGTTAGTGGATGCGAGGGCGTTTAGGGAATTGATGCATCCTTCTATAAGCTTTGTACGTGAACTGTTGATTTTTAGGGCTGCTTGATTGTCCGGCAATACTTGTGTCGTTTGTCTTTCACGGGCACAGATCTCTGTCGGTATGCATCTGCTTGTAAAACTGAAGGAAATTTGTCTGGAGATGCTATTGATCCACGATAATATTTCGGTACATTCTTTTTAACTGCATATTTTGCTAACAATTTCTTCTAATTTTTCACAGTATAATTTTCATATAAACTCTGCACAAACGCAAACATCCTCGTTCCAATTTGTTTAGCTAAATATAATGGCATAGCTTGTTACGACCCAAACCTCTTATTATTTTCTATTTTGGCTCTGAATAATTCATGATCCAATTTAGTAACAAAAAAGTCCAATCCTCCACTAGCCACCACTTAGGGCACTTGTTGTTATTGTATAAAAAAACATCGTCAAAGCAGTCTGACTATTTTTAGATATTCTCACCTCAATTTCTCCACAAAAATTTTAATCTAAATTCTTTGAATGTCGTATTCTAAAATTCTCAAACAGACTATAGAAAAGAGTGCAGAACAAAGTGTAGTTGAATATAACTTACATATCTAGAAGAGCTAGAAAAAATGTCAAGGACAGGTGTAACAATGTCATAAGAACAAAGAACATTTCCCGACGAGACATTTCTTTAGAAAAAAAACTTCAAACTAAGAACATTGTTATGAAAACAAATAATTGTCACAGTTTTCTAAAGATTCCTTGTTTTTTTGTTTCAAAGTACATTCATTCTCCTGAAAAATAGCTTTAATCAACATCCCACGTTTCGTATTCCAGATAAGCATAGACCCACCACCTGGATGCTCCTCAGCCACCACGAAATCCCATAACAGATTCCACACTGCAACAATTTGATACCAACGTCAGTTCAAGAGAATATGCATTTAAGGATTCCATTGTTGATGTTCCATGTGCCATTAACTACGTTAGCACGAATATGTGTGCATTTCTATATAGAATCCTTGATGTCCTTGACGGCGGTGTATCCATGGAAATAGGAGAAGTCTTCGTTTTTGCATTTTTCCACCACACCCCGTGAGTGAAATACCAGCTCAAGGCTGATTTATTGCCATTAGAATGTCAAGATTTGTGTATCCTTTCTTTAATGTATGGCATGATTTTTGGAAGTGAGAAGTGTTGGTAGGTGGATGGGGTCTGATCGTTCTTTTTAAGGGCAATACTCTTTTCTTAATGTTGAGCACGTAAACGAAAGATGAAAGCGCATGAAACGAACCGTTTGAGAATGACTGAAGACAAATTGATGCTAAAAGGTTTTCTAAATATTTCTAACGAAAGTGGATACTCATCAGGGTTTCAATGTGGCGCATATTTTTTTCGGGGAGGATAGGTTTGTGATGTATTAACCATAAAAAAATGTTTGTATTGTCTTAATGTGTTCTGGTATTTTTTTTTTGTTTTGTTGAGTGTGTCATTGGCCTAGAAATATTATATGCTCCTCTTGTTTTCATTCTCACCACACCATGGTGGTAAGTGTCGGCCTCATCTAATCGCCGCCTACACTAAATTCGGTCTCTTGTTGGGATGGGTATCAAGTGAAAGGGTATGGCAGGTAAAATACAATTAGCTGTGTGGCGTCATTCCAAATTCAAAATGGCGGCCACACAAAATGGCGGTAGACATATAATAGACTAAAAATTAGAATAAATGTACTTATCAACTTCAAATTTGGCACATATGCAACATCTGACTTTTTTATAAAAAAATCATAATGGTGGTTCCAAGATGGCGGGAGAATTTTGCAATTGTGTTCCCCGACCCCGCGACATGGGTATCAAATGAAAGAGTAAGACGACTAGAATACAATTAGCTGTGTGGCTCCACTCCAAATTCAAAATGGCGGCAAACTAACACAAAATGACGGATTACCTTTTTCTTTACAACCCCCTCGCTATGGGTATCAAATGAAAGGGTATGACGAGTAGAATACAGTAGCCTGTGTGACGTCATTTTAAATCTAATAGGGCAGCCGCCAGACAATAGACATACATATAATAGACTAAAAAGTAGAAAATAAAAATAAATAGTTTTAAAAATCTAAAAAAATACACTTTTATTTTAAAATGAACTAAAAAGTAAAAAATAATTTTGGATGTAAAGTCTTTATTGCTTCAGCGAGTATATGGGAACAGCCTATCTTTAGAAATCAAGCTCAGAATAAAATTAATGAGGTTATTGGTAAAAATTATAAATATAACTTACTTAAATGTAAAAAAGCGTGCGGCGCTCTTTACCTATATTCTTATTTTATTAATACTGGAACTTTTAGTTAACGCCAAAATTATTTTTTACTTTTTAGTTTATCTATATATATAAAAATGAATGTCTGTTGGTTTGTAATGCGACACTAAAACTCAAAAACTAGACGGCCGATTGAGCTGAAACTTTCACAGAATGTGCGTTTTGACTAAATCTCGGTAAACCGCATGACGCAAATACGCTCCGGTAGATGGCGCCCAAGGAAAATAGAAAAAAGGTAATTGCAGAGAAAATTTTTGGTACAAAAGAAAAAAAAAGAAGCGAAACGCGCCCTCGCAAAACAAACAGTTCTTAAAGTTGCAAATAACGAATTTGTGATCAGAACTTATAAATTCAAAATGGCCGCGCCAATATGGCCGACGAATTTGCCAATTGTATTCCGATTCCAATGAAAATCGATATCTGGGGTTTTTTAAGCTAGCAAATAACGAATTTATGATCAGAACTTATAAATTCAAAATGGCCGCGCCAATATGGCCGACGAATTTGCCTAATAGTTTCACATTTTGTTATTTGGAATCAAAAATACCAAAAAATTGCCTTTTTTGCAAACTTCTACTGTTTATTAAAATTCATATCAACTGATTACTCCTATTGGCTTATGGGTGCAGTATAGGCGCGCCGGGTCCCAGCTAGTTTTAAAATAAAAGCGTATTTTTTAGATTTTTAAAACTATTTTCACGGATACGTTACATTTCTTTAATATTTGTTGCTAAACCATTCACAGTTAAACAAAAAATCACTCTTAATCAATAATCTTTTTCTAAGAAATCAAAGATAGCCAAGAAATTCTGCCCAAGGAAAATCTTGCAGTAGTCCTCCACCTAAAAAGTGTTCCAAAGGGAATTATCAATCAATTCAATTCAAGGCGCTGCTACTAAACGACTTGTCACATTGAATCGGCTTACACAAAGCCTCCATTAAAGCTGGCTCTAATGCTTACTAAGGGCGTTATCAGTTCCATTCGATTACGTCGAACAACACATAAAATTTTCGTTTTTATATCAGGGCCGGCATTCGTCTTGCAGACTTGGTACTCCCAACCCTAAATTTTGTTTCTTCTACGGAATAACAACTTTTTGTCTATGAAGAAGACCAACTCTGCTGTGCACCCTCTTTTCTCTTTAAATATTTAAAAGGTTTGTGATAACGAGAAAAAAAACGTAATAATTTGTTAAGATTAAGAATGCTTTTGTTTAGCAGGACTATGAGAGAGGAATGAGCAGAAAAAAGGTTCTTTTAGTAGGTCCTTCCCTGGATACTAGACGTACAGCACAAAAATTAATTGGAGTTGGTGGGAGATTGGCACCCTTTCCCTTATAACAAAATAATGACTAGATTTTTGCAATTATATATCAACAGTAGGACCGAGTATTACAATTACAATGCTACATGTTCCTCACAAATGTGACTTACAAGCTCAGAACTCCCTTATGCTCATCCTCTCCTCATGAACCCATTTTTTTCAGCTTGAACAAAAATTCAGTTGATGTTTCTCACTGTGGTAAAAGTACATGGCGGAAGTTCATAAATTATTCAATTTATAACGAAGATAGACACGCTAGAAAAAAAGGATATACTCAAAAAAAAAAACAAAATAATAAAGGAAAGAAAGTTGAGACTTCGTTCAAGGGTAAGACTTGGAGATTTTTCCAGTGAAAATCCTATGTAGATGAAGCAATGTTGAGGAAGAAAGAAACTCATTCCTTGGTGTATATCTTGGGGCCACCCCATCATCCCCAAGCACTATATACGTCTAACCCTCCGCCCCCGCGTAGTGAGAGAATAACATGAATATGAAGTTCTCATGAAGGAGAATTATTTATGCCCATGAGAATGAGACAGAGAATTACTTTTATGTAAATTTTTCATTGCCAACTGTTGGCATTTTTTATGATTTAAAGGGGGGGAATGAGTTGCCCCTCATAAGTGGAGGATCTCTGCCAGTTGGCAACGTCAGATTAGAAGTGTTGCCTCTTAAGTATGTTATTATTGTGCTATACTGACGGAGTAATGTGAATTTTTGATTAATGAGAGTGTTTTAAATAAAAAGAAAAACAATTCCGTTTTCCTGGTGAGAGACTTCATATTAAGCTTCGAGGATTTGCATTTTCACGAGCTTAGATTTTGAGTTGAGCTTAAGTGTTTGGAGAAAAGGAAGTTTAAAGCTCAGACCTTAACTCGTTTGTTTTTTCGAATGTTCAATCTAGAGTGCAATATCGAACAGAAAACTCTAGTTGAAAACGTCTACCATTCGGTTTTATTCCATGCAATCCTATTTCTTGGATATCGACTACGACAGAACGCAGATTTTGGCGATCGAACGGTAAATCTTTTCTTTGCTTATTGTAGTTCTCGGCAATGTCAAAGGAGTGGATAAGAAATTGCTGTAAAGTAAAAGTGGAAAACAAGTTAGATTAAGGTTGTCTACGTGGGATCACTAACGCTCTCGAATCTAAGTAGGTACTGCGATACTTAGGCGTGGGAAAAAAACCCGGTTCTTAATAGTCTATTTAATGGCTTTTATTACCTGTTTTATGATCAATTAATAGTGATCATCATTAAGAACCGGTTTTTAGCTCTCACACCAAGGTATCGAAAAGCGCTTTTAACGCCTAAAGAATTGTAGAACAATCAGCTCTTTTAAGGCTGATCAGTAACCTAAGTCCAGCTCTTAAAGGAACAACGTTTAAAGGGATACACAAAATATATTTTAGATGTCGAAAAGTTCAATTGGTACTGGTTTGCTGTACATAATCATTTAAATACGAATACCGATGCGCGGAATCAAACCTCAGACCTCTCGAATGGTAGTCAGTGGCCTTAATTCGTAGCCTACCAAGGCCACAGAGATTTTTGGTGATTGTTAGCAACAGTTTCCTCAAAAATTTTAATGAACCGTTACATCTCCAAACTAGGTCACATTCCAACTAGTCAAGGATTGATAATAATTAGCCTTCATCCATCACCACCAGCTATCTACTCCCAACCATTACACTATAGGAATCTTTTAAATTCACAATCACATCACACACACTTTAAATGGAATATTTTTGACATAAGACACTTGTTACCAAGAACGCGTGGCTCGACTCTAACTCATAATACCCCTCCCAAAAGAGGCAATCAATCACAAAATGAAAACATCCTTAATATTCCTCTTCCTTGTACTTCAGAAGCACACAGTCATTCCACTACCGCCTAGAACAGTTGGATTTCCCTAAATTCCATTTCTGACCGTGATCATTACCACGACCACCACTACCACCAGTATTACCATTACACTACCATATGTTGTTGAGGATTAAAGCTTTTATGTTGAACACACACACGTATATATCGAATTTCCTACACATTCCTTATGTTTTTTTTCCTGGTTTTGTTTGTTTAGTCACGAAGTTTCAAGGATTCCTTTTTTTGGGGCCAAATTAAGGACTTGTTCCCCATTTCTCGTCCATTCAGCTTGGCTCCAGTCATGTGTCGCTTCCATCAATTTCCTGAGATTTTGTTTCTGCAAGGAAATGACCAAATCAAATCACTCAAATCCTTTCAAAAAGAATCCATCAAAAATCGTTTTACTTTTCCTCAACTTTTGGCCCCATTTCCTACGTTTTCTACCGAAGATTTTCTTTTTGCTCTCTTTATTCTGTTTTTGTTGTTTTGTGTTGTTGTGATTTTCTATGAAGTTTTCTAGGGAGACGATTCGGGGTGGAAAACAACTGGAAATTCCTTTTTGGGTGCTCCTATTTTTTTTTCAACAACACACCAACAGCAAAAAAAGGAAAACTTTTTTTTCATTCATGTTTTTGTTGTATTAATTCCTTAAGACGGTCTCCTTAGAAGCCTGCCGACGACGTGATTATCTTCTTTCTCTCTAAATATATATTTTTCGTATAGCATGGAGATAAGTGGGCTAAACACGAGAGAAACTTTTACGGGTCCGGGGGAGAAGGAAGTTAAAGATGAGTTTCCTGTCCGGAAAGTTTTGAGGAGGCCGATTCGGAACAAAAAAAAAGAAAAAAAAATACCTTATGAGCAAAAAGGACATCAGTTGACTTTTTGCGTGTGCATTTGTCTTATGTTATCCTTGAGCAAAGAGAAATGTTTATAATTGGGTAAGACGTCCGAGGAGAGTCTCTCTTAATGCTTTCGTAATTTTCTTCTTAAATTTTATTTGTTGTGACTTTATTGAAAGCGAATGTGAGAAATTGCGTCGTTGATTTATTGACTCCGTGCAGCTGAAGCAAAATTGCAAAATTTGCATTTTTGAATTTTCTTGCTGGAGGTACGGCTTATTAAAATTGAAACCGCGCATTTTGGGGCTAAGGGACACTCATATATCACCTGACTCTGACTTAAGGGGGCTGTCCCGTTTTTCAATTTCAAAAAATCGATTTTTTTTATTACGGAAATCGATGCGTTATGGAGGAGGAGGAAGGTCTATTTTATGGTCCTGGAATCGACGATGACATGTAAGTTGAAACATGTAATCGTTATCAGCAAATTTACATTGATAAAAACTTCAAACGCGTTTTTCTCAAAACTACTTTTTCTCAACGCTCGTGCAGTTTTTCTCAGGCACTACTGAGCCGATTTCAATGTTTATTTTTTTTTTATGTTCAGAAACTCATAAACTAGGGAACAACATATCACTTTTTCGATATTGCAAAAATTCGATTTTTTATAACAATTTAAAGGGTTAAAAATGAGGTGAAAAAACGCACTTTTTCGTAAAACTTGCGCCAAATTGCGAAAAATGAAAATTTCAAAAAAGTGATATGTTGTTCCCTACATTCAATCATATATTTTATAAAAATGTTTCATTTTATGATTTCAGATGATTGGCGTCCACAAAAAACTGCACTAGCCAATGGCCGTCGAGCAAACTTGGTCGCGGTTTAGATTGGATGGACGGCCGCCATTTTGTATTTCTTTAAAAATAAAAATATTTGTGAAAAGTTCATGTTTTCCCCTTCAAATTAAAAAAAAATCACCAAAATCCGTCCACTTATTGCCTCAGAAAAAATTCCCAAAAAAACGTTCATTTTCGGCCGAAAAAACGGGACAGCCCCCAAGTTATTATCAGGTGTCTGGGTACACCTTAGTACACAAGCGCAAAATTAACGCCAATAGGGATATTATTGCAATATATTTTAGAAATGAATTGGCTCATCATAAATTATATAATAGTACGTATACTGATTTGAACGACCTGTGGCTTAAATCATCCTTCGAAACTTTGTCATATTTTTTGTCCCCCCACAAAAGCCCTAACATAAGTAACGTGGCTTCTTCTTTAACTTTTGCTGTTCTTAACTTCCCAGTTTGGGAAGTTATTGTAATCGGTCCGAAAATCGAAATCGAAATTTTCAATGTATTTTCATGTTTCAAGGACCCAATAGCATTTTAAGCAAAAAATTTGAGAAGAAGTATGTGTGTGTGTCTGTGCGTACGTAAGTGGTAATTTTTTCTCCACGATTTCGCGCGAATCAAAAAAGGTATCGACTTCGTTGAGATGCCGTTCGAAGCGTATTAAAAGAAATATGACCTGAAAAGATTTTTATAAAAATCGGTCGAGCCGTTTTTTTGTTTGAACGACTCAAGTGATTTTTGTACCTGCACGAGGTGCCGTTGAGGTGCCGTTCGAAGCGTACCTATTAAAGGAAATATGACCTGAAAAGATTTTTATAAAAATCGGTCGAGCCGTTTTTTTGTTTGAACGACTTAAGTGATTTTTGTACCTACACGAGGTGCCTTTGAGGTGCCGTTCGAAGCATATTAAAGGAAATATGATCTGAAAAGATTTTCGTAAAAATCGGTCGAGCCGTTTTTTGTTTGAACGAAGTTCGTGATTTTTGTACGTGCACGATACCGCGAGGACGCAAAATGATATAGACTTCGTTGAGGTGCCGATCGAAGCACATTAACGAAAACATGTTCTGTAAAAAATTCTACAAATCTAGGCAAGACTACCCGTAACCGAATAGTTTACCACGGGAGCGTTGATCCATGACAACATCCATGACTTTTAGTGCAGGTTTCATCGTCGTCTCCTTAAACATCCTCCCTGCTCCTCATAATCTATAACCTGTTCTCTCAGTCGTGCTAGGCTTACAAATAAACCTTGCAGCATGATGTCTTCAACAACATCACGTACTGATAGTACAAAGGGTGATTCCTGAGCTTAGATCTGTCACATAAAAAAATGTCTACTTCGGTAATTGCCTACTTCGGTACGTGTGACTCCTTATCGATTTAGAAAGAAATTAAAGGAAATTCATCAAGTAATTGTTCTGTTAACAAATCGATACTGAACTATTTCAGTTAGGAAAGAAATAAAATCTAATTACAATTTTCCAGACTATAAATCCTGTCCTAATAAATTAACAAAGTTCTCATTCAATTCACTTTGTTCTATACATTAAAAAAAAGGATACTCAACGACAAGAATTCCAATCACCTAAAACCTACCTTGTACCTTCGATACAGTAATTGACTCGTACTTTTCCCATTAATAAACATCCATCTTTTGTGAAACTGAGATAGTTTCAACCCCCCCCCCCCGCAGGACCGAAATTCGAATGCTCAATCTTTTCACTCTGTCCCAATATGACTGGCTATACACCAGGCATTAAGGATACGTGATCCAAAGTACAAGCAGCCTCCTACGACTGCTATGTCCAGAATCCTTGTGAGGGATTAAATTTCGTATCAGAACATAATTAGCTCCCAGTACCCAAAGGGCGCACAGAAGCAAACCTGATAATGTTACCCACCCAGGATGAAGTAAGAGAGGATGTGTATGAATCACGTTTTGGGTATAGGGGTTAGAGGGCAGGGAGATTGTGTCTTGTCTTCATTATTATTTGCAAATCTAGGGATTAACGAGATACACCATAATGTCTGTCTAGCATCCTTCTAGCTTCCTAATATAGGCGTATACTATACATACATCACTTATTGAACATTTTGTGGTATAATGACCGCCAATGAAGTTAAGGTAAAATCCATTACGTATTTTGCGGTTTCAATTACTTGTGTATATACATTGTGTCTGCCCAGGTGGTTCGAGTTACCTGAGGAGTATTCCAACGAATACAATTAGTATTTGAATCTAAATCACAATTTATTTATAAATAGATTCAATCATACGCAATCGGATACTTTGAATGTAAAATCTCGAGACGATATTCTGCTTGAGACATAGACTGAAAATCTGTTTCAATTCGAAATACCTTAAATACCTCAAGCCACTAATTAGCAATTTATCCTTCGTTAATTTCTGATAAAATATTTCGAAATGCTTTAATTGTTACACTTGAAGGCATTCCCTTAAGTGAGGGTCTTGTATGCATGAATGTGTGTTATGTAAAAGACTTGTGTAGTGGAAAATCTATCCAAATTCCAAGTAGACAGAATTGAATTTAATTTGGAAATACTTAAATAAATGAAAAAACTTAATTAATTCTTTTATTAAAATATAAATAAATTAAACATCTGAAATTTAATATCAAATCAAGACCATTTGATAAGAGATTTCAAGTGTCGAACAAAAAAAATGTGTTGGTACCATGTGATCCATAGAATGGATATGTTTTAATATCACAATGATTTTACAACACCGAACAATACTTCATTAAATCTAAGCCTCATTGATACCATCAATTGCGAGTGACACCTTTTAACTTAACAAATTATAGATAATAGATACAAGTTATAGCGCCATTGTGACTGACGATGAAAAGTGGATCCATTACGATAATATAAAATAAAATGGATCCATTACACTCAAAAAGCTCAAAAAATCGTGGAGACTAGATTGATTGCCAATCCAAACATCCATGGCTCGAAGCACATGCTGTGTATTTGATTAGACCAGTTCGGCGTGCTATATTATGAGTTGCTCCAACGACAATGCTCGGTCAGTCGGTTAAAACATACCTAGAAATACTGAATTCAAACGTGCTAATCCACACGCTGTATTCTCCATACATCGCCCCTTCGAATAACCACCTGTTCCGATCGATGACGCATGGCCTGGCTGACACGAAGACACCAAAACAAGGTGATTCCTTGAATTCCCGGAATTAGATCTCTTCTATATTAGGTCTCTTCTCTACGGAATTAGGTCTCTTCTATATTAGGTCTCTTCTCTATGGAATTAGGTCTCTTTTATATGGAATTAGGACTCTTCTATATGGAATTAGGTCTCTTCTGTATGGAATTAGGTCTCTTCTCTATGGAATTAGGTCTCTTCTGTATGGAATTAGGTCTCTTCTGTATGGAATTAGGTCTCTTCTTTATGGAATTAGGTCTCTTCTGTATGGAATTAGGTCTCTTATGTATGGAATTAGGTCTCTTTTGTATGGAATTAGGTCTCTTCTCTATAGAATTAGGTCTCTTCTGTTTGGAATTAGGTCCCTTCCCTATGGAATTAGGACTCTTTTATATGGAATTAGGACCCTTCTCTAAAGAATTAGGTCTCTTCTGTATGGAATTAGGTCTCTTCTCTATGGAATAAGGACTTTTTTATATGGAATTAGGAATCTTCTCTATGGAATTAGGTCTCTTCTGTATGGAATTAGGTCTCTTCTGTATGGAATTAGGTCTCTTCTTTAAGGAATTAGGTCTCTTCTGTATGGAATTAGGTCTCTTCTGTATGGAATTAGGTCTCTTCTGTATGGAATTAGGTCTCTTCTGTATGGAATTAGGTCTCTTCTGTATGGAATTAGGTCTCTTCTCTATGGAATTAGGACTATTTTATATGGAATTAGGACCCTTCTCTATGGAATTAGGTCTCTTCTGTATGGAATTAGGTCTCTTCTATATTTATTATGGTAAATCTAAATTAAATCTTCGCTTAAATTAGATGCTTTCGATGGATCCAATGTACTTACGTAGTAACAAAATTCACATTATTTTAACCCACGAAAATAGCTTTATTTTACAAATGCTTTCTTACGAGCGAAATAGCGTTCGAGAATTGAGATTTGACTATTTACGTACTCAAACATCTAAAATTATTTTTCTCCGAAATACAGATTATAATAACCACGTTTAAATCTGTTAAAAAACAATCAGAGAAATTTTCTAATTCGCTTTAAAAACTCTACAAAATTTCAAAAAGCCCCGCTCTAACTAGTTTATTAATTAACTAACATTTACAACAATCACCTAAACTCCAATCCTACATTCTCCATTCATCAATTCTACGAAATCCTCGTAACACTCTCCACCCTGTACCGTGAATAAAACTATTCAAAAATTTCAATTCCAATTAGGAATTAGCAGTTTCGAAGTCCATGGGCTGGTTTTCATGTGATCCTGATAGAGAATGATAAATGACTTTTGTGGGTACAACAAGAGCGGAGGCCCCCGCCGCACCCCGCAAAAATGCTAGACTCTCTATTTCCATTTGTGATAAAGGATGCCCCAAAAATGGCAGAATTCAAATTCCAGAAAATCCATTTTAATCTAAAGGACGACATAGGGTGCACAGGGTGCAATGTGGTGGGGTTGGCCGACTAACGTATGGATAAAATTTTGTGGAAGTAGGAGATTGGCTTCACTGAGAGAAGATTGATATCAAATTTGTGGTTTCTGTGAATTTTTGAATGCGATGGAGAAAATCCGTTGAAAGAAAAAGGTGGTTTTTGTGGGGGCGATAAAGAGTGGTGGTTAAGAGGATTATGGGGTGATTTAAAGTAGCTGAAAATCGAGGATTATATTTTCTTGTGTTTTAAGGAAGATAGATGAGTTTTTTTTTCAAAATTTCATAAAGAAACATCTTCAGTTTTAGAGAGTTTAATAATTGAGTAAAAATAAAACTCGCTCGCTCCTAGCTTGTAACAGGCATGTACGGCTTCAAAACGACTGCAGGGCGCCCAAAACAGGCACAACACGCCTGAGTGAAAATAAGACTCGCCCGGACCTAGGATGAAACAAGCTCGCACGACACCCGAAACAGGCATGGTAAACCTGCGTAAAAATTCTGCTTTTCCAAATGCAGCCCGCTACAGGTACGTATCAATAAAAGACGCACGGAATAATCTAAACAAACCACGGTACGCTCACACTTTCTAGACTAAAGGTAGCAAAATTGGACCTTTAAAAATTGTAGAGGACGAAGAAAACAAGCAATTATCTTGGTGACCATAAAGGGTGCTATTAGCATACTCAGTAGACCGGTTCCCGTTCGATTGCGTAGGTCAAGCAGCATTGCACGTGGTTAGTACTAAGTTTGGGGACCGCTTGTTAAAAAAATGACACTTGCGTTTGGAATGGTCCAAAATCCATGGTCCAAAACCTTAAACAGAATATTCAAGTGATCTAGTTTAATGACAAATATTCGAACCACCAACAGAAACTTTTACTTTGAGCATGCGCGAGCGTGTTACTTAAGTTATATTAATGATATGATTAAGAATGATTGAACTATTAAAATTAAATATCGTTATTAGAAAAATATTTTTTTTTTGCAAAGAAATTATTTTCTATATAAGATTAAGTTTTTTTAAAATTTACTTGTGCGTATAATTCGTTAACTACCTCCTGTGGAATACATGCTTCAAATCTTCACAAATCAAATCACGTGTTTGCCATAAAAATCACAATTCGACTATGATTTAAATCCTTAATATCCCTTCATATTTTTTTATATATTTAAAAATTTATTACAAAAAAATTGTCAACTCAGTTTTGTGTATACTAAATCCCCTCCAAAAAAAAATATATGTATAATAATAAAAATATAAAATTTATGTCCAAAAACGTGCAAGGATAAAATATATTTTTTTTTCTACTCACATGAATAGGCAGCCAACATACTGCAAAGGCTAGGACGACTACAACGACCATCCTCGTAACTCTTCGCTTCCCCTTTCTGTAGCACAATGTAGAAGAAACAGAACAGAAAAAAAAGAAGATATATATAAGTAAAAGTATGAAGCTACTCCTCTTTCCAGTTGATTTAAGATTCAATTTGGCGCACAGAGTGTATCAATCATTCGCTTTCGATATAAAAATGTCGAATAGAAAAAAAGGATATCAACCCTCCTTCCATTACATAAATTACACCCAGCCAGAGAATGAAAGATACTTTTATGATATTGAGTAGGAAGGGGGAGGTGCGGAGGGAGGTATGGAGAGGAAGTGCAAAGAAAGGAAGGTGAACAACCCATGGTAGAGGTATATATAGGGGAAAACGGGCACAGGAATATAGGCAGTTATCAGCTCAATTCATTCCGAGATCGAGTCTACAGGAAGCTGACTTCCAAGAGAACAGCCTCTTTGTATAAGGAAATGAAGGATGTGCTATATGTATATAAGGTACGCCTATTATGTATATTCAGCACACGCCAAGATATCACTTACCTCGATTCAGCAGAAGGCTTACAACCTGGCGCACTCTTCCACAGTCTTGCCAGCATACCAACGTACAGGAAAGATATCAGTGTCAATGGTACTACGTACGATGAAAGGAAGAAGGACACCTGTTGCAGGAGAGAAATCAAAAAAATCAATTTTTAAATCCTTATACTTTTACGTTTGTAAGCACTCATTCAGCACAACAATAACAACAAAATTCCGCACACTTTAATGACGGGTTTATATCAAGGATTCCCTCTGCTATCGGCAGGCACACATCTAGAGCAAGTCTCGGTGTCACGGACGCGCCTTATTGTTATAATCCTTAATATTACTGAGGTTGACATAAACCTGATCCCTGTTTTGTTATGTCTGGATTCTGCTTATCTTTCTTCACATATGGGGATTTTATATTTCGTGCTTTCGTAGGCTTTGGGTGTTTTTTTTTATTCCTAGCTAGGATTCGGCTGTTAGCCTTTTTGAAAAGGGGAGACATCCTTTTTCTGAGGAGATTTTTTTTTGTTGTTGTTCAGGCGTATAAACACAGGATCCTTGGCTAGATTTATTATGTCAAAGTCAAAGATAAGGGATTTTTTTTTGCCGATATCCTGTAGAAAATTTACTTGAACATTGATCCTTGACATTAGAACAGGGTTTGGCTGTGTGTGTGGGTGTTTGGTTGATTGTGTAGTTGGGGTATGAGTTTCTCCTTTTTCGTTCGTTTTTTTTTTGGTTTTGTTTTGATAGCAGCAGAAGCTTTCTTAAGATCATTGTTTTCAACAAAGCCGGTAGTGCTGGTTGGTCTTAAAGCATATGTATTCGCCTTTGTGTTAAGGAAGCATTCAAGGAAAAACTTTTAGACATCATTAAGGTGTCCCATTTTGGACCCGAGTGCCATGCACTAGACAAGAGAAAGATGCCATCCTTCTGTTTGATGCCTTATGAAATCAGGTCATACTACACACCTGCAATGTATGGTTTGGTTTTGGTATTGACACTTCAAGGCTATCATTGATTGGTGAGTCAGCTGTTCCCGCAACTACAAAAATCTAATATTGTCACAATTCTACCATATTTTCTGCATCCCTTTTCATACTTCATTTCACTTCAGAATACGAACAACACAAAACTGCATTACACATTCGTCCTTGATTACAGCAAAATGTCGGAGGTCACTTAAATATAGAATTTCCGATGTAATCACATTTCCACGTTTTTTAATAGTATTTACCTCCATCATTTCCTGCTTTCATACGATGTAATCAAGAATATCATTTTTCGCTGCTCATCATCTATTTTATCAGCGTTGACTAATGACGATACTGTAGCTGAAGGTCAATTGTTTGGATCTTGTTGCAGGGTAACTGAAATCCATTTTTATCCCAATGAAATATGCGAAGGCATTAAAATTTTCATTATGTAAAAGGACGAATTTTATGGCAATATCCTTTTTACCATGGTTTCTTGTCGTCATACACACTATAAGAGAGGCAATCACTGCCCCATCACGAATTTCAGTTTGCACATCTCACTTTGTGTACCTTATACACCCACACACGCACACATCACAAGATTTAAAACATACCTGAAATCCGACTAAACTCCAAATTTCCTGCTCTGCCGAGAAGACACACGCCGTATAGTTGTGTCCCCGAAATCGATATATCCTTACGCCATGGGACAGGGCAACAGGAATTGCTGTAGTGACTATCAGCAGCCAAGCGAATATTATTGCTCTGTGGTGGAAGAACGGATAGAAAAATGGGAAGAAATGGTAATGTTAATATCAATTTGTAGATTTCTTTTGGATCCTTACAACATTGCATTCCTTTCGGTCCTCAATGACATGCTGGTGACTGGATGTACAACAGCTAGGAAGCGATCGAAGGACATTAACACTAGGGTGTATACGCTACAGTGACAAGTGACGACTATCATGTACTGTACGAACTTACACCATAGGTTACCGAATGGCCATTCTGGAAGAACGTAATCGGTTGCTGTGAATGGCACACAGAATATCACAAAAAGGATGTCTGATACTGCTAGATTTATAATGAGGAGATTTGTTGTTGAGCGCATTTGCTGATTGGCAACAACGACTGAAATGGAAAAAAAAGTGATTTAAAATTTTATGAGATGTCCTTCTTCAGGAAAAATTGAGATTAAAGTTTAAATATGAAATCTTTAGATATTCTATGCTCTATCAAACAAAACTTTTGTCAATCGCTAGGTGCTACTAAAAAACATAGTAAACTACAACTATTTTCAGCCTGTTTAAGTATGCCCTGATTTTCTCATCTTTATAAATGACCTACCCTTAGTCCCTTCTATCACACTTCACATATTTGCGATGGCGGTACTAAGCGTTACTTTTAAACCTTCGATAATACCAGACGAACTTTTGTCCAAACTCAATCAACACCGACATTGAACTCATTCTCGATTGGAGCAGTCGGAGCTGTGCCGAATTCAAGGTCTCTAAAATGAAGTGCTGTCAGTTAGAAGAACTAATAGATGGCCCATGATTTTACATCTTAGGGGTAACATTAACGAAAGACCTGCGAATAATCACCTAATTTGGAGCGGGGTTTCCAAATCCACATTGGCATGATTAGATAAATTTCAAAAAAAATGGCTCACAGGCCCAACAGTAACAATACCTATTACTCCACAATCGCCATCTTTATCCATCGTAGGAATGAAGTAGGCTTGACAACTGCATCGCTTCTATAATAGCGATTAATACCATGACTGGTGGTCTTATTCAAGAGCTGCATGTGATTCAGATACGTCCCTATCAGTTGGAGCTGGGCGCGAGTCGTCTTCATCCCAAAGGCGGAAGAAGACACCACGAATAGGTCAATTAGCCTAACGTCTGTCGCGGTCAAGACGCCAGAAGGAGTTATCGACTCACACAATAAACTAGAATAGTGGAGTTCCTGGAGCGTTAAAGACAAAATGGAATGTTTAGCTAATAATATATATAAAAAAAATATATAGTTTAAAAAAACTAAAAAATACGCTTTGATTTTAAAATGAACAAAAAAGTAAAAAATAATTTTGAATGTAAAGTTTTTATTGCTTCAGCCAGAATATGGAAACAACCTACTTTTCGAAATGTAAAACAGCGTGGGACTCTCTTCCTATATTCTTATTTTATTAACACCGGAAATTTTCGCTGGCGGCCCACGCTTTTTTACATTTCGAAAGGTAGGTTGTTTCCATATTCTGGCTGGAGCAATAAAAACTTTACATTCAAAATTATTTTTTACTTTTTTGTTCATTTTAAAATCAAAGCGTATTTTTTAGTTTTTTTAAACTATATATTTTTTATTTTCTATTTTTTAGTCTATTATATGTATTCCGCCATTTTGTAGTGACCCCCATATTGGATTTAAAATGACGTCACACAGTTTACTATACTATACTCGTCGTACACTTTCATTTGATACCCATACCGAGTGGGTTGTAAAGAAAAAGTTAAACCGCCATTTTGTGTTGACCGCTATTTAGAATTTGGAATCCCGCCACACAGTTAATAGTATTCTAATTTTCACACCCTTTAATTTTATACCCATACGGAGGGTGTTGTAAAGAAAAAGGTAGTCCGCCATTTTGTGTTGGCCGCCATTTTGAATTTGGAATGACGTCACAGAGTTAATGGTATTCTACTTGTCATTTCCTTTCATTTGATACCCATATCGTGGGGGTTGTAAGGAAAAAGAAAGTCCGCCATTTTGTGTTGGCCACCATTTTGAATTTTGAGTGACGCCACATAGCTAATTGTATTCTACTTGTCACACCCTTTCATTTGATACCCATGTCGGGGGTCGGGGAGCACAATTGCAAAATTCGGCCGCCATCTTGGAACCGCCATATTGATTATTTCACAAACTGGTGAGATTGCATTGTCACGCGAACTATACATATGTGCAAAATTTTAATGTGATCGGTTATATGCAAGTCGGTGAAAATCAAGTTGAAAGATTTGTCTACATACATACATACATACATACATGCATACATACATACATACATACATACATACATACATACATACATACATACATACATACATACAGGTGAAGCTAATATAAAGCGTATAAAAAAGTTTACCTATTAAAAATTGTGATCTTGATTTGAATGACCGCAATTCAAAATGGCCGCCCAAATTTGCCAATTGTGTTCCGATTTCCATGAAAATCAGTATCTGTGCGTTTCTAAGGAAGCAAATAACGAATTTATGTTCAGAACTTATAAATTCAAAATGGTAAGTCTTCCATCTTTTTTAATATACCTATTCAATTGAGTGTTCTTCGGAAGTCCGTACAACATGACAATACAGTACTGACCAGCTTGTAAAATCTAGCCTAGTCTAGTGTGTGACGTGTGTAAATACTTGTAAGTATGGCTGTGCCTAAAATGTGGGTATAATGCGTATTCATCAATGCTCCAATATACGTGCTCTCATATCTGCAAAAATATGTGATTGGTTTTTTATCCATAACTCGCTTAGTTTCTAAGCTATCAAGTCCTTCCAAATAGCGTTTTGTAGGTTTTTCCCAAAGCTATGCCCATATAACTTAAACTTTCTTTCACCCCATATTTTTGAAAGGGTTTGAGCTGAAAGGGCTTGAAAAAGTTACTTTTTACGAACATATGCAAACTGTAAACGGCAATATCTTACTCAATTTTTATCCAAAAAAAAAACAACCAAAATTTTCAGAAAAACAAAACCTACGATTGTGTTATTCTACAAAATTTTGCGTATCATTAATAGTTTTTGAGTTATTTTGAAGAAAAGGCAATATTTTACAAAATTACAAAAATCATCTCTTCACTTCAAGCTCAAATTTTTTCAAAACTAAGCACTGTAAAACGGTCAAACTTCTAGAGCATATTACAAGTACATTAATAAAGTGAATTGTGAAGTGGTACCGATTATTTTCAATGGTGGTGGTAATTATGGGCTGATTTTCACATTTTTTTGTCGCCGAAAAAATAGGGACCAACTTTATTTTCGTCATAACTCGCTTAGTTTTAATGCTAGGGAGTTTTATAAAAAAAAACAAAAATAAAATTTTTTTCAAGCACTTTAAAAAAGCTTTTATGAGTTTTTCCCGAAAAATTCATTGTTTTTTGTTTATTTCAAGTTGAAACTTTCAATTTTGGCGTTTGACAAATACGGACCAACCTTCAACAAGCTATTACTATTTTTGTATTGGGTCTACAGACACCATAAACCCACCATTTTTTTAATAATAATAATTTTTTCGCTAAAATACTTACTTTTTGAGTTATTCGCGAAAAACCGCCTGAAAACGTGGTTTTTTTGTTGAAAAAATGTCAATTTTCTCGCGAATAACTTGAAAAGTATTGACTTTCAGAAAAAACTTTATGGAACAAAAGTTGCTTAGAATTAGCCAATCTATCTATTCCCGGATTTATTTTCAATGAAAAAATTTTGACCCGCGAGAAGGGGTAGCCTTCACCCCCAGGGTAAAAGCACAAAAACAAAATTTTGGTAAACTTTGCAATTTTTTTCTTTTTTTTCTTTTTTTTTTTGTTTATTATTATTGTTTATTATAAGAAAGAAAAGGGAGTACACAAGACTTACATCTTTTAGAGTACAGTAAATAAAATATATAAAAGAGTACAATATTTAAAAAATAAAAAAAAAAAAAATAAAAAAAAAAAAATAAAAAACAAAATCCCACCTGGACCGCGTAAATTCATTCACCGTAACAAAAGTCTGAGGGCAAAACCCCCAGGCACTCCACTAGAAGTGATTTTACTGTCCCCAGCACAACATGCCTATCTTAGAATTAGATCGACTAACACAGCTTTGAACGACATGGTGGAAACTATCGAAATGACCCTATATTACAAGCAATTCACTAATACAACAAACATACAAGGCACCCTAACAAAGAGCGTATCCTAGCGGTCCGCAGATAGTCTGCCAAGATCCTTTGCATTTAGCAGAAAATATGTTAGGCTGACCGTGCTGTCTGTCTGCTCCGAAATTCCGAGCTATACGCTGACTCTGTTCCGACTTCCTTGTAGACCTAAACAACGACTTTCCTTAAAAAACCCAAAAATTACTTAACAATGCTTTCATGTTAATTTATTTTGAAGAATTAAAATCTCCATTCGACGACTACAACATGACACCTATAATTCTCTTCATCACCATTCCAAACCTGAATAAAAAATCATTTCATTATTTCACCGCATATATATATCGTCGCAACCAACCTAGAAAATTCATGAATACCGCATTCTACCAATGCTTCACAATTGTACTACAATTGTGTTCTCCTCGACCAACAGCTCAACAGAAGAACCACATTTTCTGGTGTACACGAATTCGATTGGCACTGGCTCATTTTGTGTGATGTGGTGAAACTCAATTACACGAAATTGAAGTCCTGTCCTTCAGTTGAATTCATGAAAAATTCAGAACAATTTTCACATTAATTGCGTTTCATTCCAATAGACACAGCAAATCGTCCAATTCACGCATGGATGCTAAAAAGTTCTTTTCTCTCTTGTTCGTTTGTTTGTTTTATTTTTTTTGTGTGAGTAAGTACCCAAATCTTCCTGGTGTCATCGTGATTCATTCTAATTAAGAAAATCGATCTTTAGTAAATTGAACTTTGCGATGGGATTAAACCGTGAAAATTGAGATTAAATCAATTTAAATTACGATAGTTTGAACGAATCCAATATTGAATGCAGTCTAGTGGTAATAAGCCTTCATCCGAAAGAGGCATAAATCTTGGGTGTAAATACATTTCCCTGAGGTTGTTACTCTTGAAGACATCAATCTACCCATATACACCCCAGAAGACATGACATCCTCGTACATATTGTCCAAGAATAGAAAAATTCCACCCCAAACAGACTGTGTTCTGATAGTCAGTCAACCCTGGACAGTGCATTCAGTGGTTTAAACAACTCCGTCCATTCCACCCACATCCTTCAACCGTGTAAAGGCAAGTCTTTTCCATTCAACATTTGCTTTGAAAGTGATTTACTCACATCGAGCTGGGCGTGTGTTTATGTATCAGGATCAGGAGCAGGAGGACTGTGACGATAAGAAAGGATACTCCTCATTGTCCCTGCAGCTGAAGGAGTTATACGGTCAGTTATAGCTGCCCGACAGTAAAAATGTATATTGAGATCCTGCTTAAAATGGCCTTCGATGTTCCTTTCTATGAAATCGATTTTCATACATCGTCAGCTTTCTGCCACCATTCGAGATTTATGGGAGTAGATATAGATTTAGCTTCTGGGCGTTGATGGAATATTATAGTTTTTTTTTCATCTTGGAATAGCATAAAGACATCTTGCAATTCTCTTGAATGCAAGTATTGCAACTGTGAGGGATGCTATAAATCTCGTATTGATTAGCACTGCTAGAGGGAACTAGAGAATGGAAATGGGATGAACGTCAGTTATGAAGTATCAAGAGATGAGCAATTTTGCAGGATATTGATAGATTGAAAGCTCAAGCTGTTTTCAATGATGATTGGCGAAATTAAAGTTATTTTTCTGCAATTCAATGCTTATTGGTTGGTATCTAAAACAATATAAAAACTTCCGCATTTAGAATTTGCTGGTTTTGCTTAAAAGGAGCTTTAAAGTGCCTATGGGGTATGGAAGGGTGATATTTTTGGGTTATGTCAAACCGGTTTATTTTCCCAGGCCCAAGTATCGCAGTACCCACTGCTATTGTAATTATTAATAAGGGTACTGATCCTTGTAGTTCATTTAACTAGTGAATCCGGTGTCATGATGAGCGTTCGCCTACCATCCTACCCTTGCTGTCCCTACTATTGATTTCCATCTTTACCTCTGCCAGATATATTGACGGAAGATCTAGTATTGACCGGTTTCGGGTCCGCAAAACATCTGATCTAGTTCGTTGAAACCCCAAATTTTGGGATGTCCTTATCTTCAACTATTTTTTAGGCTAGAACTGTCCGAGTCCCCGGCAGACTAACGACAGTCTCCACCACCACATACCACATGTACTCGCCTCAGTCAAGGGTTTTATCCACTTCAGCCAAGATGGAGACAAAAAATAAGGAGAATATCATAAATTTAATAAGAAATTATTACTTTGACTAAATTTAATCGAAAATAGATGGAGGCTTTGAAATAATTGCATTTAGAAACAACTAATCGAACAACATTGAACTACTGGGCAACTTCTACTGCAACATGCAATCTGATAAAGTCTACTTCATCAAAAGCTACCTTAAGGCAATCGTCAAAATGAAAACTTTCAAACTAATTAAAGATAAGCACACCGATGCCTGTGTATGTGTATGTATGAGTTTTTAGGAAGAAACCTTCGTAATGGTTGCAGTAATTAAGGTAAAATATTTATCGTTATAGCGAAAGGATGGGTATTGGTCGGTAATTGCACTTTGAAGGCGACTAAAAGCTTTCTGTTGCAACTAAGAGACTTATTGATTTTTTTATGTGTAAAAGTCTACAGAGATCAGAGGTAGTAGCCCTTTGTAGTGCCGTTGTAGGTTCTATCATAAATTAAATGTTAAACAGCAAGACTTCTAATTGCAAAGGAATGGAAGAATGCCAACAAAAACACACGCAGTTTCACTCCTTCGGCTCCCATCCAATACTATTGCAACAGAACTAGGACTTAGCGATCTAACGGGTGACGGTTTCCTCGTTTATGCTTACACACGATGATAGAAGAGGGCGCGTAGGGAGTTGCTACAATAACTGATGATAAGTGATAGAAGTTCTCATCATGTCCTTTTGAAAAATGTCCATTCTTTTCGTATGAGATGGAAAACGCTATTTGATGGAGTGCATTGGAGAACTGCATTATCTTCAGGACGACTTGACCTACTTACAACAAAGCTAGTAGTCCAATAAATAGGTCGAAAAAAAGGCCTTCGTATTGCGAAAAATACCGCACGCGATTTTTTTTATCAAATGATTTTGTATATTTTTATAAGCTTAAATCCAAAATGGCGTCATCCTTACCCTCTTGCTAAACTTACAGTGAAGGAAAACGCGTTTAATTCTATATCTCAAAAACTATGCATTTTACGACAAAAATGTATATTATATTTTTTCTAGATAAATAAGTGATTTAACTTTCTTGTTTGGAACTTTTTTGTGTAAAGTCAATATGTACTGAGAAATAGTGCTTCAAACTTCATATATCACTTTCTTTGCAATATATTTCGTTAATGGTTAATTCTACATGAAAAAATCCTTTGTAAAAATTGTCCTACATTATTCAGTGAAAATACGTATTTTTTTAGAGAAAACGGTGGTTTTAGTTGAAATTTTAGTTAAAAAAACGAAATTTTGATTTTGATGACTCATTGCTTTGGAAGTTGATAGGGTAGAGCCTTGACTTTTACAGTTTTAGATAGGTGGGAGTATTCTGCCTACACTGATACCTTATTCTTATTAAAATAGCTCATAGGATTACAAAATACAGGGTGATATGTAAACCTCTACCAAAAAAACTTCAAAACGCCCTAGCTGCTAAACCGTTACGATTTACCGCCCTCCTTCAATACGATTTTTTGTTCATCTATCCAAATCATATCCATAGCCGGCCGCTTTGCAAATTTAGCGGTATACACCCTGTATATTGGGAAAAAACTACTTTTGAATCTACGTTTTTCGACACTTAAAAGCGCCATAACTGGTGCAATATTAGCCCTACGTAAAAAATGATAATAACAAAAACTATAGATAATCGTGTGTTCTATAAGTCTTACAAAGGATTTTTTCATGTAGAATTAACCATTAACGAAATATAAAAGAAAGTGATATATGAAGTTTGAAGCACTATTTCTCAGTAGATATTGACTTTACAGAAAAAAGTTCCAAACAAGAAAGTTAAATCACTTATTTATCTACAAAAAAGATAATATATATTTTTGTCGTAAAATGCATAGTTTTTGAGATATAGAGTTAAACGGGTTTTCCTTCACTGTAAGTTTAGCAAGATGGTGGGGATGACGCCATTTTGGATTTAAGCTTATAAAAATATATAAAATCATTTGGTAAAAAAAATCGCGTGTGGTGTTTTTTGCAAAGAAACAGTACCTATTTATTGGACAATAGTGTCGTAATTATTACGGCAACTATCATGGGGCAGTGGCCCATAGTGGACAATGCTGCCAAGCTGGATATTTCGCACAGAGTCTGTTTCATAGCTGCGGGGAGACGAAAGAGATGGAAACAATCGCTCATTTCAGCGCATACTAAACCGCTGGGTTCTGTAAGTATTAGAAGAGATCTCCAGACTATGGGTCGGGCAGTAACAAGCTTCCTAAACTGAACAGAACAGCACTCGAGGCAGGTAACATTAGTAGTAGAGGGAAATTAAACAGAAAAAAACCGAAGTTATGTGTAGTTGGGAAGTTGGATTTTTTTGTTTTTTTTCTTTACATATGTTAAGATAAAGCGAAAAAAAAATGTCTGCAAAATCGGTCCTGTGCTGCACGAGAAAATTGCATAATTTTGATGCATTTTGAGTGCATTGCTGCACTATTTTTTTAATTTCTCCAGTTCTGTTGGTCGTAGAAAAATAAAAAAAATTGGAAAATAATCGTGAATGAATAGACTATCGAACTGATTCGGTATATATACTTAAAAAATGAATCCTAACCTCAAAAAACCAAAATGAATGAAATTTTGTCTTATTTTACTAAAAATGCAATAATTGACGGGAAAAAGGTCGGATTTTGATAAAACTTGGAGAAAAGATGTATTTTGATGCTAAAGCTAGCAAACTAAACTTCCGGTAAACTCGACCCTTAGTCCCTTGCCAAAAATTCGTTTTGTTCAACCACGCCTAAGCAGGCCCAATTTGTTAATAGCATTTTTAATTTTCCACAAAAACCCCATTTTATTATTTTAAGAGCAAAACCCCACTACTTACCCCCACCCAGAAAACCAAAAAATCATGCTCCTATTGACCTAGAAATAGTAATGAATAAATAAAGGACGAAGAGATTTAGCATCGAGGCTCACAGTCTTATCATCAATGAATGATTTTCTCATGTGAAATTAATTCTAGTTTCCGCAAATCGGACAAAGTTAATGATACAAATCCATTGGAGGGGGAAGTAGCGTTACAACTCACCTATGATAACCAGAGCATTTCCTAATAATCCTGCTAATCCTATTAGGCCAAAGAATACTGGGACAACCATCGACACGACCCGTTCCAGCGGCCATGACTCCTCCCTTTCGTCCAGCAGCGATGAGTTCGCACAGCTGCTACCATTGAATCCTGTGCGAAAATCACCAGCGGCAACGGTTACACCATCAATGCAAGGATCATACATTTTGCAGCATCACAGTCGCACGAGAGATACTCCCACCACCACCACCTCTACGCTACCGGGCCACCACCCCTCCACAAGGAGGATGTCCTTCCGCTGGTCGTCGTCTAGCACGTGGCTCTATCTGTATGTACTGTCAAGATGCTTTCGTTCTTCGAACCGAACAGAACTAATGCAGGCTGATCCTTTTTTTTATTCTGTTACACCTTTCTGTCCATTCCTCTGGGCGCTAGTAGTAGTCCTTGGGGCCAGAGAAGGTGCGTGGACGTGGTCTTTCTGGATCCTTTCTTCCGTGAAAATTTGTGAAAGCTTTCTGGGCGAAAATGATGAACTTTTATGCTGATAACGGCTGCCTTCTGCTGGACTATAACTCAGGAACTGGGTCACCTGCAATTATCAAGAAGAGAAAGTTTTTTTTTATTCAATTTTATTCAAGTTACTAGAAAGGTGTGCGGGCATGCATACATAGGTGTGCTATTATGATTATAATTCATGAAATTTTTCACTTATATAATACCTGACATAGTTGTCGACTTTGAAGGGTTTTAATTGTAATACTAGTGGCGTGCGGGCAGCACATTTTGGGAGGCGATTTTAGATTGCTCGTAATTAAGACATTTTAGATGAGCAAATTGTGTTCGTGCGTGCTTGTGTAGATGGAACAAATTAGGTTGTTAGGATACAGGAAAATTAGTATAAGTGAGTATACTCTTGGTTATTAATGATATAATCTGGAAGGAATAATATTTTCCAGGTATTCAGAGGATGTTTGTCTATTTTCCCAGTTTTGTTTAGATGTGGTTAAGGCGCATATGTTTGGATTATTTTGACTTGGTTTGTTGGTTTTGTAAAGGTATGAAATGGGATAGTCGTGTTTATATAGAAGATATTAGATAAAATCTTTCATTTCTGTTCCTACATAAACATATAAAATATTTAATCAGTAGTGGGAAGAATTAAGAAGTATACAGGAATCAAATTTAAACATCTTTGTATTTTTTTAATTTTTCTTCAGATATTTAACCAAAGAAATATTTTATCATCAATGGAAATTTAAATTATATTAAAATCTAGATAAAAGGAACAAAAAAAACAAACATTGTGCATGTATGGAAAATTCCGTCTAAGACAAGAACAAGACCCCTAGTCGGGCCCAGTGGATTATGGTTTATTCTGCCATAGCCAGTTCGATCACCTAACCTAGCTTTTATTATGGTAATACTGGACTGTCAAGCTATCAGAGGAAAAAACCATCAGAAAGAGTTTGTGGGATGAAAACGACTCGCTCTCGCCTTCAACTCACGGAGGGTAATTGAGCCACACGTAGCTTCTGAAAATGACCACTGGTTGTAGTATTCATTGGCGGAATTTTGGTCAAACTTAAATTCGAGTTTTTGTCTATACTATAAGAATTCACCAAAATGATGACTTTATACATCGAATGCTCTTACACCACCAACAAGCATAAGATTTCAAATGTAATATAATTTAAATTTTTTAGATGTGTATTAGAATTTTTTAGAGTAGTACAAAATAGTGTGTATTCAACATAAATTTGTTAATTTTTATAAAAGTAAAAAAAATTATCGATTTTGTCATAAACTTTTCAAATGACTTCAACCAAAGCAAATGAATTCACCAAAAAGATGACTTTATACATCGAACGCTCTTACACCACCAACAAGCATAAGATTTCAAATGTAATATAATTTAAATTTTTTAGATATGTATTAGAATTTTTTGGAGTAGTACAAAATAGTGTGTATTCAACATAAATTTGTTATTTTTATAAAAAAAAAAAAAATTATCGATATTGTCATAAACTTTTCAAATGACTTCAACCAAAGCAAATGAATTCACCAAAAAGATGACTTTATACATCGAACGCTCTTACACCACCAACAAGCATAAGATTTCAAATGTAATATAATTTAAATTTTTTAGATATGTATTAGAATTTTTTAGAGTAGTACAAAATAGTGTGTATTCATCATAAATTTGTTAATTTTTATAAAAGAAAAAAAAATTAACGATATTGTCATAAACTTTTCAAATGACTTCAACCAAAGCAAATGAATTCACCAAAAAGATGACTTTATACATCGAATGCTTTTACACCACCAACAAGCATAAGATTTCAAATGTAATATAATTTAAATTTTTTAGATATGTATTAGAATTTTTTAGAGTAGTACAAAATAGTGTGTATTCAACATAAATTTGTTAATTTTTATAAAAGAAAAAAAATTATCGTTTTTGTCATAAACTTTTCAAATGACTTGAACCAAAGCAAATGAATTCACCAAAAAGATGACTTTATACATCGAATGCTCTTACACCACCAACAAGCATAAGATTTCAAATGTAATATAATTTAAATTTTTTAGATATGTATTAGAATTTTTTAGAGTAGTACAAAGTAGTGTGTATTCAACATAAATTTGTTAATTTTTATAAAAGAAAAAAAATTATCGATATTGTCATAAACTTTTCAAATGACTTCAACCAAAGCCACGATGAACTATGCAATATTTCCAAACCTCTTTGCTTGTAAAATAGTCATGATAAGCGCATTGTACCTATAATATCTTGTTAGAAGAGCTATAAAAACTTGTTTCTCATCAATATTTCAATGGATACAGTTTTTATTGGATATCTAGCATTATCAAAAGGGAAAAGGGAGTACTTATGTGCCTATGTTAATTAGTGGATTTCACTTTGTTCTGGTTTGTAGTAAGTTTCAAGAAGCCCCTTATTAGCACTGTAATATCACAAATTTTATTTGAGGTTAACAATGAAAAATTATTCAATTATATTCTCAAAAATCCCCTCTTACAACACAAAAATCGAACATAATTAAAAATCCAATTAGTCGAGAGGGAAAAAAGCCAGCCTAATAAAAGCTAATTAAAACACCCCTCACACCACACTTCGGTGGAAAAAAGGTGCTCTTTTCATTTAAGTCTGAATATAATAAAATCTTCTTAATTCTTCTTCCGCAAGATTTTATTTATCAGGCGTCAAGTAGCCGGCGTTGTTTTTTTTTTACCTTTTCGCGGAATATTACTTAAAGGTGTCAGGGACCAATTAGGATGGCGTAAAATCGTTTTATTATTATTATTATTATGGTTTCGTATTTTTTTTAAGTATAAAAATAATTCCCGTTTTTACACCCCCGCAAGGATTTAATTTTGGTTGAATATTAAAAAAACAAGGAGAATATTTCAAGCCGCCTTAAGAAATAAACTTCCAAGATTTTTATGGATCCTTACATCCATGTAAAGAGAGAAGTTTCTTATAGCTTAAGAGAGACGGAACCTCATTAAAATGTACTCACAAACGTTTAGGATAATTTGAAAATCTCAGTTGACCCAAAATCTGTGCAGGTCACATGGATTTTAAGGAGGGCACAAAAAGGATATCTTTTGGTTTTATTTTTAAGGTCGCAGGGATCATGGTTAAGAGGAATTAAAATCTGGAAAAATGGGTTCTACCTTTTCTAGAGAGGTGTCCTTACGCAAAACCAATTACAGCAAAATTATACTTAATCGTTGTTACTTTTTTTAAGTCTTTTAAATATTCACAGGACTTTGTGAATTAAAAATACTTCAGAAAAGGCTTGAAATGAGTTGCAGTGACGACATATATTAAATGACAAAAGGGCATGTGGAAGTAAGCTCTAAAAAGAGTTGTAAAAATGATGTTAAGTACTGACAATAACAACAACGAAACATGAAGTAAAATAATAAATAAGGGAGAAGTTGAGGACTTAATATGTTCCGAGTACATTTCCTTATACAAGAGTCCTATTATCCGACTATTACAGGACAACGGTTTTATTACAAGATAATGACCAGCCAGCACTTAGCCCAAAAGGACTAAATACACAAAACGCAATTAAATCACAGGAAAAACGATCTCCTGCTGTTTTTCCTATTTAAGTACATTTCCTTTTGGCTAAAAGCACCAAACGATTTCGTTACATTTTATGGCGAATTTATAAAGTAATCCTAAACCAAAAAAAAGGGGTTCAGGAATTGAGGATCCCTGAAAATTGTATTTCCTCATAAAAAATTAAAACATTTCCACGAATCTTTTTAATTAATCTACACCCAAAAGAAAATGATTTGATATAAAAATCTTTAATCCTTCCCTATTATCCTAGTAATACTTTACTCCAATTCCGGCATAGAATTACTATAGTCCAGTGGATTGGTCTTCTTCTACTTCTTCGTGTTGAACAGTCGTAATAAGTCAGCAATCGAGGACGATGGAAAATGAGATCCTTCCAGGAAATTTTGCAGTTTATGATGGTTTCTTCTTCTTTCGGGTACACTCAGAGATCCTTATGGTTCCGGTAATAAAAAAAGCCTTGGACTTGAAGGATCCATTAACAAGGACATTCTGAACGTTTTTCTTTGTATAATTTGGATAAAGGCTTTCACAAAGGACTAAAATGCCTTTCAAAGAATTTTAATAGAATACAATTTTTTTAGCTCTCATAAAAGTTTGTAGCTTAGATGGATTTGATGATAAATGTAGAAAGCAACAAACTTGCTTCATGAGAGAAGAATTAATTTCGATGATATTCTAGCTTTTATAAATAAGATTTGAGAGAAAGATTGTAGTAATAACGCTAAGGGTATGAAGCCTCGATAGCCTAGTGGTTAAAGCGCCTGACTACCATCCCGAAGGTCTGCGGTTCGATTCCACGCAGCGGCATGGTCCTTCGTTTTTCCACTTTTTCTACCCACTTATACACAAGGGACCCTGGTTATGTAGCAAAAGCTTTTTTGGGCAAGAGAGGCGTGCGGAGGCGGATTTCCAAACTTTCGAACCATCGAGAATAAAATAACACTACGCCATCTATTTGACAGTTTGAACGAACTGTAATTGAAAACTTAGAAAAGCTTCGAAATTCCAAGATAGTGTTTTGACGAGTGTTCGGTGCGGTCACGTGCAAGAAAATTTATTTACTATTTTAAAAATAGGATTTGCACACTGTGCACATATTGCACTTGGGCATTGTGAACGATACATTAATTGTATCACTTATTTAATATACACGTGTTGAGGTCGTGTGCTGGCAATGTGATGATCTTGTGGCAATCAGAGCATAGCTTTATATTTTTATTAACTTCCCAGTAGGAAGTTATTGTAATCGGTCCGAAAATCGGATTCGAAATGTTCAATGTATTTACACGTTTCAAGGTCCCAATAGCATTTTAAGCAAAAATTTGAGAAGAAATATGTGTGTGTGTGTGCGTACGTGTGTGGTCATTTTTTTCTGCACGATTTCGCGCGAACCGAAAAAGATATCGACTTCTTTCAGGTGCCGTTCGAAGCGTGTTCAAGGAAATATGATCTGAAAAGATTTTCATAAAAATTGGTCGAGCCGTTTTTTTGTTTGAACGACTTAAGTTATTTTTGTACCAGCACGATTTCGCGCGAACCAAAAAAGATATCGACTTCGTTAAGGTGCCGTTCGAAGCGTATTAAAGGACATATGAATTGAAAATATTTTCATAAAAATCGGTCCAGCCGTTTTTTTTGTTTGAACGACTTAAGTGATTTTTGTACCAGCACGATTTCGCGCGAACCAAAAAAGATATCGACTTCGTTAAGGTGCCGTTCGAAGCGTATTAAAGGACATATGAATTGGAAAGATTTTCATAAAAATCGGTCGAGCCGTTTTTTTGTTTGAACGACTTAAGTGATTTTTGTACCAGCACGATTTCGTGCGAACCAAAAAAGATATCGACTTCGTTAAGGTGCCGTTCGAAGCGTATTAAAGGACATATGAATTGAAAAGATTTTCATAAAAATCGGTCGAGCCGTTTTTTTTGTTTGAACGACTTAAGTGATTTTTGTACCAGCACGATTTCGCGCGAACCAAAAAAGATATCGACTTCGTTAAGATGCCGTGCGTGTTAAAGGAAGTATGATCTGAAAAGATTTTCATAAAAATCGTTCGAGTCGTTTTTTTGTTTGAACGAATACTGGGAAGTTTATCTTGTGGACCGAAAGGGTCAAAAGCCACATCCCAACTAGTTTCTTTTTCTAGAATGGTAAAAATCAGGACTAACTCGATTCATTTGAAAACATAATGAAATATGATAAAAAAATTCTAGTAAATTGGTACTTAGCGCTACCGAATTAGTAAAGAAATTACATTTACATTTCAAAAATGACTAGACTTCACGTAGGTTTGTGTTTATTATAATATTTTTAGGCAATTTTCGAAAATATCTCAAAATCAAATCTTATTTTTACCAAAAATTATGAATCCAAATAATCACAAAATTAATTTCTTCTGTACTCTATCTAATTATCCACCCACAATTGAACATTTCCGGGCCAACAACGGCGTTATTAAACTTCTAGATATACACCCACAAGCTTGAAGCCCACATCTTTTAAAAATCAAGAAAGGATTGTAAAAGGAAAAACTTTTATCCGGACTAATATTGCTTTAGATATATTAAGTTTAAGGTTCCGTAGTCTATAGTAGGATATTGGGTTGGTCCATAAAATAAGAGCACAAGGACTCTGCAACCTCCACTTGTTAACTTTATGATATTGCTCCTTATACCAGCATTTTTCCTGGTATTTTCTTTTTACCTGTCTCAAAAGGACAAGAAAATGATTTGTGGTTATATAAAAAACTTTCATTTAGAATGTTATGTCCTTTTGAAAAGGGACAATTTTGCAATGACTGGAATGTAATTAAGTGTATATTAAGTTAGTAAAGAACTTTTCCAAACCAAATTGTCGGAAATAGTCTTTGTCGTAAATTAAATTTTGAACAACATTTTTTTTAAGTTTACCTTCAGAATATTGTGTTTTTTTTGTAAAACGATAATATAATAATAAAAAAAAATAAACACTTTTCACTAAAAGAAAATTCACCAAAAAAACACGCACTTTCACTTCTTTATTTTCATTTATAAACTGTTCATTATTTTTTCTTCATACAACACAAAAATTTCCTCGCGATCACGATCCGTTCTGTATTTTCACGGTCATGTTTTATCACTAAATTAAAATTAAGAAAAAAAATAAAAAAAAATAAAAAAAAATAAAAAAAAAATAAAGTAGAAAATTAGTTGAGATAATATAAACAAATTACTTAAAATCTCCAGTATCACACTTGCGGTCGAGTTTGCCATAAAGTATACCCCAGGGAGTTTGTTCGATCGTTAAACTTGTTTTTTTTATTCCGGGGGTTGAGATTGTGTGATATTGATAAAGAATTTTTCCTAGGCAATTTCTGTTTACATAATTCCCACAGTGCACGTGTTCGAGAGACTTTTTATTAGAATCATTCAAAAAAGAAAAAAAAAATAGAATAATTAAAAAAAATTGTTTACTTTTAATTATAATTAATCCGATTAATCGGAAGTTAAGAGTTGAAGGTGAGTGAGTTCATTTGTGTGTGTGTGTGTGGAGTGGAGAGAGAAGCAAAATTCTAGGAATTGTTTCTAGAGCTTAAATGTGCTTGAAGCGAAAAGTATTTTGTTATTAAGCGTTTGTAAGAGTTATAATTAAAAATAATTAATTAAAATTCGATGGAATTTACTAAGTAATCTCTGCAAAGTATTTAAAGAATTTTAATTGTATCAAAACAATTCCGATTGGAAAATGAGTTAAGTCTATATTTAGGGTAGTTTCTGCAAAGCCATAATGAGGTGTTATTTCATTACAGTCAACCCACGTATAACACGGCTAATTTGTGTTGTATAAAAATCATGTTAAGCTTAAATTAGAGTAAAGATGTGTTACATTGAAATTTGTTAGTGTATTAGCACCAAAAACATGCTAAGTGAAAAAAGTTCGGCGTTTTATTGAAGTCAGTCGGCTTAGGAATCCCTTGTAATACTCCCAGTCCGTTAAGTCGATCAGGTCATGGTGCAATGTATAGCATTAAGTTTTGTTTAAAGGTCAGGAAAGAATAGAGTGGATTAGAGGGATCTGGGGGTGCTCCAGTAGATGGCGATGAGCAATGAAGTTGCCTTAATCTATTGGCCCTTTCACGATCGAGCCTCGAACCAGTCAGTCTGTGTCGTTTGTGAGCTTCATCTTTATTTAAAGGCTGCAGCTTGCAGCATTCAATGTCAATGATTGTACGTACATAAATCCTATAGTCCTTATTTCGGAAACTTGCAGCTTGAAACTTTCATTGAAGACCTCATGGATTGCACACATACGCCGAGTTCAGTGGATGGCTTGACGCCATTCGCCACATGGTTTTCCGGCCACAGAGAAAGAGCAGGAAATTCCAGTAAAGAGAGAAATTTAAGAAAAAATTAATTTTATTTAGGTGAGAGAAGTTAACCCAGTGAGAAAAATTGGAAGCACTGGTCATGGGAGCTTATTTTGAGCGCTGCAAATATGCTCCCTAGAAAGCATTACTGCAGTTTTCAAAAGTTTTATAGAACGACTAAAACTGGCAATTGTCGTGATTCAGTGCACCGATTCTCTTTCGATTACAGAAGTTAAGCAGCATTGGATCGTGCTTAGTACTTAGCACAGGGACCGCTTGGAAAATCGACAGTCGCCCTTGCAATTGCAAAAGGCGAACAAAAATAAAAGCTTTTCTACATCCGGAGGTTATTCACATATCCACAGGCGTCCATGAATATTATTTATTAAAAAGTTTTTTATAATGCTCCTAAAACGCTTTTGAAGTCGCATAAAAACGTATGCTCCGCTACAACGACAGGCAATGTTAAAAAGTATATGAAATTGGTATGGGAACGGGAGCGCTGTAAGCTTTTTAAGGAGTACTCAAACATGGCTATTGGAACACTCCATTTCCCGCTGGGAAGAGACGAATGTCGCGGAGTGGATTCGAACCAAGGACCTCTGGGACAGTATTTGGGAGACGAAATCCCTACGCTACCAAGGCCAACAAACGCGTTGTATGACAGACAGGACCGAATGTAGGACTTTTACTAAAATTCATTGAAGGAAGCATACTGCATTTATAAGAAGCAATAAAGAATGGAAAACAAAAACGGTATGGCATATGTTTGATATGCTTTTAGAACATGAAAGCTTTTATGCTTCTTCAAAAAATAAAGCTTTTAAGCTTTCAAAATGCTTTGAAGCTTTAAAAAAACTTCAAAGCTTTCAAAAAGCTTTCAAGCTTTCAAAAAGCTTTTAAGCTTTCAAAAAGCTTTGAAGCTTTCATAAAGCTTGGAATGAAGCTTTCAAAAAGCTTTAAAGCTTTAAAAAAGGTTTGAAGCTTTAAAAAAGCTTTGAAGCTTAAAAAAGCTTTGAAACTTTTAAAAATAAAGTTTTGAAGCTTTTTTAAAATAAAATCTTTATAATTATAAAGATTCTTTTTTTGTGCTTCAATTAGCACCAATTTCGGGATCGGAGTGTAACTTCGTTGCGAAGCTTGTAGTTTATAATATAATGCGTTTTGTTTTCTGCAGCGTCTTCTCCTTAACTTCATACATCAAATCTGCCCGATTACTTATTTAGAATGTATTTTGCATTCATCTCTGAATATGTTCGTCTCGATGGGACGCAACAAAGCATTCATATTTTATTTTTGTGAGGGAAAAAACTACCTTGCTTTCAAGTCAAATGCAGCAACATAAAAGCTTCCATTGAAGCATACATATTTTAAATTTTTCCACTTCCACTCGAATACATTTCCTCTTCTAGGTGAAATACTCGAACGTTCAAAGTTTTATTGAATAACTAAAAAACTGTCAGTTTGGCTAGACTAAAGCTGAATATATCTATATACATATATAAAAATGAATGTCTGTTGGTTTGTAATGCGACACTAAAACTCAAAAACTAGACGGCCGATTGAGCTGAAACTTTCACAGAATGTGCGTTTTGACTAAATCTCGGTAAACCGCATGGCGCAAATACGCTCCGGTAGATGGCGCCCAAGGAAAATAGAAAAAAGGTAATTGCAGAGAAAATTTTTGGTACAAAAGAAAAAAAAAGAAGCGAAACTCGCCCTCGCAAAACAAACAGTTCTTAAAGTTGCAAATAACGAATTTGTGATCAGAACTTATAAATTCAAAATGGCCGACGAATTTGCCAATTGTTGTTCCGATTCCAATGAAAATCGATATCTGGGGTTTTTTAAGCTAGCAAATAACGAATTTATGATCAGAACTTATAAATTCAAAATGGCCGCGCCAATATGGCCGACGAATTTGCTTAATAGTTTCACATTTTGTTATTTGGAATCAAAAATACCAAAAAATTGCCTTTTTTGCAAACTCTCCTACAGTTTATTAAAATTCATATCAACTGATTACTCCTATTGGCTTATGGGTGCAGCATAGGCGCGCCGGGTCCCAGCTAGTAATCTATATACAGTTATGGAAACTTATTTCTTTATTTTATATTTTCAAAGTTCTCTACTCAATCCCCTATGGATTTCTTGATATTTTTCTCAGATTATCAAGCAAAATTATTTTTAAACGGAAATTGAAGTCCGGTTAAGTTTTAATAGATATTTCACAGCGAAGACATTTTTAAAATGAATGCGATTTACGAATCTTTTAAAGTAATTAACATTATTTCTTATCATTGTGTTCTGATTAAAACGATAGTCTTTAAAATACATCAGAATACTCCTAAAAAAAATTTAATTCGTTCATGCTTCATAGAATACCACTTAATCAAGCTTCTCCTCCTTTGAAGAACTTAAACCTAATTTAAGGATTGAATCATCAGGATAATAAATTTCTGTTTCTGTTCTGTAGATTCTTTGTAACAAGAAGTAACACTTTCGGAAATTCATTTAATAAAGGATTTTTCCAGTCATTAAATTCTCAATGGACTAGATTTGCTCGGCAATAAAATCAATAGAATAGAAAAGGACTTTCCCGGCTATGCTTTTTAAAGATAGAATGTAAAAAGGAGTTTTGTATAATTGTGTTCCATTCGCGCCAAATGATATTAATTAGAATGTGAAATTAAATTAATGAAAATTTAAGAGAAAATACATGACCTCAATTCCACCCCCGGTTCCGTTTGGTTACCAGCAGAGTCTGCATTATTCGTAGCATGTTCCAAGGACGCAGGAATGTTCAATGGAGCACATTCCAAAAGGAAGCAAGAGGTCACCAAGGTTCGCTCATAATTATGTTAGCCGAGGCTCAATTGAGCCAGAGGAGCCATAACTCTAGGCTGAAGGTAAAGGGTGGTCGAGATTTATAATAGTTCCCTTATATCACTGTATGGGAGGGAAATGAACAAAAAATTCTAGTGACTTTATTCTACTCCTCCGCAACCACCTCATATTCACCTACCCCTCCTCACCACACACAAACATATCTGAACTTTGGTCACATGAAGTTATTGTTCTGTCCTAGTGTAGCACAAGTATGGAAAAAAAGGTCAAAGAGCACAGAATTCGACCAGCAGAAGAGCTCCCTTGGGGCGACTTGGGGTATCCATGAATAACTTCGGAACTAGGACGTCGCATATATACTATAACATGCTCGAAGGATGATGCTCCTGTAAGGGCATGGTCATTCAGTTTTCATATGCTGTACGCCCATTCCTAGGGCAATATACTCTCCAGGATGAATATGCTTTAAAGGAGTTATTTACTCCTGGGGGAAATTTCCAGCCAATGCGAAAATAATTAGTCTGGGGACACTTTGTGTCAAATGTTTTTCAGTTCATGTTTTTACTTTATTTTATGTTTTTTTTTTTGATATTATTGATTTTGGATTTTAGATGAGAACATTTTTCAGGTAAAGTTTGGTTGATTAAAAGTTTTCTTTTTTGGGTTGTTTTTGCGCAGTTTAAAGGGTTAAATTGGAAAGGATTAAGAGAGAGAATTAAAGATTTGAAAGGGAACATTTAGAAATATTGGTTTATTTATAATTTGGCAGAGAGATGGCTATCCAAACTTAATAACACCAACAAGTGAAAGAAGAGTGGTGCAGGGAACAAGACATCATCCTCAACTTCAGCAGCATACAAGGTTTGGAATTTCAGTCCCTGAATGTTGATTAGCGTTACAGGGACGGTCAAATATCTAACTGTATACATAGACTTGAGCCTCAATTGGAAGCATCATGTCGAAGAAATTATCAGGAAGTAAGAAGAAACCGTTTAAAAAATGATACTGATTCTCGTTCTTACAAAGAGTTCCCATCAACGACTAATTTCTATGTTGACATCATAAATATTCCTACAATTAAGTATGTTTAATACTGAAATAAAAACGCTTTATTGTCACAGTTTTTAATGTGCCTCAAGCACGCAACGTTAAGTGATGATATAAAATAGTGTGACTGTTAATATTCAGTGAAATTGTAGCACTTTAAATAGTTACAGGGTTGGGGTAGAACCACGATGTTTGGGTTTTAACTTGGAAGTTTTAACTTGGACTAGAAGCTTTGAATAGTGTTATACTAAAATTTGCAATTTTTTAGAGAAAAAAAAATAAATAAAAAAATTGTTCCTATAAGTATGCAGCTTTAAATATAAAGAAGACATTTTTTAATTAAAATTTGAGCCTAAGAGTATGCAATAAAAAAATAACTGGTACACAGAGAAGCTAAGTCTTTAATAAATTTTATGATGCTTATAATATAAGTCAGCTGAGGTAAGTGCTGAATTAAATAATGTAAACTAAAAATAAAAATTTGAATTATTGTAAACACGCTTTTATAAATACACTTTCATCATTATCCTTAATGGATTTCATTTCAAAAGATTCATAATGAATCTTCCTTTTCCCCGAGATAAACATCTCAGCTGTCCGTTCAATTTTCCGCAAAGCATATCCGTTGCTCAAACATTTAGGCATTACGCTATACTCTGTTTAATGTTTAAATCGCGTGTATTAAGCCAGAAAAGCGCCATTCATTTTCCTTCACCTTCCTTCCTGCCTCTTGCCTATCTTTAGTAATTGTTTACGGATTACTTAGAACGCATTATCTACGTATTAATTGAAACATTTCTTCATGCCTATCGGGGATCAGAGCATCAGAGTCAGAGTTGCCAGGGTAACACCCTGGCATAGAAATGTGAAAGCCGCGCGCTAATTTCGCTTTTGAACTTCCAGTTGTTGCCCAAGTTAATGGCAAGCGATTACATAAAACTGCCCCCATGACCACTGGGGCTGATGCCCTATTAAGGCTCCCGTATTTTTTGGGAGTGTGGGGA
Organism: Thereva nobilitata; assembly: GCA_963855945.1. NCBI lineage: Eukaryota > Metazoa > Arthropoda > Insecta > Diptera > Therevidae > Thereva > Thereva nobilitata. The sequence continues at coordinate 3,767,770 of OY979697.1, forward strand.
ATTACTGTTACAGTTCTAACTATGCACGGGCATATTTTTGTGAAATGTTAACTTAATTTGAGTGAATAATTTACTTTTATGATGTCTGCAGTCGAGTAATTTGTTTAATTAATTTAATCAGTCAATAACAGACCCTTCTGACAAGATGGGGTTGCCAGTAGGAGGAGAATTCAAAAAACGAGGGTCGATGAACATGAATGATAAGTCGTGGCCAAAACGATAGCTGAAGAATATGCGGCAATGTTAAAAGCTTTGCCTTTTTATGATGATGAAAGCCCAAAAGCCCCCCGCTAACAGCGCAGTTCGATGACTTTGTAATAGTGTTCACGCAAAATTTTAATTAAAAGACTCAAGTTCAATTACATTAACCTTTCTATCACAAAAGGATATATACACACTGACAAAAGAATGTCTCATCGCGCTTATGTGTCTTGTAAAGGGCATTGTCTTGTTGCTGCGCCTGAGGTCCTCAAACAACAAGCAACAGGATGCTATCTTCATCAGATGACAAGACTCAACCCTTAGGCAAAAATAACTTGTGATGCTGACTGAAACCTGAAATTCCAATTTTAATAACAATCCAAGGATAATAGCTTTACCTCAGGACCTGTTGTGTTTCAACTCTCAATAGGTAGGGAAAAAATATTTACTGGGAAAGGCCAGGTACGAGTTATTTTGCCAAAAAAGGGGGTGTGATAAGGGAAAAGGCAAATATTTGAGCATTTTCGTTTATTCGCTTTTAGATAGGGCGGAAGATCAAACGTTTTTGGTAAGACTGTAAATAATCCTTTGAGCGCGTATTGAGTATATTCACAGGAATTTACTAAAATGGGAATATGAATAGTGGAGGAACATTCCAACTGTAACCCTATTGAGGGTTAGAATATGTTTTTGAACTGTAATAGCTAAATTTAATCCTTAGCATAAAAATTTGGGTTTATTTCTACATTGCTTATGCAAACTTTATAGGCTAATGTTAACCATGTAAAATTCCCCACGCATTACGATTCATTAAACAATATTATTTTAGTTAAAAAGCTTTAAATTACAATGTTTTGTACTACAATTCAGCACTAGTTTCTATACGAGTATTTGGCAATAGAAAAACTCCTTAAAATTTGATTTAAACTATTAAAGAAAAAATTTGGGACATTTTGGGACACTTTGGGACATTTTGGGACAATGTTTTTGATCATACCCTTTCTTCAGGTATGTCGATAAAAGTTTCTTCTACTTCTTATTTAGTGCGGCATAGGGTCAAAAAGTACCGCAGCCAATAGGGGCCCATACACTACAAGGTTTTATGCGTACAAACATGTCCCACAGTGTTTGTGACAAACTTGTTTGTACGTTGAGCCTGCCCATACACTATAAGTTTTTACAGCAAAACTAAATAAATAAATACAGCTAAATACTAAAAACACCGAAACAAAATAAACAACACCAGAGCAGACGTTTTTTATGTTATGGAGAGAACTGTCAGATAAAACTACGAAAAAATCAAAACGTTTTGATATTTGGGACAAACTTGTGACAAACATAAAACCAAAAACCAAATTCACCACACACTGTCAATCTTTGTTTGTTTGTACAAACAAGGCGGTACACATAAAACCTTGTAGTGTATGGGGCCCTAATCGCTTGGGCTATTGTACTACACCCTATCCATCATATTTGTAAGCCAGACCACTTGAACAGATTCAGCAGTCTGCCTAATAGATTGACTCATTCTCCTCAAGGCAAAACCTGTAAGTGGAGTCCTCCGCCATTCCTATTCTGGGCGCAGTGAGAGAGACGGGACTAGAAGGAGCCGCCTAGAGTTGGTCAATCCAACGTTCGGTGTGTATCATCCAAGTCCGATCGGCAAGGCCCTTTTCACCAAACTGGTGGCTGCCCAATTAGCCGGTTCCAGACAGTTGAATGCAATGTAATTGATCCATAGAAGTCCCATGAGTATGGTACGAAAGGGTAGGTCCAACCTGACATTGTCCGTCAGACCCTCAGGATCCTCTCAGATAGACCCCTGTGACTAAACGAATAGAATCAGTGTCTGTAAGAATAAAGGTAAGTGAACATATCATTCACTCATAGCTCACCCGAAGGTACCTGGGAGTTATGATCGACCGGAGAGGCTAAATTTAAAAACACACTCATAAGATATGGCGTCCGCTATTTCTGCAGAACTTGCAAGAATGTTTCCGAACTTTGGGGCTTTTAGACCGAGTCGTCACCTCCTTATGGCGAGGTTGGTTAAGCCGGCTTTACACGATGCGGTGAACGTTTCATTCGAATTTTGGTTCCAACGATTGAGTCAATACCGACATCAGCCCGAACGTGTCCAAGTACGAACGTTGGACGCTTGACATTGGACACTCGTAGTTCGAGCATCGGCCACATGATGCGTCCTACCATCAAGCGTCCAACGTTGGAGGGTGTTAATAGCATCGTGTAGAACCGGTTTTAGCTGAGTCCTACTATATGCAGCGCCAGTGTAGGCAGCACCAACAGCCTACATCAGAAAATGGTGGCATACAGACTAAGCGCTCTCCGCGCGTTCTGGGCATACGCAGACGATGCGAAGATGGTTCGCATAGACATACTGGCGAGAGCAGATATACGCCTCTACAGCCCAGAGTATGTTAGAGGCGAGCCAAAATCAGCGTGGCTGCGGGTGGCACCCTACCAGTCGGTAACGAAATGGCAAGAGAAATGGGACCAGTATGTTAAGGGTCGGTGGATCCATAGACTTATCCAAAACGGGGAGAGGTGGTTTATGAGGGAGCGTGACGAAGTGAGTTACGACCTCATGCTGTTATTGAGTGGACTTAGACGATGGCTCAACGCACAGCACGCCCTCTGTCATTGGGTGAGACTCGCCGAATATAGGACGGAACTATAAGGGATGGCCGAGGCCCCTTTAACACAAGAGAGCATTCTAGAACTGAGTTTTGGGTATAGGATTAGGATCCAGAAATTTCATTCTAGAGAATAACGTGAGGGTGTGTCCATCAAACATGGCGAGGTTGAAGCCAGAAAGGTTTTTCGTTTTCCCAGTGAATAGCTTAGTTTTGCTTGGGTTGACTAGTAGGGCGCAGTCCGTTTTAGACAAGTGAATTCCCTTTAAATTCTTTCCTTGTCACAATGGGACAAAAGCAGCTATTTTCCTGTACATTTCTGGGAAAATACCATTAAAGTTGAATGAATAGAGATTCAACAATAAACCCTGGTTTTATTTTCCCAAAAACTCTTCTTTCTCTGTAACTTTACAAAATTTCATCCCTTCTACAACAAAAAAAAAATAAAAATAAATGAAACCTTAAAAAACTTGTTCCAAAAATTAAATTAAAAATTTTCCCCGATTATACAAAACTTTCCCTCAAAGATCTCAATAATTTCCTAAAAAGTTTTAATTTTCTAAGGAGGAATAGGAGAAATTTTCTCTTAAAAAACACCGTGCGTAACTCTCCTTTCAAGGATTCAATTTATTAAAGGACGAAAAAAGTTTGATTTAATTTTTTATTTTTTAAAATTTGTTCCACTTTCATCCTTGAACGAGCCTTAAACGTGAACATTAAACTTTTTTCGCAAGGTTACAAGCTTTCATTATCGTTTTTTACCTGTCGGTTGCAATTTGATTTATTAGACAGGTGTTATGGAGGTGGATGGGTATACCACAGCAAAAAAAAACTTTAAACATTTCTCACTATAGTTGTTTTGTGGTCGGTCGGAAATAAAATATTCATGAACATTTATTTTTTTATGTTTAGACATGAAAACTTTATTTTTGAAACAAGGAAAAAAAAGGACGTGACGATGAATTGTTGTCGACGATATTTCACAATCCTTTAAAGGTGAATAACAAATCGTGAAATCGTCTTCTTTATTTCTGAATGAAAAAATCTTTGAAAGTTTTATTTTTTCTGCAATATATTTTCCTAGTATCGATTATTCTTGTGTGTATATTGTAGATATCTATTACCTTAAATCCTTCTTTAAGGACTCAAGAAAAAAAACTGAAATCCTCTTTTCATACAGTACGAATTCAATAATCCTTGATCCCAAAACGAAATAGATTTGACAATTTTTTTATACTTTGTTTTTTTTTTGTATAAAAAGGAGAAGGGACATTTTTCACGTAATATGGGATAAAGGACACTGGCAAAAAAATAAAAAATAAGAAAATGTCCGTATCCTTTTGTAAACAGAAAAAAAAACGAAGAGATAAAAAAAATAACGGAAACTACATAGACCTTCCTTGATTGGCTCAAGGGTCAAATCTCTTCGGATGTTTGAGGTTCTGTGAATAACTCTAGAGTAAATCTGTTATTGTCATGTCAGCAGTGCTGAAGGGAGACTGCGGGGGTAGACTAAGTAAATATTTTTTTAAGTAATTTTTAGAATTTCTTTGTACAATTCTAAAAATTCTTTTTGTTGTTTTCGGTTTTTATTTAAATGAAGACGATTTAAAATTCTAGGATTTGCTTGCTTAAAGACAGATTTTAGGTGTTGTTTATGTCGAGAGTTTTGATTTATGGCGTAGTTTTGAAAATAACAAATAATTTGCGTGATTATAAGGCGTGGGTATTCTATGTAGGTAGGTAAAGACGACAGCTTCATCCAGGAACTGAAGACGGGGACATAATTGACGCTAACAGGACTTAGTTTCGTTACTCCTCTTGTAAAAAAAGCTTTCGTAATACCCTCGATATACGTCAACGTCGTTATGATGAATCCCATTTTAGGGGGCGACACACGGTAAAATTCGTCGTTATTGATAAAATTCGTCGTTATCGATAAAATTCGTCGTTATGTTTTGACAGTTGTCATAAGAGTTGCTCAATAAGACCCTTGACACACGGCATAGTAACGCAGCCGTATCGACGAATGCCAATTAAGGGGGTGACCCTCGGTCAAATTCGTCGTTAGCGATAAAATTCGTCATTATGTTTCGACAGTTGTAAAAAGTGGTTGTGTAGTGAGGAATGTCCGTGAACGAAAATTAAAAATGAATTGATTTCCTTGTTACTATATTGTCAATGAACCCCGGTCTCTCAATCGGCTAATCCGGAAACAGGTAATATTTTTTTTTATTAATTTTTGAATGAAATTAAAATCAATATCAGCTGATACCGTATGACACTTTAAAAACGCCATAAGAGAGCTTTTTACAATAATCAATTGATCCACAGATGCTATCTATTTGAGTTTTCGTCGTAACGACGTAAAATTTGCATGGTTGGTTTTCGTCGTTACGATGATTAATACTAATCGTAACGACGAATTTTCGTTGTAACAACGACCGTGTGTCAAAGGTATAACGTCAGTAAAGGAAAATTAAAAAAAATTTTGATTCTCTGTTAGGTTGTTGTCCACCTCTGTCAATCGGCTAATCTGGAAACAAGTAATATTTTTTTTAATTTTCAAATAAAATTAAAAACAAAATCAGCTGATATCATAAGACATTGGAAAAGGCCTAAAAACGAGCTTTGTACAATAATGTATCTATCGACAGATGCCCCCTATCTGGGCTTGCGTCGTAATTTGTGTAGTGGGTTTTCGTCGTTACGACGCTAAATATTCGCCGTAACGTCGAATATCTCCTTCAGGAGTGAGGCTTGTCACTGTAGGGTAAGCAGTTCTTATAGATTGATAACAGCAATGGACCAATAGTGTCATGCGTGTTCTAGATCTAGAGTATACTATCGTTGCCCAACACATCTTTTCCATGGTTAGGGTTTGGTAGGCTTCAATTAGTCCCAGAGACATAAAACGATAAAAAACGCACGTTTTAAAAATATAATCGATCGAGACATTTTCCCTACCTAAATCGAATGAAAAAGAAATATTTTTTTCACTATTTATATAGCATACCCCCCCCAAAAGAAAGTCCTTGCAGTCCATACAGAACAGACCCAAATATCGCATGATAAGTTAACAAAATAACCCACAATAAACTCTAAAAATATCCTGAAACCTATAAAAGCGTTCCACTTCCGTTACCCAAACAAGCCGAGCGGAAATTTGAACAGAAACGATCCAATTCCAGTGGGCGACAGCTCAATCACTTCGATGCCCTTATGTCCTTTTTTTTATTTGTTGCTTGTGCTCCCCACGGATTGAATGAAATGATGCCTTTTCTCGGCATATATAACAAATAGAAAAGGAACGCAATCACTCCTGAAAATCACTTCTTAAGTAACGTGACAGGATGTTTATAACGTGACACTAGACGAGGGTGTTAAGATCCTTGTCGGTTGAATGTCAAGGATTCAGTGAAACCATATTACAAAAAAAAAAAAAAATAAGGGCAGATTTTATTTTTTGTCTATTGTCTCAATACCGACGGGAAATCAATTCAAAAGGGTATAAAAAAAGGGTCTTTATTCAGTTAATATCATTTAATACCCGTAAATTACCTAAGAAAAAAAAAAGTTTCCTTTTTGGCATTATGTTATGTGACCTTATATGACAGTGTCACAAGATCCTTTTGATTATGATGTGACAATTACTTTTCGCCCCCTTTATGTCGCTTCAGGCATTTATCGCTAAATTAAGATATCTACTTCTAGATGATAAAGGATCTTGATTGTCCTTAAGGACTGTACCACTTAATCCTATTAGCGCGAATCTTAATGCATATAAGTTTGTGTGCTGATAATTCTAGCATGATGTGAAGAGTCTATTTACTCTCATCATCATCATCATCGTATTTTATTATCCTTTTATTTCGTCCTCTTATGTCCTTGTTCCGTAAAATGATATTAATTTTCACCCTCGGCTGAATTTTATTGCGCTTTTCTTCTCAATTTTTTTTTCGTTGTTTGAGAGACGAACACTTGAAACGGTTATTTATATTCAGAATAATAAAACAGCACCAGAGCTTCAAGGATCAGACTTGAGAACATGGCTGATAATATAAATTAGAGCCAAGTGGAAGCCAAGCAACGGTGCTTTTAATGGGGCAAAAACCTCATCAACGGAAAGTTTGATATTAAAAAATTTTTATTAGTCCTAGAGATTATAACTTAAAATTTTGAATTTTATTAATAAACTACATGAAAACTGTAATTCAGCGGAATTCAGCTCCAATTCAGCACATTATTCTTAAATCACAATATCACAAAATGTACAAAAATAAAAAAAATAAAACAAATAAAACGCATTCTCTGTTTCTAAATATTGTATGTCCCAAAAATTTACATTAAAATTGTGACAATGTCACAATGTATATAATAGACACAAAATATTGATGACTTTTTGGTGTGACTTTGTTATGGAAAATAATTGATTCGGAATAAATGAAATTCACAAATTTGTTTTTCACCATAAGCTCATGAATAAAAGCTGTATTTTATTTTACTTTAATCTATTTTTGTCTTTTGAAGTGAAACTTCCTTGCTCTCGTTCCGGGGATTTTGAAGTGATTCGAGCAAGTACGAGTGAATTCAGAAAACAGAAACGAAAACAAGGACAGTTGTACGAAACGGAAGTTGCCTTCTCACTCATTTACAACTGTCACAATTCAGAATCGGCAACAAAAACAAGGACTGCCGTATGAAACGGAAGTTTACAAAATAACGAGAAAAAGCAAAAATCTTGAAACAAATTAAATATGTAAAACGAAACACAAACACAATGAATGCACAAGTATACATACTAAATATTTAGTTTCCACTGTATTTCGTTAAACATTTTGGATTTAAACAACCATGCTGAATATCGCGAATATCACCGCCAAAAGAGCAGCAAACAGCAAAACACAAACAAATTTCACAATTCAATGAATGCACAACTAAACTAGCAATTTAGTTTTCACTCTATCTCGTTTAATATTTTGGTTTTTAATAACTTAAACTGATGAATTTCGCGAAGATCACCAAGTAGTTGACAGCGACAGCCATGATAGCAATTAAGTGATGCCATATAAACAAATTCTACCAAACCAGCAGGAAAATATTTACAATTTATTTAAATTCGTACATAGATGGCGCAGGCATCGAAAAAGTAAAAATGTGGAGTCGGTTATTTAAAAAATTAAGATTGTTTATTAAAGATCAAGTTTTTGTAAAAGCAGCGAAATGTTTTTGATTTTATACACTGTACTGCATTACTTTCAAAATATTCATTATACTATGATTTAATTATTGAGTTAAAATATTATGGTTCTTACTTCCTATTCCCTGCTTCATTCATATTTTAGATTATAACACAAGCCACGAGCAAGTGAAGAAAAAAATACAATAATAAAGATCATATAGACATAAATATGTACGCGAAGTTTCACTACTGCTTTGTGTTCTTTAATACACAATTAATTTTTTTTTAGGGAGGAAGCGTCAAACTACACAGGACTAAGGTCAAGAGGCAAGTAAGTGTACTTAAAGCTCAAATGAGAGATTGAGATGACAATGAGAGTTTGTTTGGTCATATGTGAAGGAATATGAGAAAGGTAAATGTCAGATTTATTTTCAGGTAGGAAAGTGTGTATTTTAAGAAATTTTCTTTTTGGTTGGTGTTGAATTACTTAATTATTATAAGTGAGGTTTTATTTATCTAAGCAAATGTCGGAAAACTTGGAGGCCATTTCAAATTACCATTTTTCGACACAACGTGTCAACGCACATTTTTTACAATTGAACGACTATTTCAACGCGTTCATTCGGTGTGTATTGACTCATAGCTAAAATGGTATTGAATGACGTTTCAGAATCGTGTATACTTGTCGAAATTGGCTAAAAAATGTCAGAGTTATTCAATGTTGAAATACCGAAGGTCTAGATGGCGCACACATGGTTGGTTGGTTGAAGTGACGAGAGCCGTATACTCGGTGGTAATTGGAGCACATCATCGTCGTGTTGATACCCTTCTGCTAAATTTGCCAGCTCCAAGATCCGCATGAATCTTTCCCTGGTTTGTAGCATGACAGCTATCCATCGGCCCGGATTGCCTTCACCTGGATTATAGAGTGAGAAGTTATCGATTGCCAAGGCAATTTTGTCCCCTGCTAGCAGCGAGTTGAGTTACTCTTCCGAACGACCCCGTCTATCTGCCGATTTGATCCCATTTGGTGCGATTTGATGCGATTAAGTCCGATTTGTCCCGGTTTGATCCGATTTGTCCCGATTTCGTCCGATTTGATGCGATTTGATCCAGTACAAAGGGCTGTCCCTGAGCTCTAGTCTTCCATATAAAAAAAAGAAAATTTGATCCGATTTGGTCCGATTTAATCCGATTTGATCCGATTTGATACAATTTGATCCGATTTGGTCCGATTTGTCCCGATTTGGACCTATTTGGTCCTATTTGATCCGTTTTGATCCGATTTGATGCGATTTGATCCGATTTCGCCCGACTTGGTCCGATTTGATCCGATTTGATGCGATTCGATCCGGTTTGATCCGATTTGGTCCAATTTGCTCCGATTTGATCCGTTTTGATCCGATTTGATACCATTTGATCCGGTTCGATCCGATTCGATTCGATTTGATCCGATTTGGTCCAATTTGGTCCTATTTACTCCGATTTGATCCGTTTTGATCCAGTTTGATGTGATTTGATCCGATTTCGCCCGACTTGATCCGATTTGATCCGTTTTGATCCTATTTGTTGCGATTTGATCCGATTTGATGCGATTTGATTAAATTTTATCCGATTTGGTACGATTTAATCCGATTTGATCCGATTTCGCCCGGCTTGGTCCTATTTGCTCCGATTTGATCCGTTTTGATCCGTTTTTATGCGATTTGATCCGATTTCGCCCGACTTGATCCGATTCGATCCGATTTGATCCGATTTGGTCCGATTTGATCCAATTCCATGAATCCGGGGAAGTGCGTTTTTACCAGCGGAGCAGTGTATTCCATTTATTTAATATATGCGCGCTTCTAATAACTTCAAATAATTTCTGTTTATTCACAAAACTTCATTAATAATGAAAATACTGCCGTCGTTCTCTAATAACATTTGACAGATGACAAAATTTTATTTCACCTGTTTCAACGAAATAAATTGGAGATTAATTAAATATTTTGTAGAAACTGTCATAAACTTTTCGGTGAAGTATTTTTGTGAAAAACAAATAAATCCTCTTTAAATGTTAATATCCTTCCACAAGGGTAAATATTTCTTGTTTAATTGTGTTAGTTAATTTTTTTTATGGAATTATTTCAGTAATATCGCTAGCCACAAAAAAAACCACACACAGGACGACAATATATCTTTGGAAAAGGATTTTTAAATAAGGGATTCATACGTGTCCAGAATTTCGTGTGGGGTAAAAATAACATATCGAGGGTTGACCAGAGAGTTATTGATAAAATATTGGTTCTTATAATGAATGGCATGCACACACCCTGATTATCAATTATTGTAACAAAGTGCGGCAAAGTAAATAAACAATAAGTCAAACAGCAACTCCTGAGAATTAATTTGATTCATTTTCGTTGTTGCTGGCTATGGTGAATCAATAAACAATTCATACCCACTTCAGGGGGTATAGGACTTGTCTGAAATGGAAATGGGAGTGATAAGGTAAACTTCCTCTGGAAGTTCTTCAACCTGTCAAATTTTGCAGATGTAAATAAATACAAATAAATAACAAAAATAAATTGCAATCATAAATTTCCTTCAGACGCAAGAAGGACACTCTGATGAAGGAAATTCGTCACACAGCTAAGGGCACGGTAGGGATGCAAATTTCAAAGATTAAGAAGGCCTGGTCCTAATCAAATAGACTTTCCTCAAACAATCCTCGAAGGGAAATCACCTTTTAAAATCGTCCTAGGACTACACAAATCCATCACAGCAACAACAACTGCACGAATATTATTTTTTTCCTCAAATTTTTTTTTAATATTCCCAAGGTAAATGAAAATATTCAAGTGTAGGAACAAAAGCGAGAAACCTATTTAGTCTCGAGCTCGGACTAAGCTCACCTAAGTAAACAGAAGCCATCGGGAATATAATGTCCATCGAGAGAGGTCAACATTGGAGCTTGGGGAAAAAGGGTCTGCCGCGAGTTGATTGTAGGTGGGTCCGCAGGGAGGAAGCAATTTGGTGGACGAATAAGATCCAGTCCGTAGGTAATTAGTTTTTTGACTGTCCCATGGGGGACTGGACAGGGAATGTTATGTCCTTCATAAGGTTTCCACTCCTTTTTTCCAGCTGGTAGGGTGGTCGACTGTAATTACAGGAGTGCTACTGGCACAGATTTCTTTATTCAGCAGAAAAGGGAGCTTTGGGAATAATAATTAATCCCCCAAATGAAGGATTACGAATGCCCAAATGACCATAGAGGAAGAACGACTTTTGCTACTTAAATGCTGAAATAAGAAGCCTTTCAGGACAGGAAATTGTGTAGTGGAAATTTCCTTAAATATATTATAACGTTGAAAAAATTGTTTAATTAGGATTTTGGTTTCAGTAAATAATTTCGTTTTATTTAATTTTTTCATCATTCAAATTCTGAAAAAACGCCCTGTTTTGCTAGTGATTAATTTTAGAGCCTGGACATTCACATAGGGCTTAAAACCCAAGGAAATGCCCGCACAACCTATGTCACGCGTGCTCGAATACTGTCACTCATAGCTGCAAATTTGCCTCCCAGGCTAAACCTTTGCTATACCCACTGGTGCAACTCCATCTTAAAGTAAATAAATCTGCCACAAGCCCACAAGCGTTTCGCTAAGGTTGAGAGCGAATGATTATTTGGACGACGGTCTTCAGCGGGTGCAGTCTACAGTTGCTTCATTATGGAGTGGATCAGCCCAGAAGCAGAAAGCCTATAGCACTGTATGCTTGCAAGGATCTTAAAGCTAAAGCCGCGTTATGTGTGAAGGTAAAATATACATACGTAAGTTAGTTATCACAAGGATGTCGTAGGATGGACTTATATTGTACGAGGATGGCTCTACGGCAGAGGTAAGTGTGGAGTCCGGGATCTTTTTTTTTTTTTTTTATGTGGAAGACTAGAGCTCAGGGAAAGCCCTTTGTACTGTCGACAATCTATTTCTTCGTATAGAGTGCAATGTCGAACAGCAAGCTCTAGTCGATAGATAGTGATAGGGTGAAACCCAAGGTTTAGGGGAGGGTTCAGTATGGGCACCTATCTACTGAATTTCAAGCAGATATTGGCATGCTTCTCTTTTACTATTCAAACTTAAGTTTACTGCTAGACGACATTACTCCATAATACGAACGATTTGATGTACTGGTAGTATAAAGGGGGGGTTTCTAAGCTTAGTTTACTAAATCCGAACTTAGAATTTAAACAGACCTTCTCACAGAGCAAGCTCCTGTCAGCTATCATCTGAAAAAGATGGATAAAATTGATACCGACATATACAGATACTGTTAGGTGGAAGCAGACACCTCAGAGCACGTCCCCATTAAAGAAAGAATACTTTTATGAAAAATTCCCCTGCGATTCCCACATTAAAAGATAAGACCTGTAGAGAGCGGTGGTAAATATTAAATGGACATGTTCCTTGGGAGTTGACTAACTTTATAAATTACCCAATCTTTATTCCAGGTTCATAAATCTTCAAAAAAATATCGAATTGGTCTTAAGTGAAAATCTGTAACTACATGAAAGCTCAAGACCACCCCACTTTACCCTAATTCACCGAAAAAATTAAAAAACTTGTAAAAATGATGTACAACTTTCCAAAAAAAAAAACAGAAAACCGAACGACTAAAGCAGCACAGATCCCTGGGGGAAAATCCTGCCAATAATGGCAGCAACATTTTCTAAGTTAATCCTCAAGGCATACACAAAACTCTGCCCTTTATTGAAAACAAGGGATGAAAATGGCAGGGCAACAGACGATGATATACTAAAGTACATAAATACAAGAAAAAACAGGAGAAAATAAAACGTGTACAAGTACAAGGAATCATCCGTTAAAGGAGGTAAAGGATCATTGAGCTCAAACAACAGAAGATAAATTATTACGTTCCCAATGGCAGGATGTGAGTGTAACGGTGGTGGTGAATGAGTGCACGGGTGAACTGTATTGAAATTGGGTAGCTTTCTCTCACCACACACCCCAGAGTGGGACGTTTTTGATGCTTTTCCTTAATTTGAAATTTAACTTTTTGGTAAAATTGACAACTGCTAAAAGGATTGGTTACCTCACGCCTGAGGCGAGACAGTTGCGTCGGCATCTGTAACATACATCTTAAGAAATGTCGTCGCGTGTTCTTGTCAGAATGTATGGTAAAGGCTGGTGAAGAAGCGGTCGTGGAAGACGTATTAACCCTGTAAAATCATTTATCTTTAAGCAAATTTACTACCACAAATAATATTAAGGATCTTTGTTGTGTTTTCAGATTTCAAGGATTTTGTGAATGGGTTTTTCTTTGTTTCATTAATTACTGTTTATTTCGTAGTAATTACAGCCAGGCGAATGGGTAAACACAATAGACAAAATCAAAATTAGATTTACATTTACAATTATCTAAGGATATTAAAGTTCATCTACAAATGTTCGTGCAAATGGTATTTTCTGGGCATTCTTAGAACTTATATAATAATTTAAATCAGGATCTTCTTCGAACGAAACGCTGCAATAATTTTCTTATCTGTGAAAAAGCCGAAAGTTATAATTAATTATATAAGGATGGGAATGACCCATTATAGATGAGGATGTATGCACCCAGACGCAAAAGCTCTTTTGAAAGCTTACTGCTGTGAACTTAATAAGTAAGCTACTTTTGCTCTAGCTCTGATTTATTAATGACATTTCACTTCTTTTTAATACGAGAGAAAAAGCTCAGCAGAACTGAGTGCTCCTATCAATATTACTAGAACACAATTTCAGAACTTTGAAAAAGTTTTCAGTTTTAAAAAGCTTAAGAAAGCTTTCAGTTCTAAAAAGCTTAAAAAGCTCTCAGTTTTGAAAAGCTTAAGAAAGCTTTCAGTTTTAAAAAGCTTAAAAATCTCTCAGTTTTAAAAAGCTTAGGAAAGCTTTCAGTTTTAAAAAGCTTAAAAAGCTCTGTTTTAAAAAGCTTAGAAAAGCTTTCAGTTTAAAAAAGCTTAAAAAGCTCTGTTTTAAAAAGCTTAGAAAAGATTTCAGTTTTAAAAAACTTAAGAAAGCTTTAAATATTAAAAAGCTTATGAAAGCTTTCAGTTTTATAAAGCTTAAGAAAGCTTTTAATTTTAAAAAGCTTAAGAAAGCTTTCAGTTTTAAAAAGCCTATGAAAGCTTTCAGTTTTAAAAAGCTTAGGAAAGCTTTCAGTTTTAAAAGCTTAAAAAGCTCTCAGTTTTAAAAGGCTTAAAAAGCTCTCAGTTTTAAAAAGCTTAAGAAAGCTTTCAGTTTTAAAAAGCTTAAGAAGCTTTCAGTTTTAAAAAGCTTGAAAAGCTCTCAGTTTTAAAAAGCTTAAAAAGCTCTCAGTTTTAAAAAGCTTAAGAAAGCTTTCAGTTTTAAAAAGCTTAAGAAAGCTTTCAGTTTTAAAAGCATAAGAAAGCTTTCAGTTTTAAAAAGCTTAAAAAAGCTTTCAATTTTAAAAAGCTTAAGAAAGCTTTCAGTTTTAAAAAGCTTAAAAAGCTCTCAGTTTTAAAAAGCTTAAAAAGCTCTCAGTTTTAAAAAGCTTAAGAAAGCTTTCAGTTTTAAAAAGCTTAAGAAAGCTTTCAGTTTTAAAAGCATAAGAAAGCTTTCAGTTTTAAAAAGCTTAAAAAGCTCTCAGTTTTAAAAAGCTTAAGAAAGCTTTCAGTTTTAAAAACCTTAAGAAAGCTTTCAGTTTTAAAAAGCTTAAGAAAGCTTTCAGTTTTAAAAAGCTTACAATTGGTCGATTTGAATAACAAATCCCACACTATTTTATTAATCACCGCCTGGACTTGAACGCCATCAATTTTTTTAACACAATTTTAGTATTTTTTTTATTAATTCACACACAAGTCCATCACACACACACACACACACACACACACATCTCCATCTCTAAGAATAAGATGACGGACTAGTAGTTCAAAGAGTGATTTCTATACTAAGCTTGGTTTTTCCACATAGAAAAAGTCGGTCGATCTAGAAGAGATGTCGGGAGATGTAGGGAGATCTTTTAAAATAGCTTTTATGACAGTTCTCAAATTTGACCAAAGTTGATTAATTCTTCGAAGCTCTTAAGTATCTCTTGAGGCTCGACAAACAAAAATTGTACCCCAAAAATTTGGATAGCAAAATTGAAAAAAATTAGCATTTAAACAAATAAATTTCTTCCACGAACATTTGACCTACTTTTAGCACAATCTTATTTAATGGAATATGCCCTCCCCCTTCCCTCTCCCTACGCTAAAAAATAAAATTATTAATAAACTCCAAAAAATCAAACTGGCCAATAATTCGCCATCATTTTCACACCCTTTTTGGCGATTCCGATGCCATTTTAGGTCAGAATCAGACTAAAGTATTTCATTTCGGACGTTCTTTCATAACTTGTGATCGTGTCCTTCGTCCTTATTGAGAATTACTAGAATCCTAGAATCTTTCTTGTTGTCACCATTTCATTTTGTCATTTAGACAAATTTTTTAGTGTCAGGCCATTCTTAGGAGAGCAAACAGACCCACTCCCCTCTTCCTATGTTTCGGTCGCTCTATCTCCCTCTCTCGCTCCTCGTTCGGAATGTACAATATAGGGCAAGAAGGATGTCCATTCAAAAATGGCTTTCCCTTCGTTAATGACGAGATGTTTTATAAGAAGGACATGAAAAGGATATTATCATAGAGTTGGTAGGGAAGATTTTTTACTGGCCTTTCCTTCCGATGGCTTATACAGAGGTTTATGTGATTGTGTGTTTGCTTGACGGATGGAGGCCTAAGAATGGTACGAGGGTAGGGCGATAAAAATCGATTTCCCATCGGGTCCATCTACTTCCAAATTCTTTGTCTTCACGGTTTTTTCGTTTTGAGACAGGGTGAGAAAGCAAACATTTTCAGAAAATTGAAATATGGCCAATAACAATGATTAAAAAAAAGAGAGAAAGAAATAAAGAAATGGTGGAGATGTCAGGCCAATTCTGGGGGGAAAAATGTTTTGTAAATAAACAATTGAATGTTGTGTGGTTATGGGGTGTGTGCGTGTGTTTTTTTTTATTGGACTTCTTTGTTATTAAGAAATATAATAAAAATGGTATTTTTATGGGCATATTTAATGTATTGAAATGTTTGTTGCGTGCAAGAGTACGAGGAGAGATGTTTTACAATAACTGACAACACGAAAAACAGCGATAGGATATTGGAAAATATCTTTGCCTTTTGCCAAGGTTAATAACTTATGTATAAGATGGACCCTAATTTAAGAGACTAGTCCCTTCCAAGTATAGATGGCGTGATGGCAAAAATCGTACCCGTAAAACAATGTTATTATGGGACAAGTAGTGAACAAGGATCGGAATAAACGACGACTTTTATTTTGAAGGTAAATGCTAAACAGAAAAGAATTTTCACAGAAGAATTCGGCACAGATCCCGAGATGACACAGCAGGTATGCTGACATCACTGCCATCCATGACATGCACTGGACTGGGAGTAACTGTTGGCAAACAGGTCTCGTACAAATTATCATATACGTTCGAGATACATGTCATGGTTAACAGAATGATAAAACATACTTGATGGGCTTAAAGCAACAAACTAAAAGGTTGTGGGCCCTTCTCGTGATAAGTAAAGTTAAGAGCTTAAGCCTCATAAACGTTCACGAATCTACCGAAGATATGTCAGACGAAAAAAAAAGAATTTTTCAAAGTAGTGGAAGTGGATTTCAATGCAAGTTGAAGGTATGGTGTAGAAATCATTTAAAGGGATTTGAATGCCAAAGTAGGACGGGAGTTTTTATACAGGAAGTGCCGGTCGGCACCCATAACTTATATGAGAACAGTAATAACAGTGAATAGTGAGTTATTGAAATGGCTCCAATTAGAAACTTTCTTGTTACTATTACTAGGTTTCGACTAGGTAAGGATATCAACTTTCAACAGGATTATGACTGTATAAAAAGAGAAAAACCGTACAAAAGCTTTTCGGGTTCCCAGGCTCAATCGTCGCAGTACCTACTAAGGCGACTAGTAGGTACTGCGACGATTGAGCCTGGGTACCAAACTGCTAGTGCTGGTTAAGACTATTCAATCAACTTAATTGACCGTGGTGTTGATACGTGTTGCCAAGTAATTAGGTATTTATATACCAAGACTTTATCAACCACCTACTCCCACGCTCAATCGTCGTAGTACCTATTCTCCTCAAACCTGGTACGACGAAACCACCTGCGTATTCCCTGTTGGAGCTAGTCGCCATCAAATAAGTCACGTGTTAAAGCAACAACGCCGTTTTTCGTTTCTGATAAAAGTACGAACGAACCAAAGTGTGAACTTCAGGTTGGACCACTTCTTTGTAATTGAACTTAACCCATTCACGCTAAGGCGGGTTTTGCCGTTTTAGTTCCAATAATCGCGTTGTATTCAAAGCACTATTGATTAAGTTGGAAAAAAATGGTGTCAAATAAATCTTCTGTACTTAAAAAACTAATTTAAATTTTCTCCAGATTAACGTAAAATGACGTTTTTCTGGATTAAATTTCTTTACCCGAACATTATGTGCACACGAAATGTGAATCCTTACGATTTCTTTTTTGTTATAAATCTGTCCTAATACAAGTTTTAATAATTAATTCAGAAACTGTGATTTATTTACCCTTGTCATCATGAAACTCACAGGTATTAAATTACCTTCAACACAAAAGAGACTTCAGCATCCTTAAATTGAAGAAAGAAAATGAGCTTCATAAAACTAAGATAATCCCTTCTTAATCTCCCCCGCCCCCCAAAAAAAAAGTGATACTTCCCCTTGATTACACACAGCATCCCAAAATCCCCAACATATTGTCTGTCCCCTCCGGTCTAAGTTATTCCTCATCACGGCCCTTCCACCATGGTAGCATAAGCAAACAACCCCGAAGAAGATTAATAGGCCATGGACCAAACTTTTTAGTTGTGATAAATTGCAAAACCACCGTGTATGGACAAAATACCCCAAAAAGGGCCTTCTTGTACCCATCGAAAGGACCTTGTGTCTCCTCGCACCCTGGACGCACTTCCACAAAAACAAACTGCTGGTTTCCTTCTGCCAGGATATTGTGAGGTTTGGTAACGGGGGAGAGGGGACTGGTAGCAAGGAAGGCCAGAAATTGTTTGTAACGAAAGATAAAACTGTGAAGGGAAAATTAATTTTATCCAATTTATCAATCTTACAGCAGCGCTAAAGATAACCATAAAAGTAAGACACTGGAGTTTGGTGCTGCGTCGTTGCAGGATACGAGGCAGAATAAAGTCCTTTTGTAAGATGAGCAATAAAATACCCTCAAGTGCCCTTAAGGGAGCTTAATTATCGCTCGGTGCACTCATTCGGTGTTGTGGATCCTTTAATTTTTAATGTTAGACAATTTTGTGGTGGATGTTCTGTTTGTCCTTTTTTTACATCCTTGTATTTTTTTTTGTTTTTTGTTTAAGGCAAATCCTTTAAATTTTTAATCAGTTCTTTTTAAGGCGATAATTTTCGTAGATTGTCTTTTAATTCACAGGATGCTGTTAATTATTCTGTGGAGGGTTTTTTAAAACTGTTGTAAAATTATCTTTATGAAATCTTAAGGGCCGTAAATTAAGGGTTTTATACAATTTTTTCGACGGTTTTATGTTATTGCGATTTTCAGAAGTTTTTGTAATTTTTATATCAATTACCGTAAAAAAACAATCGTTAGCTTGTTTAGAACGTAAGTTTTGGAATGTAAGCTTTGGAACGCGTGGTTCTTGTCCATGCTAAAAAAATCATTAAAGAATAATAGCTTCTACATCAAAAAACATTACAATTTGGGTTACAGGACGAAGATAGAATCGATTGTTCTTGCATTGCCTAGCTATAGGAAGGAGTGAATTGGTTAGCTGTGTGGAAATGAATCACAGACCTCTGGAAGGGCGCTAGGGTTCCGAGGGTTCCCGGCGACTGACTTTATTTACCGCAGAAAGCTCTTGACGTCCTTTGTGGATTCGTGGTCTCTTCTTTTGTCTTTCGGTTGAAGACGATTCGTGTCCGTAGAGATATAACTGAGCCACATGCAGCTGTGAACATGACCACCAGCCATGGTATTACTAACGGACATAATTTTTGCAGCATGATTGGTAGTATGCCACTCGGGCCGGCTGCTGTAAAGAGAGAGAAGCTATTAATCGCACAGAGGACCTTATTTGTAATAAAATGGCGGAAATCTCCTCTTAGGAGAATCTCTGTGTCCTTGCATCCGGGGAAGTGTGTGTTCGAACTCCGGGACTACGCCTGCGATTGTGTTCAAGCTCCATTCTTCTTTTTTATATAAAGGACGGACTGAAGTGTTCTTTGGAGAGGACCCTGCATAGTTTGGCAGAGCCTCCTAGGTTCCAGGTATTTCTCTTGGGTGAGGCACTGGCTTTCTGCATTCTGGTACATCTTTAAACAGTCTTTATAGGGCTTGAATAGTTTTTCTTCCTTCTCGTTATTCTCGGTACTTCCCCAACTCGTATGCCTGTCGTTGGTGTTGCACCGAATTTCCATTCTGTACCCACCCACAATAAAAAACCATTAACAACCCCATCAAAAAAAACCAAAAAAATTCATATCTTTATAAATATTTAGGAACTGTCTGCCTGTAAAATTTGGAATCCATAACATATTATTTTTGTTCGACACAATAAAATTTTTGCATAAAAACAACAAAAATTTGGTCACATTCGAAAATGACATTTTCCCCATCAATTTTCCCCACTCATAAATAATTCGAATTTATTTTCTATAATTTTCCATTTACGTTTTCATAAACATTTAATAGCAACCATTAATAAAACATTCCACAAGGGCTAGCCTATAACCACTTAGCACACTGATCATAAATAATTTATCAGTCGTCGCCTGTATAAAAAAAAGGATATAATATCGTCTACCAATCGAAACCACAAAAAAAAATATCACAAAAAAAAAACCGGCCGGAAACATTAAGAAAAAAAAGAAGAGAAAAACCCAAGGCATAATAAAGAAGAATCCTTAAATCCCATTGTCAACAGTCCGAATGACTTTGGATGAAATCGTCCTGGAAGTTTTCATGGCATTGTATATAAGGATGAGGCGATGACAATATGTTACCATCAATTTTTTCCCAACAAGGACGATATGTTGTCATTGAATTTAGTGCTCAATCCTGGGAAAATCTGCACCAATAGTCCAGAGCTAGAAGTAATTTTGGGACATAAGGTCGGAGATATTGGGACACACAACGCCTGAAAATTAAGGTTGATAAAAAAGATTTTTTTTATCTCTTACGCGAAAGGACTTCGACAGGAATGCACCCAAAGGAATTCCGATTTAAAAAACAACACACACACACAGGAAGACGGCAAAAAAATTTGTGGTTTGGAATTGATAAAGCGCTTCAAGTGGTGCTTACATTTTATATGTCGTTTCTTATTGGACACGAAATGGATATATTCTAAGGACATCGGTTGAGCCTTTTGATTATTTTAAAACCAACCGCAACCTAAAAACTGAAAATACTATTTCCGCTTAGTGTCAGAAACACTTGTTTTACAAGAGATGTCCAAAGGTCTATTAAGGTCCTTTTGTGTCTTCGATATTATATAAATACTAGGAGAGTCCTTGTTCATTGGTACAGTCAGTTATAGGAAGAAGACAAATTTTTAAAAATTTATTTTCTAATTTTTTTGTCGACTTTCAACAGGAATAGGACTCTATAAAAAGAAAAGACGGTATAATAGCTCTTTGGAATTAGAAGGTATTGTGACGGTTGAGCCTGGGAACCAAACTGTCAGTGCGTCGGTTAAGACTATTCAATCAATTTGATTGACAGTTGTATTGACAAGTATTTAGGTAATTACATGACCACACCTTATCAACCACCTGTTCCCACGCTCAACTGTCGTAGAACCTACTCGACTCAAAGCTGGTACGACTGATTAAATGTCCGGCAAATATCCTACTGGGGAAAGTGACGATCCAATATTCAGTAACAGAACAATTAGGAGTACGATGAAGTCTTGAACAAGGTGATGGACTGTTTCCAATACTTTTCAAACTCGCCTTACAATGGGTGATAAAGAAAAACTTATCTTCCGTTTTTCAGCAATTCCTTACTCACTGTTCTAGTACCGCCTGTAGACATAATCGGGGAAGCCATATCCATAATGGTCACTGAAGTCTGCGTACTGTCGCGGTAGTATTGAAAGGGACCTAAACGAGCCAAAGCTCATGTTGACGCTGGAATTCCTTCTTTTCAAACGAGTCTGGCACCAATTCGTGCTTTCATTCTTTACTATTATTTAATAAAATGGTTCATGCAGTGTGTTCGCCCCCAAGACTTTGTTATTTGAGTGCCAGTTTATGGTTTGCTAGTTTCTTCCACACTTATTGGCGAAAAGTCGAATTCAAAAAAATTCAAATATTTTACATGATGAATATGGAACCAAACATTACTTATAGCCTTGTTGACTTCTTATATGTCCCAAAATATTCAAAATCTTTTGGCTTCATAAAAGTCTCTCTTAAATCATTTTCCAGCATAAATTCTGCTAGACAAATTTAAAATTTATTCACAATCTACTGGGGAAGAAAATCAATATCCTTACATCGCTGGAGGATACTTTACGGCATTTATAAGAGACCTCCTTCTGCAATGGCACGTCTGAGCCATAATAAAACGATATTATAGCCTCATTCCTTACCAAAAACTGATTTTAAATGCCTCCCACACAAGGACGAACGTCTGCATCCTTTTTTTTCGCCTCCAATTTTATTTTCATTATACCGAAGAAGCAAAGAAAGAACCATCTACCATCAGGATCCATCTGCCCTCGCATACTCTTGCAGAATGATAACGCTGGTGCTCCATCTTTGGCAAAGTGGAATTTGCTCCAGAGTGTGCGAAATACCTTTTGAGAATCGTAATCACCACACCTATATGTGGATGCACCTTGAAGGCTCCTCCATTGCTCTAGAGTAATTTTTTTGTATATAGATAGATATATGTGTCGCCGTCTGTTGGCAAGAAACAAATGTTGGCAGAAAAAGGGGAGCACCCCTCTGGGGAATGAAAGCGTGGTTTATTATACTTTCCTCTATGAAATGTTTATACCCGAGACAAGAGAATCAACTCTGCAGAGTATTGCCGCACGTTTGTACGCTCATGCGAAAGGGTTTCTTCGTGTGGGATTATCATTGGACTGGCTATCCTTGGCTGTGCATGATGAGGGATGAATATTAAATATTTGCAACAGGAAAGCATACAAGAGTTTTTTTTCTTGGGTGAGTGTATACCTTCTGCCCATATCCTTACCACATTACGCCGCACAGGGCATATGCTGTGTTCTGGTACTCTATGCTGGAATTTAACTCTGATATTCTTGACGCCTTTACAGTAGCCCCAAATTGGTCATCATTTGAGTGGGTATATCCTTGCATAGTACGTGATAAGGCATTTATCTTTTGCGGGAAATGAAACAAATATGTTTGGTCTACCCTCTTTAGTAAAATGGGAAAAAATATGCTCAGGTAAAAGCGAAATGCATGCAAATGAAAGAAACTTTATTCCGTATGAAATATTT
This sequence comes from Thereva nobilitata, assembly GCA_963855945.1. Lineage (NCBI taxonomy): Eukaryota > Metazoa > Arthropoda > Insecta > Diptera > Therevidae > Thereva > Thereva nobilitata. The sequence continues at coordinate 3,790,400 of OY979697.1, forward strand.
CACCATTCCAAGCACGTTTCAATTTGTCATTCTAAATTACAAGACTGTTGAGGAATGGTTACCCTAAGTACTTTTTAACTATAGGATAAGGAAATGTTTAGTCTAGAGAATTGCATACGTGATCATTTTTAATGAGAGATATTAGAATGTTATGAGATATTCGTGATAGTTAATGTGGCTTTAGTTATTTGGAGGAGTCAAAGAATAATGGCAGCATATTTTCCCAGTTTTTATAAAATTGAGGAAGTTAGTTACTACCTAACATAGTATGTGAGTGGACATGGAGGTTATAGGACATACCTTCTCCGCTTTAGGTCGGATAAGGAGTGATAAAGTCCTAAAAGACCAAGTCCAAATTAGAACCAATGTTGGAATGCCAATTGATGAGTTAGGTACTATCATTTGGTTCACCCTTATTTAAGTACTAGCAAAAAACCCGCGTGCGTTGCAAAGCCCTTAAATAAAAAAAGTTTATGTGTGCACTGTCCGCGGTAGGAAAAAAGTGAAAGAAACAAAAAATCTGGAAAAAAGGTTTTGGATACCTTTTATATGGTTAATTTCTATTGACAGCTTTTTTGACAGCTGTCATTAGTCAAAACCGGTTTTTGATATGATATTCGTATTCAGTGGTATCGAAAACCCAAGGATACCAAGTTTCACCTTGAACCGATGGCAATCAAGTGCCCAACCCTTGGTTGAACCTAAAAAAATGAAAACCCATGTTAAATCCCACTTTAAATTCAACCTGCGTGGGGGACGGTTTATAATTTTGTTTTTCTCTTTTCGGTTAGCCGCTACACTGCCCCTTCTTACTTAGTGTTCGTTCCGAACACAGCTTCCGTCCCGTTCTTGCCGATCGAACTTTTTCGATGTGATAGATGGAATCGTTTAACCTCGTGATGGCAGTGGAGGGTCCTTCCTTTTTCCTTGTAATTTTGGCGATTTACCTTTGATTTGTCGAGCATTTTATAGGTACACTCGATCGCGTGGCAAACTTCACGACAATAGAGGAAATGACCAAGATACACTATGTTCAATGCTCTTCCATTTGGAGCTAGGATGTGAATATTCAGATTTCCCAACTCTTGAAAAACCTGCCTACAGCTGACAGTGAAATGACACTTATTTGCTAAAATTTGTCCGCCATATTGGCCCGAAATTTTAAATTTATTAGTTTATGCTATTTGCTATCTTAAAAACCCCCAGATACCGATTTTCATTGGAATCGGAATACAATTGGCAAACTCATCGGCCGTATTGGCGCGGCCATTTTGAACTTATAAGTTTTGATCATAAATTCGTTATTTGGAACCTTAAAAATTCCTAGATACACACTTTCATTGGAATCGGACCACAATTGGCAAATTCGTTGGCCATATTGGAGCGGGCATTTTGAATTTATAAGTTTTAATCATAAATTTGTTATTTGCAACCTTAAAAACCCCTAGATATCATCTTTCATTGGAATCGGAATACAATTGGAAAATTTCGTCCGCGGCCATTTTGAATATATTAGTTCGGATCATAAATTCGTTATTTTCTACCTTAAAACCAACCAGATACCGATTTTCATGGAATCGGAACAGAATTGGCAAATTTGGGTGGCCATTTAGAATTTCAGTCATATTTCGGCGGCCATTTTGAATTAATAAGTTCTGATCAAACTTTCGTTATTTACTACCTCAAAAAACCCCAGATACCGATTTTCATTGGAATCGGAACACGATTGATAAATTCGTCGACCATATTGGCGCGGCCATTTTGAATTTCTAAATTTTGACCACAAATTCGTTATTAGCGACCTTAAAAACCCCTAGATACCCAATTTCATTGAAATCGGAACACAAATTGCGAATTCATATTTGAGTGGCCATTTTGTATTTCGATCATTTTTCAGCGGCCATTTTGAATTTCGAAAATCGGGCTTCGAGGTGTTTCATGGGAGACCCCCACGGACGTTCGTGCAAAATTTCGAATCTCTGCGATGACTGGTACGCCCGCTATAGCGCACACATATATACATACATACGTACATACATACATACAGAAACTTTCTTTTATTAATATAGATTGGTCCTACACAGGGCTTTCACGGCAATGAAAAGACGGGTACTTTTGCCAGGTAAGACTCTGACACTGTTTTCATTGGTCTACCTATAAAGAAATCGACGGGAGGAAGACCGACCCTGCATGCTGTGCCTCGAGGAGGACAAGTTTGCTCTTCATGTTCTCTGTCGCTGTCCTACGACAGCGAAGAGTAGGGTCTCATTGTTCGATGCGGACTCTATGTGACAAATTTTTAAGCAGATTGCTGAATCTCTTAAAATTGCCTGTTTGGATATAGGATATCTGAGGTAGTGATGCTGTTTATGGTGCCACAAATTGTGAATAAGGAAAGTAGGTAGTGGGTCGCTTTGGCCTGGGAACTTAATAAACCGGACCAAGAGCCGATTGGAAGTATCAAACCCAATGTGGAAGTGGAATATGCTCATGGGGCCAAAATACACGAGGATGGAGTAAAGCAGAAGAAGAATTCCTTTTTTTTGGTAGGGAGGTATGTGAGCTGGGAACGGTGAAAATTTGTGCTTTCTCCTCGGAAAAGTTTTGGTTAAAAAAGCTATTTACATCGGCTTCGTCCATTCTCATTCTGGTCTCTGGATAGCCTCTATAGATGGAAGAAAGGGGGCAAAGATGCAGAGGTTTAGACAATGGTGTGGTATACTTTTTAATGACCAGGGGGGTCCAGACAGGAAATGCTGCTAGCATATTTCTTATCTTGTCATCGAATGATGTTTTCAAGCGGGTAAGTAAAACCGCATGTTGGCGTTCGCAGTTCTAGCATCCTTATCGCTCTATATTTCCGTCTATGCATATCTGATTGATCGAAGTTACACTCTAGATAGAAAAACCGCAGAGCTCTACACTTTCACATTAAAAAAAGCCAAGTTTATTTTAAAAATACAGTCCTAACCTGAAACGGAGTGTGTAAAAACATGACTACTAAAGGGTTGAAATAAGCCCTCGTAAAAAATTTCATAACATTTTCATTTCTAAAAAAAAATACCATATACCTAAGCCCGCACACAGGCGCCAGATACAGTTTCGAGCATTTTCCAATATCAACTTTACATAACCCATAATAAAAAGCATTTAAAATTAAATCCTGACATTACCATGCAATTTCCAGTCATATACGAATTTTTAACGATCCTTTCTCTCCTGTTCTAAAGCGCCATAATTTTTAATCCAGATAAAACCCCTGCCATAAATAAATTTATTGCAATTTTTCCTAGCCATGCACAATAAACACGTCCTTTTTGTTTGTATGTGCGTGTGTGTGTGTTTTTTTTTACAATTTCACATTAAACAAGGATTATGACGAGGTCGTAAACTAGGCCAAAAAAAAGTGCCATCACAACATCAAGGATCTTGACTAAAAAGCAGAAGGTAATCACATGTCGTCCTGGATTATGAGATACTCCTTAAACACTTATCGCACACAGTTGGTATATATCCAGCCAAGGATATGGCGCATAGTACCAGCCTCAGGAATGTTCATTTCATGGGACATAGTGGAGGGATACATATACAGTAAGCATATACCGAGCTCAGGTAAACCAGAGTGGCTTTTGCGAGATGGCTGCGCGAAGGTGTGGGCGTCTTAATTTTCATATTTTAATGTGGGAGTAGCTGCTGCTCTCATGTGGTCTTCTGCTTTGAGAGGTTATGTAAGAAAATGTCACGTTTCTGTGGTTATTGATGTGCCTGAAAATTCGAAGCAAATATTTGCAATCCTCTGGGGATATTTGAGTAGAGTGGTGTAGATTTTACAGGAACGAGTGTGCTGCTTTTGATTTTCTTAGGAAAGTTGACGATTTTAAGGTTTTATAAAGCTCCCTGCAGTTTGGTTGATAGCGGGAATGTGCAATGGTTTCGGGTAGATGCAAGTGAGACTGTTTATTTACGCTTGATATATAAATTTCGTAATTAATTTGAAATTGGTTTTGCAAATGAACAGACTTTGGTTGATACCTACCATTTCACAGCATAACGCTGCCATCACAGGGATCCAAGTTGTATCTTATATATAAAACTGAATGTTTGGCTGTCTGTACGCAATAGGCTCCTACATCGTGTAACCGAATCATATGCTATTTACATTAAAGGGAAGAACATGGGCTATTCTATTACTTTCTAAAGTCACTCCTAGATGGCACTGTCATGGAGAGCTTCGTTGAAAATCATCGCAGAGCTTTGAATTTTTGCATAAAGGTCCATGGGGTCTTCCAAGATGCACCTGGAAGCCAGATTTTCGAAATTCAAAATGGCCGCCGAAATATGGTTGAATCTGCCAATTTTATTCCGATTCCAATGAAAGTGGGTACCTAGGAGTTTTAGGATCGCAAGAAACGAATTTGTGGTCAAAACTTATAAATTCAAAATGGCAGCGCCAATATGGCCGACGAATTTGCAAATTATGTTCCGATTCCAATGAAAATCGGTATCTGGGATTTTTTATGGTAGCAAATAATGAATTTTTGATCAGAACTTGTAAATTCAAAATGACCGCGCCAATATGGCGGACGAATTTTGTTAATTTTGCTCCGATTCCAATGAAAGTGGGTAGCTTGGGGTTTTTAAGGTCGCAAATAACGAATTTTTGGTCAATCGGTATATGGAAGTATGATCAAAACTTATAAATTCAAAATTGTGTGAGCATAGTGTATCCTGAAGCTCTCTAAGCAATCGGTTCAGAATTGATCAACAAGGTTTTTTTTGGAAAGAAGGTAAGGAGAAGCGGAAATGTGGGATTTATATATAATGGGAAAAAAACGAAGCGAGGGAGACCCAACCTCCTTTGGAAGGATGGCGTATATCAGGACGCACAGAGCTTAGGGATGCCAGGGATGCCAAGTTCCAGCTAGTGAAGGATAAAGAACAGTATCATGTGGAAATCTGCAAACCATATTACAGCTGTCATACGAAATATCATGAATTGAAGTTTCAAGGTTATCGAAAGAATTAAATATAACATTATTGGTCTTAAGATGACGAAGGAAAAATTGTGCACGCTTCGCGGTACGACTAAAATTTAGAAACATAAACTTCATAAAGTTTGGCACCAAATATGATGCCAAAAGCGTTCTAGGAGATGCTACCACACCGATTTTAAGAAACTAGGTCGTGGGCCCGTATATACACCGTACCTCAAAATCCATAGCTTACATATAAGTAAGAACTTGGATGTATCTAGTGCTGCGTTTCAACTAGTTAAGGCCACCTTCAAAGTCATCTGAGTATCTCCTGACAGAGACCATGTGCTGATAGACAGCCTCTACTACCCCAATGACAGTTTGGTTCCCACGCTCAACCGAAACAGTACCTACTATCGCGTTTTTTGAACATACTACGAAGACAATGAGGGTAATCTGATCGCCAGTACCAGACCTCTTGGAGGACTTTTATGCATTGTTAAATTGCTTAAATTAGTGATGACTAGGCAGTGGTTCAAGTTGCGAATTAATTTTAACGGAGGGCTGCTTTGGCTTAGAGGTAAGGAAAGGATCAACGAGGCGAGCCCATTCGTTTGCAATGATAGGAACTCGTATATGGTGATTTCAAATTTGAAGTAGGCTATTAGTCTCTGCAAGGAATTTGTCAGAAATACTAGTGCCATTTAAGTAAATTAGCCAATTTACATTGTGAACGTTAAAATTTCAACAATGTTTTCACAGTCACAGGATGAAAGGACAGTAATTCGGAAATACTCTCGTGGAAGGCTTCAAATGGTTAAAATTAAAGGATGAACAGTTGTACGTAAAAATTCGTGGTCAGAGGTAAGAAAAACATCAACCAGATGGGCCAATTGGTTTGCAGTGCCAGAAACACGTATACGGTGATTTCCAATTTGGTGCAAATTGCGATTAATTTAGCCAATTTACATTGTGAACGTTAAAATTTCATTGTGATCTGTTAAGTTATGTCTACGATCCGTTCTTTAAATGATTCTAATGGCAAAACGAGATATAAAGTAATAAACCGATATACTATCAGAATACATTGATCAGCAAATTAATAATTCTCGTAAAATTTTGTAATCGAGGCTTCACAAACGCAAAATTTATCCAGGATCGATTGAAATTACTACGAAAATTTCGCACAGTCCATAAAATACCCCTCGATTTCAGTTAAATCAATATAATTATGGAAATGGACCTCTAGTTACCACATTTTGCTCTACTGAAATCACCAATCTATAATATCATAAAACGCACCACAATTAAGCAAATTAGAATAAATTTAACCAAAAATCTAGTAACAATTTGTCCTTCCGGCGCGGCTAAAATATTTCCGGTTGCTAAAGTTGCGTCACAGAACGATTGGATGAAATTTATGCAACTGAAATCGTTATAGTTGAATATAAATTGTTCAGGGGTGTATATTATGGGGATGAACTGATAAGAGGGGGTGTATGTTGTGGATAAGTGGCACACAGTTGCGACGCTTATGAGTTTTCGTTCTACCTAAAATGTAATCATTTTCAGTACGCAATTTCAGTCGATTAATAACACTACGCGCAGATAGTATGGATTTTTTGCTAGAAATATTATTACTATCGAAAAGGGTAATAATTTCTGTCTGATAGCAAAAAGGATATAAATTTGATTTTAACAAGAAATTATTGACCTGATTAAGTTGACTCCCGTATCTAGTTAAGCTCAGACATTTATTAGCTAGGCTTACACAAATCAAAATAATTGGATATCGTTGCTTCTGTGTAATCCTTCAAGCACACACACACACAAACACATATGCATGCAGAAAAAGATATATTTGAAAGTTCAAATCCTGGAATTAAGGCTTTCATTCCATTCGGTGACAAGTTGACAAGACACAATTTGTATAGCTGATGAGATCAAATAAAATAGAAGAAAATGTAAGAATATCAAGAGGAGAGCTACACTTATACATATATTTACCTTAGTAAAAACAAGAGGATACCATATTTGTATCTGGAAGGATTCTTTCATATAAGTATACAGCATTGCTGCAAGGCACTAGCAACATTGATAACATCTTTCAAGAGTATGCACACGACCTAGATACAAGAGACACATAAATGTATATACTATAACATTACATATATGCATGCTTCCTTCTGTCGTATCGTTAACACTTTCAGCACCCGTGGCGATACTTCTTTTACAATTATATGAATCTTACACAGCAGCGGGCAAGGACTCTCGTCAAGAATTCTGTGTAAGTATTCAAACGTGATATGCCGAGTTTATCCTGTCAACAACCGTTGGTAATTTCATAGAACATTCAGAAACTGTACTCTATGTACGACAAGGAATATGACTACACAAGTCTAATGCTGACAGTACCGGAAAACTTCCATCCTTTGTTACTCATTTTTTGATTCAGAAATGTTGCAGTGCTCAATGGAATTTTCGTCAACAGCATTGCCGTAAGAGACGAAGCTCTACACCTGTATGGGAATTCTTTGATATCTCTCGACATTGCATATCTTAGTGATTATCATTAACCCGGAAGGGTTAGAAGTCGTATATATGTACATTTTACTCCATCCATACACCGAAACTCAACCTTTGAGTACACATCTAAAGGTGAAATTCCCAGCACATAAAATTCACCCCTCCATAAAATCAAGTCGCAATCCTCCTCCAACATAAAAACAAGTTTCCAGACTATGCATTATTAAAATGCTCGTCATACTACATAAGGGTGGAGGGGGGTTTAGCCTTTGATACAGTTTCGTGTTTCAATTCGTGTTGAAATTGTATTTTATAGGAAAGATATAAAACGTGAATATTTTCGGGGGCGAAAAAAAGGGTTGAAGATGAAATGAAAGAAATTTATTGTAAGTGAAGACGTGTTTTTGTGAAAATTAATTCCTTCGAAAGTCACATTGTAAAGCTGATATAATACCAGAGGGTAGCTATAAATGTTAAGATCTTGTATGAATCTACTCAGTTCGGGTGTATTAAGTCATGGATTGAAAAGAATTTGAAAGTGCTTACTGGAGGAAAATAACATGGTTGAATAGGGTATAGCAAATATAGGTCTGCACTCCTCAAGATTTGTAACCTGGAAAAAATAGTTGAAACTAAATGGTTGAAATTGACCCTACACCCTTTTCGTACCTAACTAGGTCACCGTCTGTCAAATGCGCCAAACTACACTTTGTATGACAATAAAAAATGTGAAATGTGTCAATTTACACGCTTTTTAGTGACCTTGGTAGGTATTGTGCCGGTTGAGAGTGGGAACCAAACAGTTTGGCAGGCGCGGATCTAGAAATTTGTTTTGGGGGGGGGGTCACGGAATTAAAAATGGCGGAAACAATTTCTACTCCTAAAAAACAAAATTAACAAAACGAACACAACTAACCGAATTTTCTGGTGGATTAAGGAGTCTTTCGGTTACAAATTTTCAAAAAATCGAAAAAGCATTTTTTACGGATTTTACTAATAGTGGAGTCAGATAAGCATCAAATTTTAATGAAAAAGGAATTGTATCCAGACTCGAATTTTTTTTCAATATGTTAGTTACATCGAATACTATACGAAATGGGCTTTTCCTCTGGCAACCGCTACGTAAATTATGGGCCGTTTTGTAAAAAATCTCCCATTTTGGTCGTTCTTTCTAAATATAGATGAGAATTTATCGGTATGTGTAGGTCCAAGAAAGCGAAAAAAATTGAGGCTGTTCATTATGACATTACCTATCAGCGGTTACAAAATGAAATTTTAATCTGCACACATAACCTCAACGAAAATTGAAAACTGAAGAAACTGCTAAATTTTGGTTTTTTTTGGTTACAACTTTGGATGTTTTAAGTAAAAATTGATGAAATTTTCAGAAATTTTACTTTATAATGTGGACAATAACTCGTAAAAAAATTTAAGTCAAAATATCTACCAAAAGTCTCAAAAATTAACCTCAAATCTGAAAATTGATTGGCCAATAACTTTTGTGCATTGCATCGTATGAGATTCCTTTTTAATTTAAGTGTAGGATTTTTATGCACTTTATGATGGTGAACAAGAAAAAATGTTTAAACTTGAAAAAAATGGAAATATCGAATCAAAAATCATGAATTTTTGTATTTTTTTATTAATTTTCTTCAATACTTCCACTTTTTTTTGATAAAACTCTTTTTGTTTGTATTGACAAAAAAATTTAGTTTTATCAAAAAAAAGTCGAATTTTTGAAGAAAATTGACGAAAAATTACACGGTACATTTTTAGCAGATTCACCGTGTCTAGAAACACCGTATTTTTGCCCTTGCAAAACACGGTAACGCTCGATTTACAAATGGAGACACTGCACCCGACTCCCCCTAATCTATCCTATCTCTCTCTCTATCCTTCGAGCTAAGCTTACTACTAGACATTGTACTATGACGTGTGCGGCATGACATGACGGACTAGTAGTACAAAGGGTCTGATCATGGTTGGCGCTTGAAGTGAGAAATGGCGCGCGACTGTAAAACGGAATCATAGCTTTCGAAAAAACTGACATTTGTCGGGAAAAACGCCTTCAGGCGTATCACAGTTGGCGTTTGAAGAGACAAAGCTGCGTTTTTCACGACTGTCAAGTGACTGGATTGAATAAATATTTTTTAAATAGATTGAAATAAATAATGTAATTTTATAAATTTTTTAATTATCAGAAATGTCTAAAAACTTTCAAGCGACAACAATGATAAGGTTTTGTCGAAAACTGTCATGTCGCTGCTTTCGCCAATTATGGTACGAAAAATGAGAACGATAAACGGCGCTGTCATTTTTTCAACTCGCCAACCATGATAAGGCGAAAAAGGGTGACACCTGAGCTTACACTATCAGATAAAAAAAGGGTCGTTTTTTTAATTGGCAAAAAAGTTCGGTCGGTTTTGGTCGTTTTGTTATTTTTTGTTTTTGTTTTTTTAGTTGGGTCAATTTTGTTTTTTAAACAGCAAGTGCTTTTGGGGGGGTCACGGGGGTCATGACGCCTGCAGTTTGGTTCCCACGCTCAACCGACGCAATACCTACTAAGCCACTTTTTCTTTACTTGTCAAAAATTACATGCTTTCAGTCCCTTTCAACCCACTTGACAGCTTCGATTATGATGGTACGATGCGTTACTCAGAAAGAGAGATATCACAATGCACTTCGTTTCAATAGCAAGCTCCGATGGACGAGTTTGAAATCATCAGTTAAGTCTAGAAATACAACCGAGCTTTTTATTTACAGTTATGCGTCTCTGGCTAGGATCAGACAACGTGATTTTCGAAACCTTTTCTTACAGCAAATATACTCACATAAAGGTTTCACGACTGCCGTTCACGGTGCCTTTCAGCACCAATTGTGTCCCAGTCCTCGGTTCTTGTACGGAGTTGCTGCCGTGACTTACACACCTACCGTGCTCGCAAAAGAATATAACAAATCCAAAAACTAAGTCAAATGGAATGAATGTTATGGCTTAGATTGACTTGGCCTATAACCTCCACCGAAGCAATGAATCTAATTCTCGATCTACTTCTACCCGATCTTCACATCAGATACCAGACCAGCTACAAGGCTCTAATACTGCGAAAAACGGTTTCCGTGCCCAGTACATGCTGTGTTTAGGGAATGGCGAAGGACCGTCATAGTTTTACACACAGATGCTTCCAAATCAGGACTAGGTCTTGGCGCAAGTAAGCGCTCCTATTCGCCAAACCTTCGAAAATAGTACCGCCTGCCTAATTCTTGTACTGTATTCCAGGCGGAACTGCTGGCAATTTTCATTTAATATTAGACGTTAAACGCTTCTATCCTGCAGAATATATATCCAATTACAAATCCCCCCGCAGGCTACAACAAACAAAATCACCATTTAAGACAGACAATCTCCTGCCACATACCAAACCCGTTTGTAAAATTTCGAAGGACCTACCCATATCCCTGGAACCATCAAATATATCCACTTACATGTCTATCTACGTAATTTTCATCCTCTTCTCAGTTAATTTCCGGTAGAAGACTTTCACATAATTCAATTTTAATTTAACTTTACGGGTGAGCGCCACAGGACGACATTCAGGATACCCGATATCCCCCTCAGATCCTGTCGCCTGCATACACATTTTTTCAATGTCTAAATTTGACTAGCCAAGTGCCGAAGGCGAGTCGCAATGTCAATAGCTGATGGACATCACCGGGTCGAGGATGATGATGATGCTCCATGAAGTGCGCACAATATTCTGATACTAATTTAATTTGGCACCTGTAATAGCATTACAGCCGCCCCTGAGGTGGTGTTGGTGTGTAGGGGTGATAAGTCATTTATCTATTGAAGGCTTCATGTGGATTTTATTAAGCTACTTCTAATGCCATCAAAAAATCATTTTTTTTGTTTGTGTATGTGTAAGTGAGAAGCAAAGAGGTGGAATCATTGAATTAAAATTGATTGAAATTCACCTGGAGGACGATGGAGGTTAATTGAAATTTTCTTTCTAAAGGTAAATCTTCAAGTTTTTATGTTTTTTGTTTGTTTCAGAATTATTACGGTAGTAAAAGGTGATTGTAAAATTTTATTTGAGGTGAGATTTAGTGGTAATAAAAGCAGAATTTTTTTATGCTGTGAGCTTATATACATACCTTTGGGGATTTCAAGGATTCTGATGGAGGAAGAGTTTGATCTGTAAATAATAAAGAAATTTTATAAGATTCACATTTAACAATCGTGTTAGACTTCAGTTATAAAAAACATAAAAATAAAACAAATTTAATTGCTAAAGGAAAACATTTATTTTTTATTTTGACTGCGTAAGAAAGAGATCGGAAAGATGTTCTTCCAGGAAAAAAATTTCAAATAAATTTCCATAATCTCATCTTGATTTCTTTCCATGTACTTCATCAATCATAATGACGCAAAATTTGATATTTTTTTATCATTCTTAAATTCCATTTCCATCAAGATATGTCCCTTGTTAACGAAAAAAAAATTAAACTTTCTCCAATTCTTCATCGTTGAGGGATGACTCCTTAAAATTCCCTAGAAAGAACCAGCCACCAGCTTCAACCACCAAAAAAACACGAACCCCATTAAAAGAAATTAACGTGGGATTTCTGTTACAAGTAATTATCCTTCGCCTACACGCTGCTCTAAACCAACAAAAAAATTGTCTTTTTCCCAACCAAAAATTAACGAAAGAAAAAAAAATTAAAAAAAAAATTTCCTCGAAATTTTCATCATTCGTTTCTTGGCGAAAAGTGCAAAAAGAAAAAAATATTCCCTCTATATTACCTGGGAGACAAGGAGGATTATTAAAATTTAACGACTGTGCCGCAAGAAGAGACTCCATAAAGGACCAACCAGTCTGCCAAACACCATCGTCCTGCCCCAGAAGACATCAATTATGATTTTGTACAATAAAACATGATAAAAGGACGATAAGAGGCGTAACGCGGTGAAATCTCTTAATTAAATTTTTCTCGCTACTTCTTCTTCTCATCGTGATCCTTACAGAAGAAAAAAAAGGAAGAAAGAAATCGTTGAGGATAACGCGTGCACCACAGTCAGAATCCAGCTGGAGCATGATTTTAATGGACTAAAAAGGATGATTGTCCTTTTTTGTGAGAGTATGAGATTTAATGAAAAATTATAAATTAAGGATGAGGTTTTTGTGATTTTGTTTTTGGGTGGATTTTGAAAAGTTAAGACGCTTTTAAAGGAGTTTGGTAGGCTGTAGTTCAATGACTGAGGACATGGGCATAATTTGTGGTGAAGGGCATTGTTTTGTCACCAGTATTGTGCTTCTAGTAGAGGGAAATTGTCATATGATAGTGATGTAGTTGGGAAGTTGGATTTTTTTGTTTTTTATTTTGTGCCAAATCATCGTACGGTAAAATATTTTTTTTAAATTGTAGGTTTTTTTATGTACTTTCTTATGAGCATACGCAATAGTTCATTACTTTATTTGAAATGCCCATTTTAGGCCTTTGAAAACACTAAAAAAAAATTTTTCATAGTTGGCAAGTAGCTTTTCATAGTAAGCACAAAATGGCGGCAATTTTAATTTTTTTTCGAAAACTGCCAATTTTTGGCCGTAAAAAGCGAAATTTTTTTTTTGAAATTTCAACCACGTATTTATAGCATCAAAGTACATCTTTTCTCCAATTTTTATGAAAATCCGACTTTTTTCCCGTTATTTATAGCATTTTTATTAAAATAAAACAAAATTTCATACATTTTGGTTTTTTGAGGTTAGGATTCATTTTTAAAGTATTTATACCGAATCAGTTCGATAGTCTATTCATTTACGAGTATTTTCCAATTTTTTTTATTGTTCTACGACCAACAGAACTGGAGAAATTAAAAAAATAGTGTAGCAATGCACTCAAAATGCATCAAAAATGGACATTTATGCAATTTTCTCGTGCAGCACAGGACCGATTTTGCAGAAATTTTTTTTTCGCTTTATCTTAACATGTGTAAAAAAAACCAAAAAATCCAACTTCCCAACTACATTATAACTTCGCTTTTTTTTTGTTTAATTTCCCTCTACTATTCCTTTGAATCTCTTGACTCACCTCTTAACATTACTACACAGGGGCGGCGCTTTCATAGGTGCAAATGGTGCACTTGCACCGGGCGGAATTGGACGGTGCAAGCAATTTCATAAATTAAGATTTTAAAAAAATTTAATATTTGAAAAAAAAATTGAAACAGGGTGTCCTTTTTTCTGTGTTTTTCCATTGTTCTTCACTGCGATTAAAAAACGAACAGCTGATGGAGCGCAATATGGCATAATGCACCGGGCGCAAAAGAACCATCATCAAAGGCTGGTCCCTTCGAGAAAAGCCCGTAGACTCTTAAGGCCCCCTACATGGTGAAATTGGATGTACATCCATGCTGTACCATGATTTTCATCAAACCTATACGCGCATCGACTTTTGATCGGCCGACCGGCTCACAATCGATAGTTTTGGTTGTACATCCGCACTTCCATGTACATCCAATTTGACCGTGTATACTATATTATGGGGAATAACCCAAGGCAGCATCCAATTAGGATGTGAAGTAATACTCTAAACGACTTTTCATCTCCACCCTTGTTTGGAACAACCCCCATCAGCCATCGTTGCTATTAGATTGCTCCAAAATATGTTGAAGATACTAGCAGAAGAGAAGGGAATCATAAGTCATCGATTATTACGGCTCTAGTCACATATCAAAGGATTACACTAACAGGAAAATAAGGGGGAATAGAACACCACTTCTATCAAGGATGTAATTTGGCGGTGTTATGAAAGGGGATACCAACACCTATAGGAAGGTTCTAGGTGAGATGTTTTCAACTGGGGTTAGAAGTGCTCGACTCCCTTCGACGAAGCGCGAAAGTGTTTACATCACCATTAAAACTTCTCGTCGAGGAACCCACTTATCACACCAAACAAGTGTTGGTCTTATTGATTTCAAGAATCACTTAACAAAAAATTCGACAGTCATTAAAAGGATCCTACTTTGGCACACATCCCAAAACTTATCTCCAGCTACTGTACGGGCCATGTGCCAAACTAAACTTGGCAGTAGCACACTTAAAACGTAAACCTATTCGAATTCACCCGCAACCAGCCTCCTTCCTGTCTTCTCATACTTCATCACTAATTTCAACGAAAAACTCTTCAATTCCCAGCATCCTTTCAGGAAGGACTCATTTCCCAATTTTATTAATTGCAACAAGCGTAGTTATCGGCACAAGGACGACGATTGAAATAACAAGAATTTAGAAGTTTCAAGGTTAAGGTTAAGGATTAACACATATATAGGCACGAACGTACATAAATATGTGGTGTAGGAGTATGATTGCACCCTGGAGGGTGGAACTGAGATGGATTCTGGGACATGTAACAACAAAGTTAGGTTTATTAATATCCCTATAAATGTTTGAAGAGGCTTGTATAGTAGAGTAGAGAAAGTGTTTTGAATTTGAGTGAAGTTGACATTTTGGGGAAGCGGTAATTAACAAGCAAATAATTAACAGATGCTGTTTGAATGTCAAATGGGTTCCTTGAATTGTTCTTAATAAATGTTAAGTGGATTAAAATTAAATATCACTGCTATCTGTCACAATCAAATCTCTATGTCAAATCACACGCATGTAAGATTTAACGTAGGAGCTGCCATAAACAGAGACGAGAAGAACAAAAAATTCCCAGTCGCCTGGAACTCTTCCAACTCTCCTAGGCCTTGGTAGCGTAGGAGTTCGACTACCATCCCAGAGGTCTGAGGTTCGAATCCACTTCGTGGCATGGTCCTTCTTATTTACATTTCTCCCACTTAGATAACTTTCCTTGGAAGCTAGGAAACCATCTCCAGTTCGATACCCAAAGTCGGCCTCGACACGTAATGATAAATGGCAATCCTGCGGAACTATTAAAAAAGGGGGGGCTTGCTATTAGAGGGTTATGGAGTCACATTTTCAGGTAGAACCCTGGTTGTAGTTTTGTGATCATTCGCCACCTCCAAAGCGATGGAAAAATATTGTTTCATAAAATCTAAAAATTTCTTCTCACCCAAAAATGCATCGCTCATCACTACAGCCAACATAATTACATAAATTACATAAACCTCTCATTTATCCGTCAACAAGAGAAATATCCAAATATAAATTCCAAAAATATTCCCCAAAGAGTCATGCTTAGCGCCTGCATTGCTTACATATATAAATAACTCTGCCTTAAGGGCATACGCATTCCTGCAACGGAATGCATTACGGCCAGAGTCTGCATGTCTGCCGCATAAGCTTCAATCTAGGGCAAATATAAACGAAAATAAATTGTCCGATAAAAATTTTTCAATACAAATTAAAATGCAGTTTTAAAAATAGTTGGTGGCAGCTTTAATACTTGTAGTACAAAAGTAGATTCATACTTGAGATTGATTAAAATTAAATTTGAGAAAATGAAGGCGCCTCTAACCACAACCACCACAAGAGTTGAGTTGTCCAGCTTTTTGGAAAAATTGTTTTCTACTTGAGTCAGTCGTGATATGCATTTTTCTTGTCCAGAATAAATTGACTAAAATAAATTTCATTTGTTTTTTTAATCTTGTATTTGCATATGAATGTTTTCCCTTTGACCAATATTGATCTGATAGGCGTGCTTCGTATACCAACGGTTCCAAAATATAATCGTGATGCTTTATATCAATACACAAAAACTTTTGATGTTTAATATAATTAAATATTTTCCAATCGCTATTTGTATTTAAATAAAAAAAATTTATTTGAAATATTCCATCTAATAGCTTGGGAAATAG
Organism: Thereva nobilitata; assembly: GCA_963855945.1. Taxonomy (NCBI): domain Eukaryota; kingdom Metazoa; phylum Arthropoda; class Insecta; order Diptera; family Therevidae; genus Thereva; species Thereva nobilitata. The sequence continues at coordinate 3,806,717 of OY979697.1, forward strand.
TGTCCCAAAATTTTTGGGACACTGTAAATGGGTTTTGTTTGGATGCGATTTGTCTATTTATGATCCTTTACACCCACCTTGCATTTTTAATTATTGAATTTTAGTCATAACATTTGGAAAATAGTGTCCCAAAGTTTTGGGACTTAGTAAATGGGCGCAGAAAAACAATTTAGATTTTATTTACAATTTTACAAATTTAATTTTACAATTTCTTTTTGAAGAAACCATCCTTCAATCATCTTCTTCGTCTTAAACGCTTTACTTCAGGAATTTCTTTTATTCTACTTCGTAATTGGCTTTAAATCAAAAAAGGATACTTTATTTCGTATTTAACAAGAAAAATGCCCAATTTGGATAGTATTGTTGTTCAGTTTACACACGAAGAAACTTCTTAAGGAAAATAGAAATTTTAATTGAGTCTAATTGAATTCTTAAATCTAAACAACAAAATGTAGAGACGTAGTATTTTGTCAGCAATTTCTTTTTTCCAGCGTATACCCCAAGAATTAATTTATTTTCCTTGAGAAAAAATTTTTTTTTTTAGTTTTTACGTGTGAAAATTAAAAATTTAATTTAAAATAAATTGTTACTGCAAATTTCACCTTTCACCCATCCTTTCTTATTACTAACTATGATTCAAGTCCTTGAACACAAAAATAAATGTTTTAAAAACTGAACAAACACGAAAAACCATAAAAGCCAATAAGTCTCCACATTTTCAATGATATCCTTGAGATGGGAAAAATCCTTAAATTGATTACGAATTGCTGCAAGTGCACTTATTCAATCTGGTTCCTACCTAGACCAGTGGTATTGTCAGTATATAGACGTGTACTCAACACTATAATAACTATTAATTCTCGGCTGGATACTAATCGATGTGCAACTACAAATGTAATACGAGTTGAAAGGAAGCTCTCGAAAGGATTATGAAAGGTTTTTACTGGGAGGAAAAAAAGTGAAGCACGGAAATTGCTGTGAGTGTATGTTTTAGAGTCCTGTTGGAGAGGGATATTACGTGCGAAATTTTATTAAGTACCAGGAATTCTCGTTTTATGTATGTATTTGGGTTTTAAGGACTTTTCTTGTTGTTAAGAAGTAGCTTAAAGAATCGTTGTTAGTATTAAAGATTACTTAGAATTTAAAGTGGAGCAAAATCATGAAAGTTTTGTCATTTGGTCTTATTGGACCATGTATAAGTCCCATTTGGACATTGTTGATTACTTTTCATTGGAAAATCGTGTAAGTTGTTAACCAGGTTGAATTTTCTGTACTAGTAGCCATAAACAATGAAACATGTAAATCGATAACTATTTTTTCTACATGTAAGGTCCAAGGAGTATAGAGCCGTCTATGGTACCATGAGAAAATTAAACCTGACCACTTGAACAGTTTAAGTGGTCTGTCTAAATCTATGTCACTTGGTCAAGCAAGATCGTGTCTGCAGGTGGGATTATCTTTCCTTGCTATCTTCGATTTGGTAAAAGGAAGCAGTTTACCTTTCTAGTGCTCGTCAGTACATCAGTGCAATTTATTTTGCGAAAACTAAATCCGGCTTGAGAAATTTTTTTCTATAATATTTAATATTACATTGCATGACCCTACCTAGCCTAATTTGCAATTCTTGCTAAGAAAACTATATTTTTCATTAGGAAAACGTTAATAACATTTTAAAACTGAAAACCGTTTTCAAAAATGTTTACTAGTTTTTAATATATTGAATTGTTTACATGACAACATTCCGATGTAAACAATTCAATAATTTTACGTGTGGCTCGACCCACGCGATTTTCATATTCAAAGGTACTATTTCTTTAACAAAATACATTAGCTGTGCAATTAACCGAGTATTTGAACATGAAAATTAATTATATTTCGAGAAATTGGTGGAGAAGTTTGAAGAATTTGGGAAATTGTTGTTTTTTAAACGATTTTTATTATATGACCCTACAAAGCCCAATGTGCAATACTTGTTGAGATTAATAAATCTACGTTTTACATTAGGAGAAAGATCATACGATTACTAAAATTTACTAAAGTTAACAATGTATTGAATGGTTTACTTGAGTACTTTCTGATTTACATTTTTCATGTAAGCATGCTCAAACGAATTATTTCCTTGGAAAAAATACAAGCGAATGTACTAATAGAAACTCTAGTATATTAATATAACCCTGACATAGCTACAAAGTTTCAATGAAGAAGAATATCCTTTTTCGCCAAGAGTCCTTTCATTATTATTATAGAACTACGCACAACCACTCCGCCGCCATATGGTGAATACGCACCAGGCAAAAACATATCAATAACCAAAAGCACCACTCTAGGATGTTTGTAAACACACGAAAAAATAACTTCCCCAAAAATTCTGTCGAAAATGAACCAGGAAGAGATCCACTACACATCCTCAACACTACTCTACCATATGGAGCAACATGCATGATGGATACTCTCTGACAGGTTGACATACAACATAACAACCGCAGCCTTTCAAGCAGAGGTGTAGGAAATAATCCCTAAACTTAAGCCTTCTTGTTCGTCCGAAAAGTTGGTGGATGTATTAGTGGGTATCCTATAGTCTCCCCTTAGAAAATCAACAAAATTCGAGGGATCCGTACGTGCTTACCTAATCAATGCAGTGGAGCCACATGGGATGAGCAGCACACATGTTCCAAAATTCAGGCCAGTAAAGAATGTGATTAGACAAGATTTTTGGGGATGTAGTAGAGACAATGGGGTTGGTGCGAGATGGGTGTGTATTAGGTGGACATTACGTAGCCTAGAGTTTAATTAATTCTGCTCAATAAAGGGTCAATTACTTCGAATCCCTTTTTTTGACAGGGGCGCTCCAACATTTGATCAAGTAATTGCGCAAGCACAGGCGTCGCCCGATTGTATTTTTGTCGTCATGGCGGAGGGTAGGACGGTGGAGGATTATGATTTTCTTTTATTTTAGGCACCGGAAATGATGGCATAAATCTATCCAAAGGAAATATGTAATCAAAATATAAAAATATACTTATGTCATCCGAATTAGATTGATTTCACGCAAGTTGCTACGGGGTTTTGTTAACAAGTTCCTGGAATGTTGTGCATAAATTGTCTGAAGGACGAGCAACAATGGTTTCAATTCTGGACGAAACAATGCCACCAGGATACGGTTTCTCTGTTGTTGTAAGGGAATGCTGTAGAAAAATGAACAACTTATACTTTTTCTACAGAAAAGAAAATTCTACGCTCGTTTCCTTAGCTACTTTATTTCCTTGGTGACTTCCTCCCCATCCGTGAGGATTCATTTTGAAGCTGGAAAGTTTTATCTAGTGAATTGTGAAACTTTTTTTTTTGTGTTGTGCTTTGATACGGAAATAAAGAGCATCAAGACTTTATTTTTTTTTTGTTATATTTAAGAGTAACAAAGAAGATGGTTTTTAAATTTCAAACTTCTTGTGAATTTTTATTTAAAGAGAATTTTCAATGGGGTATACTTGACGTCCATTATCAAAAATTCAAGCCTTATCTGTCATTCAATGAAATTTGCCTGGTATCAAGAGGCATAACACTCTACAAAGACAAGTTTCTTTGACTATGATGCTTAGGACGACGGTTTTGAGAACGAATACTCAAAACGAATCAATGACGATTGAGCCCTCGAGCTGAAACCACGTTATTAAAGTTTTTGTTTGGGTTTTCGTAACATCTAAGAAAAATGCTTAGGTTGCATTTCCCACGCAAAGTCCAGACATTTTTTGGCCGAAATTTCTTCCAGACGATAACGGTTGAAACCAGACTCGGACTGCGTGACGAAAGCTGTTAGAAATTTGAATAAAAGGAATTGTTTTCTTAAAAAAATACAATCGGACATGATTTTTTACATTTCTCTAAGAACACCACTTACTACCGCCCAATAGAATTATTTCCATTCTTTCCATCTCTGCTGGAGTCCAAAAGGGTTATATGCCTGTACAACGAAATACTGTCTTATTTCCAACAATACGTGTAAAATCCTCTTCTAATGACTGACCAATTGCTTAACAACTCGACTGTGGAACAATCTTTCTCAATCTGTATTTCAGAACTCTTACAATATCCAAGACCTAAAACGCAGGTTTCATTACCATCTCCTTCAACATCCTTCTTACTCCGCATAACCTCAAATTTGTTTTAACCTCGAACTAAGCTAACGACTAAACACTGCACGTGACCAATGACAAGACGGACCGGTAATAAAAAGGGTTATTATCTGTACTTAGACTTCTAACATAAAAAAGCCACACCGTCGTCCATTTATGTAGACTAGTATCGCCCGTTGGTCGAAATTCGCCCCCTCCTCTCTCAATCCGTCCCCTTAAAGTTTGACGTCTACGCATTTCCATAGCTCAGTAATAATTTAATTGAACTATTACCACAATTCCTCTATCAGTTCTAAAAAATAACAAACAAATTGTGTAGTGTAATTCAAAACTACATTATCATCTAAAATCGCATCTTTGAACAAAACTTTCTTCATTTAAAAAACACCATCGCTTACCGTGATATATTTTGATAATAATTTCCACTTTGTTTTATTATTTTTGTTTTGTTTTTTTAATTAAAATTTGCCTGGGCGTTAAAAATCTACCCAGAAAGAAAAACCTTTTCAACATAAGCATAATGACGCTGACATACATACATACATATATCGCACTTCGGCAAGAAAAGTGGCACAACTCAAAAATAGGCTGTTTTGAGTTATTGCCGCCAGGTGACTGTTGGCATTAAATTTTGCTTTCAGCTGTGGCTCATGAAACTTAGTCGATTCACAAACCTTAATAATAAAATTTTATATTCGCCTGTTTATATGCTAACCGTAATTTCTACTCATTTTATCATTTTATATTGGGAAATGCAATATTCATTTCTGAGTGACAGAAATGAGATAAATGAATAATTCTTGTTTTGTGCACACCTTTACGACTCCGACTTCCATATAAAACCAGTTTGAGCAAAATCGGTTTAGTAGAAGTCGGTTAAAGTGCTGTACAAAAAAAGTGCTTGCGTATTAATATATAGATACAAATATAAATTCCAATCATTCTACCGCGATAAAAAAATTGTGTAGATACAAAAAATCCTATTGCTAATATTTATCCAGTCTGCGAATGCCAACGCCCCCGAGGGAAGGAACTAGGTACTACATGTGAACGTCCTACTTACATTTCAACCACGAAATGAAAGCGCATAGTCCTTTTTAAGCACAACAGTTTTTTTTTGTTCCGTGTCCTTTGATTGATGAAAAAAGGATTTTAATAACCTCGGGAATAGCTCGGATTTGTTCCTAGGCTTCGGCTCTATTTCGAAATGTATTTTTCATGAAAGTTTTCAAGAACGGAGGATAGGTTGTCGGATGAGATTCTGCGCTCAGCACCAACACCACGATATTGAAAAGTTTCACATTCTATGGATAGTGTTGTAGCCTTAGGTTTTAGTGGAATTTATTTGCCAATTTTCAGGCGGAAATGGAAAATTTTTTTAAGTTCTGAATTCTCTGGAGTGAATTTAGCAAACATTTTTTTTGTTGGAGTTGTAAGGTAGAGAAACCAGAGAATTTTAAATTGTATGATTACAAAGGAAACTTTTTCAAAACCAAAAAATAATTTTATAGATATGTTACCTGTGGTGTTCAGCAGTGTTTACACTATAAGAATTCCTTGAAAGAACTCTCGAGCAATGAAATAAAACAAAGACTGTATAAGGTATTTTATGTTGCTGTATGGGCGTATAAGGTGTTCACAAAAGAACAAAAAAGAATTATTTTGTATTTTCTTTTGTTCGTTTGTGAGCTCCATATTATTTCCATGCAAGGCAAGGGCCCTCTTACCCAAACTATTGGGTGCCACAATAGTCGGTTCTGGATCGATGAATACAATGGCAAAGGCATCCGCTTTTTATTGGCCCATAAAAATCCTACACGTATTCTAGGAAGGTGAAGGTCCATCCTGATGGAACCTCATATCAGAATAGGGCGTTATACAAGGTCTGTTACACAGAGGAGATCGTTCTAGCGAAAGTGCAAAAACTACCGAATGCCATGCGGTTCTCGTTCCGATAGCATTTACAAGCTTGACTTGGTAGGTTTCAAATAGTGTGCTCCATTTCACGTATTGCATTATTCTCAGCCAAGGACTCGCCATCATGTTGAAAATCACTCCGCATACGACGCCCCTCTTAGCTCTAGTCTTCTACATAAAAAAAGGAACTAAAACAAAAAAACCGCCACAAACCGCCAGGTAATCACTAAAGTTCAGTTCTTACGTAGTCTAATACTCTTGAAGCGTTGAGTCATCAAGAAGGTTGTACACGAGGACGAGAGCCAAGTGCCCTGTATTTTTGGTTGAATTCAGGTTAAAAAACATTTTCGTTCCTTTTAACCCTGATAAAAGTAAAAGATGGCCTTACAACGGGCGAACAGCGGCCCAATGGTGCAGCAAATGGCGCCAAAATCAAATGAGCTTGATGCCGCGATTTTGTATCTTGCCACCCTAAGCCTGTCTTTCAAGCGCCCTTTCGTGCGTACACGATTTGTTTTCAAGACGTAGCAAAATATGGTGGGCCAACTGTTGGTTTCTTTTTGAAATTTTTTTGAAAACTACACCGGTCAATCTTTACATTGTTGCCTGGCAGCGGGTTTAAGGAGAAGCTTGAATACCTTAAGAAAATTCGTGATAACGGTTTTGAAATTAGGAATATGTGGTCATTGGATCGCAGACCTTCTGTTCAGAGTTAAGCTATCGCAAAGGACCATGCTGTAGAGTGAATTTGAACCACGAACCTCTGCGATGGTAGTCGGATGCTCTAACCCAAAGGCTACTGAGATCCGCAGAGATTAATCAGTCATTGAAAAAGGGTCATTTATAAAGTTTAAAAACGTTGTAGAATTCACCCTTGGGGTGCACCGAGATGGTGTTTAGTTTATAAGTATGCTATGCCGTAACTTACTACCTTATTTGCACGGTCAGAAACTCCATAAAGGTCAGAAATCCAGTTCTTTATGACTAGGTCAATATCAAAATTGTGTTAAGTTTTCGCAAACATCTAATCTAATCTAATTGCTCCTTTAATCCCTCATGGGACATAGGGCGGAAACAGTTGCCCTCCAGCGGACTCTGTTTTGCGCGACAGCTCTCAGCTCTGACCAGGATCTCCCGGTTGTTGCGGCCTCTGCTAATAGGGTTCTCCTCCACGTTGTTCTAGGTCTTCCGACTCGACGGGTTCCTTGCGGATTCCAGTCGAGGGCCTGTTTGGCTAGATTCTCGTTTTCGCGTCGCAAGGTGTGGCCAATCCAATTCCATTTCCTTCGCCTGATTTGGTCGTCTATCCTTTCTTGGCCGGCACGGCGCCATAGTTCTTCATTTGAAATTCTATCTTGCCAGGGGATTTTTAGGATACGACGTAGGCATCTGTTGATGAAAACTTGTAGGCGCCCTGTGATGAATTGGCAAACATAGAAGGGTGTCATTCTCTATCAAAAACCTTGAAGATATCTAGTGAGCACCAGACTCATTGAACTTTGTTTGTTTAAAACTGGAAAAAAAACTTGTGAGTTCCAAAATACAATACTATGATTTTAATAAAAAAAATGACTTCAAGATTGTTCAAGCAAAGTCCTATAATATCCCAAATTCGCTGGACAATATTCAAAAAAAAATTAAATAAATAAAATATATTTCATGGACTTACATAGGAATTATATTAAGAAAACAAAACGTGTTCAGAGTGTTAAAAAAATGTTGAAGATAAAATGAATAAAATTTTAGGACAAATTTGGGACATTTATCATATATCCTTGCTTCCTTTTAAACTCATAAATCTTGGATGAAAATTTTATATTATATCCTTAAAGCCGGAAAGCGGACTTAAAAACCTCTGAAATCCCATTAAATTTCCTTAATGGATACGATTTTACAACACAAAAACAATTCCCTTGGGCCAATTTTCAATTTATTGCCGCAATAACGAAGTCCCACAACTAATCAAGCATCCATCGATTGCCAAATATTCCCAAAAATACATCATTGACACCACATTATAACCATCATTTCAATTTAAAAGCTTGTTAAAATATTCTCGTATCCTCGTATCCAAAAATTACATATCCTCAATACATTTCAGTTAATTTTCTACAACATAACCTAAAAAAAATAGAAGAAAACAGTTTCGCATGTGCCTAAGTAACCATCAAATGATCCCTTTTCATTCAACCTTTAATGCTATTCCATTAGTCGTTTTAAAATCACTTTTATCATCCCAAAAGTATCCACATTTACCTCGAAAATGCATGAACATGAACTCCTAATAGCAGGACGAAATCGGTGCGAGAAGTCGCTTAACAGCTCCCCAAGGACCTCCAGCGCGGCGGGGACGGATATCTTCGTACAGAATCCCATTCGAATCTCGTAAATAAATTTTAAGGAAAACATTTTAGTGCAGGATGCTCGATGTGCTAAATCAGGACCGGCATTTCGTTAGTATTATAACACACAAAAACACACATACGCACAGACACCAATTACACACGTACAGGTCCTAGTTGAGCACTTTATGGGGCGCGGTCCTCGTTTTAAGCTGCTGCTGCTTTTACTGTAAAAAGGGTCCTTGTTTTTTTGGGGGGTGGAATGGGAGCGTCTGGGAAAATTTGATACATACAAAGTCCCTGGTGCTCTGCTAGATATTATTACGTGCACGTTGCAGAACAGGTTTTTATTTTGCGGGGGAAAGGATTTTTTTTTTATAAATTTACCAACAAAAACTCACTTTTTGTATTCAAGGCTCTAGGGGTCGTCGAATGGTATTTTCTTATGGTTTTTTTTCTTGTTTTGATTTGGAGCAGCTTTAATATCATAAAAAAATATAATTCCGCAAAAAAGGAAAAACGAATTGTTGCCTGAGAATTTTTTTTTCACAGAATTTACCAATGGGACACTGCAGGATCTGAAGGAAACATTTGTCCTTTTTTTTCTGCATAAGGAACTCTTTTTGAACGTCGCACTTTTGTGGAATATTTCATATAGAATTCAAGAAAATAAGAAAGTCCCTTTCATGAAATTTAAGACGTTTGTAATCATAATAAAAATTCAATAGAGTTGACACATCCGAAATTGGGAAATTTATAGAAAATGTCTCACAAAAGAAGGTCGACTTTAAATTTGACCTATTTCTGACTTATATGCTGTCAGCTTATGACAACCGATAACGTATTTCCTTATCTTTTCGGGACATTCAATTTCGACAATGATTCTACAAGTTTCTGATAATTTTTAGCACAAAAATATTTTGATTGACTTCCAAACTGTAGCGTTCATCGCCATCTCTTTCAACGTTCCCCATGCTTCTTACAACTCCAAACCTATTCTACGTGCCGTACTAAGCTTACTACTAGATATTGCACCATAACGTGACCAACGACATAACAGACTGGTAGTACAAAGAATGATTCCTGTCTCTTTCAGGCTCAGTTAGGGCAAAGACTTTATATATCAGGGTCGTGGGTCGAGCCACACGTTAATTAAGGCCGGCATGAAGGAACTACAGACAGACACACATAGAGGCGCGCAGACTTCATTTACAAAATCTCCTTTATGGATGACAAAACGAAAATGAAGAGAAAAAAAAATCCAAAGGATAAGGATTTTAATGTGACATATTGTTTCTCCTGCTGCAGAAAAGTCACGGGCATAGTAACATGATCCACAAAAAACTGGCGCAATTATGTAGTTTGACAGTGATCAATGTGAGGAGCTTAAAAAACAGCCGGAACAAAGCCCAAATCAGCTATTCATGACTATCGGACAGGTTCTTGAATGCCGGTTATGTGCGACTCGAGCCTAGTACAATTCCACCTAGTTTTATCTACCCACAAATGCTTCTCGCGTTTCTTTGCCTTTCTATTCTTCTTGTTACAGCCTCAACTAACTATGTATAGTCTTCAGCGTCGCTACTCTTTATAGATAGATGACTACACCATTTTCCTCTGTCCCAAACGGAAATACAAAAAAAGCAAATCCTGAAAAAACAAATCTTTTTTCCTTAAGTCAAATCAAAAATAATCTAAACACAAACTTCATACCCAATTGACTGCTAAAATATTAAATTAAACATCCAATTTAGCTGCTGGTAATAATTGCTCAAGCATTCAAGGACATTAAAACTTCCTATCTCTATCAAGATCCTTAAAACGCTCTAATAGCGCTAATTAAAATACACAAAACAACTTTAAGCATCGCCAGGCAGCAGCAGCGGGAATGTGTCCATTTCGGTCGATAATTTTCCACTTAGATCTTCCTACCATCTTCAGCATTACCCATGGTAAAAAATAACAAATATTAAGACAACGAAAAAAGGACGAAAAAATAAAACGAAACCAACGAATCCTAATTTAATTATCACGAAGGAAAATATAAAGTAACAAAAAAAAAATTTAGATCCTTACTGAGAGGAGGATTTAATTTCCTTGAGATACTTAGCTCCTGCTGCAACAAGTTGCTTCGTTGCTAAGCAAGAAGTTGAGATTTTTATTTAAGGATGATTTTTATGTAAAAAAAATTTAATTTTACATCCGTAAAATTATTTCATAGGAAAAACAACACGTGAAAGCACTACACACGGTTTTATTGCACAATACAGAGTGTCCTTGTTTTCTTTTTGTATGTATATGTATATGTTCAGAAAATTACCACAAACACAAGCTTAGACCTTGTATATGTCGTTTCGAATGAACAAGATGAACAGGAGTGCAACCTTCTTGTGGGACAATCATACTCGTATCTGCGTTGTTGTGCCCTTGTACTCGGTATATGGGACAGGAGCTATTATCCTGAAACAATACCTATAAAAGGAACAATACTCAACAACAAGAAAGGAAAGGAGTAAAAAAAACTATAGTCTCCAATGGTGACCTACAACAACATATGCAATTTAGGCTTTGTTACTTTTGTTGTGCCTTAAGAAGAAGTCCTTTTTTTTGTTTGCTTCATAGACAATTTACGTGCAGAGCGAAAAAAAACGGGACTTGAATGAGAACGGGAGGTGCTTCCTAGATGCAGAAGTTTATGAAAAATATTTTCCTTACTCTTGAGAAACTAATTAGGATTTGGTACACTTGTTTCCAAAAGTTTTAACACAAAGAATGCTTTTGTTTTTGTAGTTGGTGAAAAAGTTTGTCAAAGGATCCTTTTTGGGAAAAAAAAATTGGGAGTTATGATGGAAATAATGACATTTTGGAAGGCATTGTCTTTTTAGTGTCGTTTAAGATTTTGTAAAGAATTGGACGTCATCTTGTTGTTGGGTTGTGTTTCTAATTCTGTAGAGCATAATTGGGGTAATGATTTCGTCCTTAACGAAATCGTTACGACTAAAAAATTCAATCACAAACAAAGCAAGGAAAGTGTAAAAATTGTTAAAAATACATTTCGCGTCTAAGCAAAATCCTTTTACATTGTCCTAAAAATTTGGGACACTATTTCCTAAGCTTGCAGCTAAAATATCTCAAATTAAATAATTGTACTTTAATACGTGCAATTCACTTGGGGAATATTTATTAATAATATGAAACACCAAAACCATTTATATATGGGTAACTCACCACGGTTAAATTTTGGAATATGAGAACTGGATCATGGTGGGTTCATGCTTATTTTATTCGAATTTATTCTAGGTCACAAGAGTTCTAGCATATATTATTCATAATTTCTCGCAGACTCGACACACAGCCAGCGACTTTGCTTTATCTCATTACATGAATACAAATTCACCATTAGAGGTGAATTATTTAAGATTTTTCTGGTGACTGAGTGCGGAATACTAAAACAGTTGACAGTCACAAGAATTGTTTCAAACTCGCAATGACAAAAGTGAATCTCAAAAGCTTGTGACTTGTGACTGGTCACAGTTTAGAATTTGGGGGTAAATAGATGAATTAAAAAAAGGGAGACTGACACAGTATAATTGTGAATTTTTTAACAAAGTAACTTGTGTGATTCATATATGTATATTCGTTATGCGGAACTAATTTAATGTTAAAATATCTGACATTGTTACTTATACTATATGCCCCTTGAGCTATTAGTTATACTCATTTAAAATTCGTAAAATGTTACTAGCGACCTGGAAAAGCATATATGTGAACATTTTGAGATATTCTGATCACGCCTACGTGATTAGTCATAATTCGCCTGTCAATGGGGTAATAAAAATCTTATTACCTGGTAATAAAATTTGGATAAAACCTTCCAATCGAATGAATAAGCACCAAAGAAAACTCGAGATAATTTGTTATATTCCCATCAAAATTTTGTTGAACGGAAAAAGACCATTATTCTAAATACAGCAACAATCTGTTTCAAGTATTCTTCCTTAGGCCCTAAAACAAATAACAGCTTTATCTAATAACCGGACAAATTAATTAATCACTTAAAGATGATAAAAACTCCTCCCCTCCGCCCAGCACTTGACGAAGGATCAACTTTTTGATTGACGTGAGTTTCCTTCCATATCAAGGATAAAATCACAAATTAATCGCTCCAAGAATAATCATAAAATTATTCATCGAATTAATATCGCCCCGACCCTGGCGGCGTTCTCTCCAGCTCCTCCTATCATATTGCACCACCCTAATTGAAGTTTGTGATTATCCAAATCACTGGCTTTGTACCGCTCGAATGGATTTAGCATTTCGTTGATACCAAGGGACAATAATGTTGATTAATTAGATAACGTCATTACTTTGGGACTCGGTGACCTTCTATTGTATTACGAAGCATTAATAAGCACTTACAGAGCAGCGATTTCAGTTCAATGTTATATCCGCTCCAGGACATTCCGGATCGTCTTAATGGCTCTATTCCGGCCATAGAACCAACTGAATGCGCGGGACCAAGTGAAATTAAATAATTAGATAATAATTGCTAGATTTATGATGATTTAAAGCTTTCAGGGTAAATGGCGCGCGCGGTGACTTCAAAAACGACAATTGAACTTTTAGTGAAATCTATAGGGTTTTATGAGACAAATTGGTGGACATAATTGAATTGGAGATTGGTGCGTAATTGAATTTATATGTTTTTTGCGATTAAATGGGGTATGAATGTCCCAAATCCATAGCGCTGATTTATTCAAATATTCTATAATATAAACACATGTCTAATTTTAACCATTTCAGCGTTAACTTTATTCACATTAGAAATTGAGTGGGAAATGTTCAGCCTTTGACGGACTTGACTTAAAAAAAATTCTGATACAATCCTTTTATTAGCAGCCCCTACACGGTGAGTCAAGTCGAGGACTTCGGCTGCCTAGGCTTTAAGGACCGTTGTTCGAATCCGTGCCTTCTCTATTCAGAGTAATTTCTTTACATCTCTTCTGCCATCGCCTGAAAACACAATAATTGAAAAATCCATATTCTGCTCGACTGTCAACGACGACGTTCTGTTGCCATAGTATGGAATGGTGCAAAACTATTATCTAATTACAATCTTTCCAACTAAAGAAAGCTTGCTAATCGACATTGCGTTCTACATTAAACAGTATAGTAGGGCTATGCCGTTCTGGCGCAGTGACGTTATCGGTTGTTGACTTGGGTGTGGATGTGATCTTGGGTGTTAGTCAACGCCGCCTGTGTGAGATTAGTTGTAGTTCCATGTGCCTGTGTCTCATACCCCCGCAAGATCCCACCCTAGACCCACCACTGCGAAGTAGAACTAGAACTTCATCCCCAGTGTGAAAGCTCGCCCAGGGTGAAGGCCATCCAAGACGCATTCAATAATTGGTGCCTGGATCAAATTCCCCCACAAGATCCCAATCAAGACCAACGACTCTCACTAAAGACTCCGCCCATTATGAAAGCCCACCACACTACAGCGAAGTTCAACTAGTTTCACACAGGTGGCGCCAAAGCTCACTATAAAAAAGCTTCCCCACAGGTTCTTGTCCCGGATAAAGCTCACACCCGAGCCCACAGCCGATGACGTCACTGGCTCAGTAAGCCCATAGCAATACTACTCCTGATCACGTCACTCATTGTTCTCCTTGTCGTCAAAGCTGGCTTGTTATTTCCTGACGTACCAACTTCCCCGGCTATGGTTTGGTATGGTTGGTTACCAATCTGTTCAGTGAAAAGAAGAAGATTCTTGATTTGGTAAACACTCCCCCGACAACAACCTACAAAAGTGGCTTCAAGTACCAATATTTGTTAATTTCGCCAAATTTAAGTGATTTTCATCTTCATTGCTATTTTTCCCTACCATTACTTTCATCAATTGAGAAGAATCACCACAGCAATCATCTGGGCGAATTCATCCGAATCATCTTAGCACTCACTTATCAGTCCAAAATCAGGCAAAAAGTTTTGTGTCATTATTTGTTTGTTATCATTTTTCAAATTAAGCACTTTTTAGCTCAAAAATGAAACTTTTTGAAATTCCCCCCACCCCTGGAAACATGATGTCAATATTCACTCGGCGCTAGCTGGAAATACTTCATTAATTTTGGACTCACTAGCGCCTTGTCCTGCCGAACTTGGAGAGATATCAGTAAGTAATCAGTAAACAATTCTTGTTTATCATAATTTATTGAAATTTTGTGAACAGTCAAGTTTTGGCAGAGTTGAGCAGCAATTTCTATTCGAAAAACGAGTGAGCGTAGAATTTTTGGAAGAAGTTCTTTTATTTATTCATTAGCAACAAACTCGTAGTAAAGTTGATATTTAGAACGGGCATTGGGCCTGTATTTTTAGATGATTTTCCAGGACTTTATTTTTCCGGTTAGAAGGAAGTTTCGAGCTTAAATATTTTACTTTGAAATTTTTGGGTATAACTCTTCGCTTTTTGGCCAAATGAGCTCACGAAAATCCTTGCCAAAAATAAATCTGGCGCTCAAAGGACCAAAAATATTCATTAAGTTTCTACTTCAGGATATTTTTACACAGATTTCCTATAGCATACTCCAACTAAAGCCCTTTTGTAACAAACACCGATGATAATTAATTCCTCACATTTTTCTCGTGCCATGAAATTCCTTCCATCCATCTTAGCTGAAAAAGCTGCTAAGTCCTGTCATGTCTACCTAATTCACTCCACCTGTTATCACCATTTGTTGATGGATTTTTTTCCTGATTTTAGAATGATTTTCCAAACGGTGGGTGGGGTGTGGTGGAGAGATGGGTTGAATTTCTTTTCCCGAATCACTCTTCAATCTGATGTTGCCGCCTCCATGAGGGAGACTAATGGTTAATCAATACCAGAAGATTTTTGTCGTTTGATGACTTTCAAAAAATTGAATTTGTTTGAAGTAATCTTTGAAGGAAGAAGGGTGGCGGTTCGTTACAGATAAGGCGCTCAAGAGTAATGGCAGGAAATTAATCAACTTTATTCTGTGTTGTGGAAGAGGTTTGTTAACGCTGTCATTTTTTATGAAAATGTTTTCTTTTTTCCTCCGATCGTTTTCTTCTTTGATTTGCTGATTGTCAATTTGATGGAATTGTGTTGTTATTTCGTGTCAGTCTAGTGATATGGTCTAGTCAAAGGAAAAAAATATTAGTATTGATATGCGATTTAATGGAACGATGTAGAGTCGCTTATGTTATTACACAGGTACTCAAAATATACCATCTATAACCAGTTTATTCAGAAAGGAATTATTCCATTTAAGAAAGAATTATAGGCATATTTTACATACAAAAAGTTGCACTTTTGTCCGCTGGAGCGCTAGTATTAGTATAGCCTTGAACTTGTTGCGCTAGGAACCCTAGTAGTAGTATAAGTTTTAACTTGGTGAGCAATTCAAAAGGAATCAGATAATTTGCATGCATGAGCATCCCGTTGCCCCCTCAAACACCCTCACATTTTTGCAATTCAGCAAAATCAGCTGTTAAGAATAAGGTTCGTGTCTTCGCTGGGATTAAAGCTTTTTTGTAAGGGAAGTTATGATATGGTTCGTATCTTAACCTTTTCTGCTTGTTTATGCAAATCTCGAAAGTGCATACCTCCAGGCACCAAAAGCTCACCGCACCGCGGACATAAACCCGCACTATGGACATAAACCCCCAGCTTGTAGGGAAGGGAGTAGAGCGTGGCGAGGCGAATGTCGGAACCTCATAGCGTTACTACTAGATTCTCTATACTTCACCAGCTCTCCATTGGTTATTGCCTCCATGATTTTGGAGAGAATAGAAATACTTGCTATTGGGCGGTATTTAGAATGGTTTGTCATATACATACATATGTATATAGGTACCTATATTTCCTAGGTTAAGAAGTAATACTGCTTCGTCCTTGATAATTAAAAATGTATCTTAATACCTTCTAATTGGTATGATTTAATAAGTTTTCGCTAAATGTCAAAGCCATTATCGTATGGCCTCCTTAATAAGGGATAGTCTACAGAAAATAAAAGTTTTCACAAAATACTTCGAATTTCTTTTCAAATTTCTAAAGGGAAAATATTGGGTTTCATTATATCAAACCTACACTAAAAGCAACCCAAATCATAAATGCCATTCTTATATTTATTTTAGTAACAATTAATTAATTTTACACAGGAATCCATTTAGAAGACATCAAAAGACTTTAGGGAAATCATAAAGTTTCAATCCCTCTAGAATTTTAGTTATTAGAATTCCGGTGAAGTTTTTGGGAAAAATTTATTTTTCTATGAATAAGAAAATTACTAAACATAACAAAGTTCAAGAAAATACTACAAACAAAAATGGATTAATACCCTGTTTACCAAGAATATATCTAAGGATAAATATTCCAACAAGATTTTCTTAACTTGAGTAAAATGTAACCAGCTTTTCCCCCTCCCAAAAAGAAAAAGGAATCACCCTATTTCGTTGAATAACAAAAACAAAAAACACCTTTTGATAATATAAAGGTAGCAATAAACAAATGATCCTTAAAAATCCTTAAAACCTCGAAACTTTTATCCTTGACTGAAAGTCACTCCAAATTGGAGACAATCCTTCAGAATAAATCTTTAAAATACATGGAAAGAAATCCTTTTTGCTGTGGAGCACATTCATAATATATCCTCCCATAGGTTTTAAAAAATGTGAAAACCCTTTTTTCCCGTACCTTTCCTTCCCCTGCCTTCATGACCCGGTTACACCCATACCCGCATTTACTTGAAATCCTCCTCTTATCCCTGATTAGTAGCACCACTTAGAAAAACATCAACCGAATTACCCATCCATATCCTTGAATACCGAACCGTTCCTGAAAAGTTATCTTCATGTGGAATTGAATTTTTTTCCTGTATCCTGCGTCCCTTTTCATCCTTCCGCATCAACAAAAAAAGGAATTTATCCTTAGACTGGTTGATGTATATAAGTAGGGAGGAAGTAAGTAGAAGAAAGAAGAAAAAAAAACTAGAAACTACCCCAGTAAAAATCTGTTGCTGATAATTCTCTACCGGACAAAAGGGACCACGAAATCCACTTGTACTGTAATCAGGTAACAATGGCAGTGCCGAGAAGTGGGGATTCAAGGTTCATTTCAATTCAATTTTGATAAAGGGGAGATGATCCTGATGGGTACGTGCTTTAAAAAAGGCTCGACAAGGGTCCGTGTATTATGCATGAAGTAGAGACAGCCTTAAGGGAGAAAAAAACTCCGCGAGGACTTGTCTGTTTGCCTACTAAGGTTTTTTTTGGGTTGAGAGGTTGATAAGGTTTTTTTTGGAGGCGGCAGGGAGGGTTTGGTGAATAAATAAACCTCCCACGGGTGTATTGTTTTTTTTTGTTATCCACCCTAGAGCTAAAAGCACGTGTAATGAAAGAAAATCAAGAGACATTATTCTATGGCAGAGGTTCTAGCCAAGGAGCGTGCTTCCCTTTTCTGCTGTTTATTATAGGGCAGTCGAAATAAAGGTCAAAATTAAAATCAAAGATGAAAATTAAAAATTTAACACGAATTGAAAAAATGTAAATTGTATTTCTCTTTTCACTGTTTTTTTTATTTTTTATTTTAGGATGTTTATTTCCCAGTAACTTTTGTACTCCTATGGCTGGGATGGGAGAATTTTCTTACGTTTTTGGGTTGGGAAGATCGTTGAGTTATTTTTAATGTTTTTTTTCGTTTCGTGGTTTATTTTAAAATTAAGGTAAACAAAATGTCAATCAAGGCCTTTTGAAATATTTTTATGGCATCTTTACAAAGTATAAAGCGTGGCCCTAGATTAAGCATTCATGATGTCATTTAAAACAAGTTCCAAAACAAGTTCCGAAAACGATATAACCAGATAATCTAGTAAAGCAAATTTGGGTTGAATGTGCCATCGCTTCTAAGCGTATTAAGCAAAGAAGCCATCTACTGTTCGATAACCGAAGTGAGCATATACTTTTCCACCCTATTCCAACCAATCATATCCAATATGGCATTCCCTCAGTTTTGGGGTTTTGGTCTTCGATATATTTTCAGCAGAAGGGATTCTTCCAAGGTGCTCACTGTGGAGAACAGAACAGTCTAGCCATCTAGCTATCTACATAGTTGCTATCTCTCCTTACCTTTCTATGTTTCCTTTGGCTTCGTACTTCTGGTGGGTGGCCTTCAGCGCCACTTCCATCATTCTGCACATTCTCCGACCTTATCATTTGATCCACGATATTCTCCGGTGCTAGCTCCATCTCAGCCGCTATTTCCAGCACAGTCCTGTGTTCTGCAAAATTTCGGGCATTTAAAAGGCACATGCTCCGCGTCCGATATATTTTCCAGGCATTCTGGGCAGAACTCAGAATCGTCCAACCAGAAGCGGTGAAGGTATGCCTTCCTATAACCTCCATTCCCACTCAGGAATAGCGTGAGCTAATAACTTACTTTTCCATGTTCCCTTATAACCCACTTCTCCAGATTTGGTATGAGTTTATGGATCCATCAGCCCTTAGTAGACTCATCCCACAACCTCTACCATGCTGTGATGCTGCGCGCCAAGATCCGTCGCACTTTCTTTGACTCCTCTCCCGTCCGCCACCCGAATATCAAGAGGTAAGAAAAGGAAACGAGAAAATACGAAGGACTATACCGCAGCGTGGAATTAAACCAAGGACTCTGAAACGGTAGTAGTATGGGCCACTTAACACCTAGGCTGAAGAGGTCGGCTACAGCTTCTAGAGCACTCTTCATGTTATTTGGATGAAGTTACGTAAGCTGTGGGGAATTTACGAATGATTTTGCCTCTTGCTGTGAGACTCAAATCTTGGAATACTTTCTCCAAAGCCATGTTGGATAAGAGGGAACCCAGTGCGTCCAGTTATTAGAGTAGATGCAGGTATGATCCTAGGAAACCGTAACTAGAAACACGTCGCTAACAATCGTATAAACTGGAGGAACTATTTGAAGGAGGCCAAGGCTCGGTATGGGCTGTAGCCGCATAGAAAGGAAGGAAGGATAGACTTCCGCCAGTCCGAGAAAGTTACGGCACGCGCGTATTTTAATACACTACATGTTTCTCCCCTATCAAGCTGGTGACTGACCACCCTTACTTGTTAGGCGTCCATTACACGTTCATGCAAGCGGCAATCAATTCCACCAGTCATGATTAATGGAAATCAAAATATACGGAGGATTTCCTCAGTCATCACCTTAGACATTAGGTTTTCCGTCAGTCGTAGGCAAAACTGTGGAAAAACTGACAGCAAAACCTTTCGTGTAATGGGCGCCTTAGGGAATGGCTCTGTCATATGTCACCTCTGTTAGCTCTGCTATACAACAATTTACTTGTGTCCACCAATGGATATAATCGCACTTCCACTAGTCCAAAATAGTTACCGCACGTGCATATTTTCATATTACCTAAATGCGTCCTCCTATTAAGTTATTGGATGACCATTTGGCAAAGAATTTTATGGAAATCCAAAATTTTGATTATTTAATAGTATATTCTGTAACAAGTTTGGAATGATGCATATTCCGCACAGGTGGAAGTTTGTCGGTCCACGAGTGCGGAATATGCCATTCAAAACGTGTTGCAGACTATACTTTTTCTACGCCTCTAATTAGTTTTTATTAATATTTTGTAAAGAAAAACATACCTAATGTAAAACTACTGTCAAAAATATAATGTATAAGGCACAGCAACACTAAATAACATATTAGTAGGGAGTGTTCATTCATAACAATTTTGTAATTGAATAATTTGTTAATAGATGGCCGCCGCAAAATTTAATAAAAAAAATGCTATTATTTTCTGCAATTTAATAATTGAATAGTTTATTTAAAGCAAAACTATTCTAGCAGAACATCATTGATTGTTTATTTATTGAAACAATCCTTTTTTCTTTAATTAATAAATCTTTTTTTGTCTAATTAATAAATCATATTCTTGGATTACGAGGAACAGATGTCGCCACTAGTAGTCATTCCATAACAAGTGATGGAATGAATATTCCACACGGGTGTGGAATGCTGCTAATTCCGTAACTAAAAGTAATATCAGAATGCCTGTATTCTAACAGAGGCGTAGAAAAAAAAATTACAGTCTACGCCAAAAAAGATGCACTCCTTGTCAAAAAAAAATCTCTATCTACAATATAGTTTGATCTTTGGACATTTTCAAGCATGATTAATTATTTATTTATTATTATTTGCCAAACAAGGCACACTTAAACTACACATTACTTAAACAAAAATTACATTTTTAAGACTTAACATAGGACAGGCACTTAAAATTAGGTACTGGGAAGCTAATCTTAAGTTATAATAAAGGTTGTGCTGTTAGTAGGGATCTGAGTTTCATTTTGTAGGAATGTTTATTTATGGAGGGGGAGAAACATGATCCATAAGAGTTAAAAACCAAACAGCATCTGTTGACGGGTTCGTTCCTACCATACTCCGTACGATGCGGGTATTCCTTAAGCAGTTTCGTATGTCTTGTTTGTCGAACGTCATTAAATTTGATCATATCCGACAGGTACTGCACTTTAAGGTTGCCTTTCAGAACGTCAAAGGTGAGGCAAGATGTGAGCAGCTTTCTCCTACATGACAGAGGCATGAGTTCTAACACCTTTAACCTCTCCATGTAGGGTGGTAGGCTCTCATAGTCATGCGGGTCATGCAGATGCCTCAGAGCAAAAAGAAGGAATTTCTTTTGGATTGATTCTATCCTGCTGCTGTGAACCTGGAATATAGGGTCCCAAATTGGGCAAGCGTATTCAAGGATTGGGCGGACTATAGAACAGAAAAGTGTTTTTGTGACCCATACATTGTCGAATTCTTTAGCCCTTCTCTTTATAAAGCCAAGAAGTTTATTGGCTCTGGCCGTAATATTATCATACTGCAGATTAAAGTTTAGTTTGTTGTCCAGGACAACACCTAAATCCACAATATGATCAACATGATTTAGTACTTTGCCGTTGAGATGATAATAATGTAGCTGCGAGTTTTTTATGCGTGAGAAGGTTATTGCATGACATTTGCTGGTGTTAAGATGCAATTTATTAGCTGTACACCAGTCATGTAAAGCATCGAGTTTCGACTGGAAAAAGACTACGTCGATTTGGGACTTAATGGCGCTATATATTTTCAGGTCATCTGCATAAAAGAGGTGTGGGATATCTTCTAACTTTTCAGATAAATCCGTGATGAAAATATTGAAAAGAAGAGGACCCAGATGACTACCCTGAGGGACCCCGGAAGTTACTGCGATTTCATTAGAAAAAAATCCTTGAAATCTAACGACCTGAGTTCTTTCATTCAGATAAGAATTTATCCATTTTAGGGCAGCTCCTGATATACCGGCTTTTACAAGCTTTGCCATTAATGTGTCATGGTCTACCCGATCAAAGGCCTTGCTGAAGTCAGTATAAACAGCATCTATTTGATGGCCATCTTCCATGCCACGCAGCAGATCAGAGGCTAAGACCATGAGATTTGAGTTAGTCGAACGTCCTTTTCTGAATCCATGTTGTTGTTCGTTAAGGTATGGGTCAATTAGGGGAGCAATTTTGTCATAGATAAGTTTCTCAAAAAGTTTGGGGATAGATGACAAGATAGCAATGCCCCTATAGTTGCTCACTGAGTGCTTGTCACCTGCTTTATGGATCGGCGTCAGGAAAGATTTCTTCCACATCGTGGGGAATTGCCCTAATGATAATGATTTATTGAAAATAATGTGGAGAGGAAATAAGAGCTGTTGCGAGCAGCACTGCAAAAAGGTAGGAGGCAGATTGTCAGGACCGTGGCCTTTTTTAGCATCAAGATTATTTAGGCCGGTCATTATGTCGTCAATGGATAGGGATAGGTTATTTACAACAACTGGACTGGCAGTGTTCGTATCAGTTGGATCGGTGTGCACCATATTGGATTTTGGGGAAAAAACTTCGCTGAACCATGTAGCGAACATGTTGCTGATTTCCTGTGGGCATGAGGAGTGCTTTCTACCGTTTGTCATGGATGTCGGATAGCCCAGGTTCTTTCGTTTTATATTAACGAAGTCAAAGAATTTTTTGGGATCCTTAATGATGCTCTCTCCGACAGAATTAAGGTACGCAGTATAGGCCTCACGTGACCTAAGAGTAAATTCGGAGGCTAGTCTAGTATAAGCTAAATTTAATTCCGCGTTGGGATTCTTTTTAGTCCTATGATATAATTTATTCCTCCGATTTCGAAGAGACCGTAAATTTTTATCAAGCCATGGCTCCGATAATTTATCCTTTTTTTTAATTCTGGGTACATATTTGTCAATTGAGTCGAAAATGATAGTATAGAATCGAGATACTATTTCGTCGATATCAGTGCCTAATAGCATATTCTCCCAGTCGACAAGCGATAGTTCGAAGATGATGTTGTTATAATTAGCGTTCCTGAAGTCATAAACAACTGACTTATTGTACGATTTGCGATGATTAGAAATCGTAGAGAAGATCTCAAGAACCCAGGCGGAGTGGTGGGTAGAGTTTGAGAAAAGGTTTTCCTCTGGGGAAGCAGGTAGGATGTTCACCTCCTCATACGAGTTGGTAAAAATAAGATCTAACCATTTACCGCAAGAATTTGGATACCTAATGATTTGATGGAGATCGTTGCCATAAAAAGTGTCGATAAGTTTTATATCGATTGTGTTTATGACATTAATCGGAAGTAGGGTATTGTCTTCCTCGTCTGGAATAAAAGATAGATTGGGGCGGTTAAAGTCTCCAAGGATGAACATATCGTCATTGCCGCCGAGTGAATCGTTTACATCATCTAATATATGAAGTAGGTCATCATAATTAGATTCGTCAGAATTGGGTGGGATGTAGAACGTGCCAATAAATATATGTTTTCCTCCCAAGTTGATACTTATAAAGACGCTCTCAAAAGATTGTGAGCGACCGGTCGTGATAAGTTCACTATTTAAAGGATCTTTGACGGCTATAAGGACTCCCCCACCTCTCGAGAGGCCGGTAGAATTGTAGTCTCTGAATACTCTTCGCGATTCTTCCAATTAAAAGAAGATTTCAAATAAATCATTTCGTCTGAACGGTAAACTTGTTAAAATAGGGCGGAACTGTTACTTAAAAGCTATTCTAGTTCTATTGAACAGTTTCGCTTAAAACTTTGATTAAATCGGTGAAAACTATTACAAAACTTTCAAAAACTCCACAAATTACCCGTGGAGAATAAAAAAAAAGTTAATCAAAGAATTTACAAATTCAAAGAAGGTGCAGTGAAGTGGGTTCGAGTGTCTTAAGCAATCTGTAAGGTTTCGTCTCTCCTTTTTTCTAATAAATCAACTTTTCGATCGTCTTGCTGCATCCCTTGCTGTATCGTCATCAAGAAATACTCCTTACGGGGGTGGGTGCAGTTGGTTATAGAGTCCTGTGAAAGTCCTTTCCATATACCTACGTTATATAACTATCTAAAAAGTTTCTCCGTTGAATAAAACGTTTTCTTTTACATCTTCAAACTCCTATATGCGATATCCATGCCTTTAAGGATCGAAACAACTTTAAAATGAAAAGTGAAGAAGGACGAAGTGAAGAAGGGGAGGTTGGGGTCGTGTTCGTAATAAAATTACATGCAATTCAACACCCTCAGATCGCGTGAGCTTGATAAATGCTGTCAAGAAAAATTAATGTGTTTCGTCTTAAATGAATGCAATAAATTTTAAGGAGTTTGTCCTTGGATAGAGGTACACGCTGTGTGATGTGTATTACACGAAAAAAAGAAGTGGTAATTGTGTACCCTTTTGCTGTTCATCCATGTTTTGTGGAGTCCGGAGTGGGGGGAAGCAATTTTATTTAAAATTCATGCACCTGGAAAGGTTGTTGCTGAGTGTAAAATTAGAGGTGTCAATGGTGTTTTGTAATAGAATTTTGTACGTATGTCGTTGATCAGTTTAGGAAATAAGATTTTGATGGGTCGAACTTTAGCTTTTTAAAAATAACGACGGAGTCTCAAGGAGTAAATTAGCAGGTACTGGAAAATTGTACCAGAACCACAAAAGTTCTTTACTGATGATATCAGGGAGTCTACAGGTAAAAAGGTGAAACAATATCGATAATAATAGAGCATGTTTGGTTTAAATAAATTTATTTTCACCCTATAAAAGAAACTAGTTGAATTTTTACTACAAGACCTTTTGCACGGACCTCTCACACATTGCACCATATCGTGAACGACATGACAGACTGTATGTAGTACAAAGGGTGTTTCCTAAGCTTGGGTGTTTCACGTAAAAAAACTTTGAGTTATTCCCCTTTTGCACGAAACTCTTCAATTCCCACTTCAATTCAAGGAATAGTAAATCTCTCTATATTTTAAGGCACCAAACATTCGTTCTTAAGGAATCACCTCTCTTAAAAAAGGGTTTACTTTCGTGCACTTTTCCTAAATGAAAAATCGATCAAAAAAAAATTTTCCAACTGGGCATGACCTCTTTAAATCAACACACATATTTTGGCTGAGGCTCTGTTGTTATACATACAATAATAAAATCACATTATTAGCAATTAATTCGATTTCAAGTGTTAATTATGGTTGGAATTGGAGCGCAATATTTTATCGGTAGTAAACATTTTGTTTAAACCTAATTAAAAGTGCTCGAAAATATTAAATTCAAAATAAATTCACGCAATTAAACATTAAAATTGTGTGTGGAAAATAAACAAAAATTAAAATCAGTTTTAATTGTTATCACAAACAATCAAAAAAACTTCTGCCATATTATGACATGGTGCGGTCTGTGGAGTTCAAACTTTTTACACAATATTCCGCAATAATCATAACACCAAAAAAGTAGTTTACAACTTCGCAACGAGGAGTGTGACAAAAATGTCCTTGACGTACCCAGTCGTGTCTCAGTCAACCAGTATGGAAGCTCTAATTAGATCATCATAGTCCAAGGCCAATAGCAGCTATTAAAGTTTATATATGGTAGATTCTCCGAACTGTTCTATTTTGCCACCATCAGAATTCGAACTGTAGACCCTGTGATTGGTGTTGTTTGTTTAATTGTTCCACTTCACTAGGTCACAACGCTTGACAAAAAGTGTGTGCTCTTCAAGGTATCCACTTCTGGGCGACAATCTGTTATGAGTGCTTAAAAATTTTGGCGCCAGGATATCGAGAATATTTTTTTTTGTTCGTCCTGAAAATATCCTGGCATAACACATATTTCCACTTGGGTAAGTTTTTTTAGTTGGTTTTTCACGATTTCCGATTCACAGCGAGTGGGGAGCGAAGTAAATACTTTAAAGCTGGATAAATGGAGGTTGTAGGTTGTGCATTATATCCCTTCAGTAGAAACTGCTCCTCTAATGTCCTGTTTTTTCCCCAGCTCTTATAGTTGAAGTGTAGTCGATTGTTCACTTTGTCCCAGTTTTTTTTTCCCTTCTTCAGATATCTCGAGTAGAAGCTGCAGGCTTATTTGCATTCCACGAAGGTCTTGGCTGCCTTGCCACACGCATATTAACGACCCCCACTCTTTTTACCCAACGATTCGTATTTTAAATATTTTCCAAAAGGCGAGATTGGGGATGGTTGGTGGTGGTGGCCCCAATCCAACACGAGGCTTGATGTTTGCACAATAATTTTTTTCTTGGTAAGAGGAAACGAAAACATCATTTTGTGTATATACACCTCGAGAGTACTGAAATTAAAGTAGGGCTTGTCCCTCGTGCAAGTGTAGACCCCATTTCAAGACTTCTCATGAATTTCTGATATTTTCTTTAGATTTTCTTTAGAATTTCTTCATATTTGCAAGTTCCGGAGACTGAATAGAAGACGACGACTACTTCCTTCGACGTGTCAAGACTGAAAAAGGCTTCTCCGGAACTTCACAATAATCTCAAACAAGTCCACCTTAGAGAGCTATACGTACATATACTCCCACGTAAATACACTTTAGCCTTTACATTTTTATTTAACTTCTCCATTATCTCGATTTCTTTCAACCGTAAGAATTCACATGAGATGAAAAAAATATCAAGAAAATAGTTTAAAAAAACTAAAAAATACGCTTTGATTTTAAAATGAACTAAAAAGTAAAAAATAATTTTGAATGTGAAGTTTTTATTGGTCCAGCCAGAATATGGAAACAAACTACCTTTCGAAATGTAAAAAAGCGTGGGCCGCTAGCGAAAATTTCCGGTGTTAATAAAATAAGAATATAGGAAGAGAGTCCCACGCTGTTTTACATTTCGAAAGGTAGTTTGTTTCCATATTCTGTCTGGAGCAATAAAAACTTTACATTCAAAATTATTTTTTACTTTTTAGTTCATTTTAAAATCAAAGCGTATTTTTTAGTTTTTTTAAACTATATATTTTTTATTTTTTATTTTTTAGTTTATTATATGTCTTCCGCCATTTTGTAGTGACCGCCATGTTGGATTTAAAATGACGTCACACAGTATACTATACTATACTCGTCGTACACTTTCATTTGATACCCATACCGAGGGCGGTGTAAAGAAAAAGGTGTCAAGAGACCAATTCTAATTATATTGAAGTTTGTTAAATAAATTAAACGCTTCCGATTTCGGTCTAAGTTCATTTATTCTGTTTTTATTTTAATTACATTATGTCAGTATAAAATTGCCTACTCAATTGCCTCAATATTTAGAGTTATCTTGAATTATTCTGACGATGACATTCGGCCATTCCTGACGTTGGACACGCCCTCGGGTTCATCTTCTCCTGAATGGTCATCGCTCTCATGGGCATCATCTTCTTCCGCACCTTCCAGTTCTGGCGATAAACTGCACCATGGTTTTATCCTTTCTGATGAGAAAATAGAACAAAATCGTTTTTGAGTCCGTTGTTGTCCTTCAATGTCCTCGATACGGTATCGATCCTTACCTAATACTCGGCTGATTTTGTATGGACCTTTGTACAGAGGCTCTAGTTTCCGTGACAAAGGTAAACCGCCATTTTGTGGTGACCGCCATTTTGAATTTGGAATCTCGCAACACAGTTAATAGTATTCTAATTTTCACACCCTTTCATTTGATACCCATACCGAGGGTGTTGTAAAGAAAAAGGTAGTCCGCCATTTTGTGTTGGCGGCCATTTTGAATTTTGAATGACGCCACAGAGCTAATAGTATTCTACTTGTCATTTCCTTTCATTTGATACCCATATTGAGCGGGTTGTAAAGAAAAAGGTAATCCACCATTTTTTGTTGGCCGCCATTTTGAATTTTGAATAACGCCACATATTTAATTGTATTCTACTTGTAATACTCTTTCATTTGATACCCATGTCGGGGGTCGGGGAGCACAATTGCAAAATTTGGCCGCCATCTTTGAACCGCCATCTTGATTTTTTACAAAATGGTCAGATTGCATTGTCACGCGAACTATACATATGTGCAAAATTTCATGTTGATCCGTTACCTGGAAGTGGATCAAAATCAAGTTGCAAGATTTGTTTACATGAAACATACAACATACAACATACAGGTCAAGCTAATATAAAGCGTATAAAAAAACTTTGATCCACGATAATGTCAAAATCGATGCTGACACCGAGTGTGCATTCACATATATATCCACACACACACCCTATACCATATCCCAAGTACCACTTGACTGGGCTGCAGACGCTGCAATCCTCTGATTTGATCACCACCTTCTATTGTTTAAACGATTCCACATGGTTCAATATAAAACCAACCAACATAGAAATAAAAATTGGATCTAATGTGCATTTTAGGGGTTAAACGTGCAGAAGAGCTGACGGCTACAGTATCAGCATGTCCTACTCAAGGAAACAGCAAAAGGTGTCCTTTTTTTCTGTGCTTCTATGCTCATGCAGGTTTAAATAAGAAACGGCGATAATGTTACTATAGGGATGCACAAGGGTGGAGAATAATATTTCGTTTTAGGTGAAAGAAAATTGATTCTATAGAGACGATAAAAAATTGAATTTCCGGTATTAACGATGGCATTGCTCGTGTGGGAATGGATTTTTGCAGATAAGGATAAGAATTCTGGGATATTCTGTCTTCTTCTTCTTCTTTTTTGTACGTGTGTATGTGTATGTGGAGAGGAAAAGATTTTCAGGTTCATTGGAATACGAATTTAAAAATAGATTTTTGGGAGTATTTGAGGAGTATGAAGAGATTTTAATTTGGAGATAGAATTATTCTGGTGACGAGAGGCGCAAAAACATATTAAAAAAGAGTACTGGGTAGGAAAATTTAAATTTCTGGAAAAGTTTTCACAATATCTACTAATTGTAAAATTTCATTGGCATTCGATGATTTACACTAGAACTGATTTAACTAAATAGAAATTTAGGACTTTTAGGACAGACCTATACCGTATTTGCAACAATATACCATTAAGGGGCGTGATGAAGTAAGCTATGACTTTGTGCATTTTCTGAGAGAACATAAAGTTCGTAGGGCATATATCTATCATTTCGGGCATGTCTAATTACCGTGCGGTCCAAAATGTATGACCGAAAACCAACCAAAGTCCCCTTTCAATGCGAGGGATATTGGCCGATCATCGTCCTAAATTGAAAGATACACAGTGGCTTATTTGAATATTTGACGCCCTGGGCCCATAAAATTTGACGCCCCATAAATTAGGTCATACAACAGAATAATCACCATTTATTAAATGCTTAGTTTTTAAAAGTCAAATATTCTTCGCTTATTCGGGGACGTAGGTAATTTTTTATTCTTTTTAGTACGAAAAACGAAAGTTTTATACTCCAGTGACAAGAAATTTTCCCAGGTTCAAGTAACCCAATACCTACTAAGATATGTAGGTAAATGCTACTTCTGTATATGAAAATGCTTCCTTCAAACTCTTGTGCTCTTTTTTAATGTGACGCCAAGAATTGTTTTAAAAGAACGCATTCTTCTTGTAGACCATCCGCAAGATCAATCGGGTATAATTTTTGTAGTTCTATGGCGTTAACCCCAACAGGAATTCTATCCCATTTGCATAAGAATGAAAAATTGGCCGTTACTGCACCATATGAAGATTTAAGCCCCCAGAACTCGTCCCACAATTGGTCGCATATTTTGAAAAAGGTATTAATCTTTTGGTCACAAAAGGTCGCCAATACGATACTCATGGTATAGTTTCTTTGGCTCTTGTGATCGCTTCTGAATTCTTCTGCGCATTTTTTCTTGCCAACCTCCTCCTGCCAGATTCCTGTTTTTTCTCAATGAAAGTGATAAGTGACTCGTAGAATCTGGAAACTAACTCTACGTCTGTGTCGAAACCTTTAAGAATTTTGTAAACCATAGAAGCGTTTTGGTGGCCCGCGTCACTTTTTATAGCTTCAAGAGCCGCTATTAATTCGTTCCAATTTTGGTTAAGCCTAGCACAGGTATCGTCCCTAGCTGATCGTCGCGTATATCACAAATTTTCTACAGTTCCATTTTCAGGCTTAGCTCAAAAGGATTGCAGTAATTTTGTACGGAAGTTGATGCTGAAAAAAAAGACATATAAAGTTTGCAGCAACCCCAAAAAGTTACTTTTCTTTCTATATTAAGTAACGATTATTAAAGGCTTCTAAAGCTGATCGCAACCCACCGGCCCTGGCCATGGCCCGTATGGCCCTAGGGTAAATACGCCAATGAAGATACGCCCAAGATTCCCGACAGCATCTAAAAAACAACATAGTGGGTTAGGAGGAGGCTTGGAAGAAAATGAAAATAACGATGAACACCTTCCATAGGAGATTTAAACTTGAACAGTTAAAATAGAGAAATGAAAGAGATGTTATCAACCAGATAAGATCAGGTGAAGGTTGATCCGTTCTCGCGATGCAATACTGTAAGATAGTCCCATGGAGAAAGTCGAAATGAAGGAAGTAGTCTTAGTCTGTTGGACTCATATGTAACCGTCAGGACGTTAGAATGAACGGCAGACAAGAGGCTTGCCACCTTCTAACTAAACCTTAACATAAAAGAGTAAAGTTTATTACGGAAAATTTGTTGAGACGAAGAGAACATTATAAACTGCGTCATACTATACCAATATAGTACATTGTAAAGAAAGTGTGTTCATACCCGATTCCAACACCAAACACACTTAGGCTGGTCGCACACTGCAGCAGATTCGGCCGAATTTTTTACGGCCGTATACGGCCGAATAATTAAACAAATCTGATCGGAGTAAACCTAGGGACGTCAACGGCCGAAAACAACGGCTGTAATGTGCGAATGAGAATAGCAAAATAATTGTTTGAAAAATTCGGCCGAATCTGCTGCAGTGTGCGACCAGCCTTAGATATGAAGCGGCCGTTGTAAAGACAAGGAATCATTTAAAACCAACGCATAGGAGGTAAAAATGGTTAGAATGTCACGGATTATCTCCAAATTTTCCTCCATATAAAATGTATCGTAAATGTCCTTGTGAAAATTAGTCATGGTTTAAATCTGTTCCTCTTTTCATCCTTTTCGATAATATCCACCATATTTTTTCCCAGTACTTCATTGGCTTTATCAAAAACTCAATTTTAGAAGCGAGTTGGGTGATGTGAGAAATTAAATTTGGTTCAACAGACGAAATAGAAGAAAAAGCATCAACGTCAACCATCAACAGAAATCGATGGATTTGAACAATTTTTTTTAATGTTTATGAAAAGTTTGAAAACTTTTTATTCTTGACATTCTTGGAGCGAATTTTTTTGGGGTAGCTCGGTTGCTTTTGGGGTTGGAGAATTTGAGTGTTATTTTCAGAAAGAGACATACTCCGAAAAAAAATTCTTCATTCATTTTATTTTTTTTAAAAAAAATATACAATTTATTCTAATTAAAGACATTATTGAGTTTTCACACTTCTTAAATTAAAGTTCGCAACTAATTTCTTGACAAAGTCTTCGAAGTTTATTTTTTATATGAAAGGACCTTGAAAGGAACTTTATCAAAGAAGAGACAAAAAAAAAGTCCTGATGTAAAAATAAAACTTTTATCATTATTTTTTTTTTTTTGCCTTTAAGAAACACACAAATTTTGTTCCTTAATTTTTCAACACCAAAAAAAAAAGAGAAAGTTTTAAACGAGGATTTATTTATTTTTCTGCAGTTATTTTTTGTGTCTTTTGACTTTTAGCTGCGCTGCAGACGAAGACAACTTTTCTGGTTTGTTCATTTTATTTCTTCTTCGTTCTTTTTTCGTATTTTTATTTTCAATAAAAAAAAATCCCTCCAACTTTGTTCCATAGAATTTTATTTCTGTTCTTTGTTTTTTTTTACATTGAAGTTTTCTTTTTTGCTGCTACTAAAAAACAAAAACGAAGAAGGAAAAAGTTTTCTTTATGTTTCAGTAGTTTCAGTTCATAATTATTATTAGGTGAAAGGATTTCAAAGGATTTTATGCACTTTGAATTAATTTACGACAGGAAGAGTTTATGTTCATTACTTTGTAAATGTTTTATTCTAGTTGTTTTTAATTTTTCGTAACTCTATTGAGATTTTGTAGGTTGCGACAAGTAGGTAATGGGACACTTGGGCCTGACAGTGACGTCATCAGACTATTCAAGTTTCATTTCTCTATGAAAAAAACTCTGTAGAAAGGACGAGTAATTCTTAATTTAATGTTTATTTTTCAGGACATTTGTGTGCAATCTTAAGTAAGGAAATGGAGCATTAGTTAATTAGTTTGTGGAAAGGGTTTGTACACGTATTGTTTTAGTCGAGTTATGACGGTTCTTTTTTTTTTCATATTTTACTTCTTTTTAAATATGGTGCGATTTTCTAGTTGAATTTGTGTGCAATTTTTTTCAGGCGAACACCATCCAACACCAGCCGAACACCTTTATAACACCATAATGGAACGTCTTGAATTTTTAATTGAAACATTTATGAAGTAATTTTCACGAATCTTCTTCAAATCTTCATTGTACTTTTAAAACATTTCGGCAATCAGTTATAGAAATTAGTGTTGGGTAGGACACGATTATGGGGTGCGACAGCGAAGGAGACCCAACCTCCGCTGGAAGGATGGCGTAGACCAGGACGCTCAGAACTTAGGGAAGCCAAACTGGATGAAATCGGCTCAGAATCGGGGCCGGTGGAGAGAACAGTTGCGAGAGGCCACCATCGGATCCCGGTTGTTGAGCCATTAAAGAAGAAGAAGAAGGGCCCGATTATAAAATAAGTTTGTAAGAAGTGCCTCTTTTTTCTTTCGAGCCAGTACAATGTCATACGTCAAATGAGGCGAGATGCCATTGTAATGACAAAATGACAAAAGCAAGCAAATTAAAGAAAGAAACAAAATAAATACCAATGAAGAGATGCAATAAATTGCCTCAGAGTGAGAGTAGGAAACTTATACCTCCACGATGTATATTTATATTTTGCAATCTCATCTCGCCTCATTTCAAGTTGGAAATATTACTGCCCCAACAAGTAAGACACCACTACGTATTTACAACTACTCCTTGGTTAATTTCCTCATGTATGTTTAAAATCGAAAATCAGAATAAATTTAACTTGATACCCGCTGATACCAAGAGTAGTAGTACATTATTTTTGAACCGGGACATTTCAAAAACTTGAAGCCTCAGTACAATTTACCATCGTGTAACAGACCTGTCTCGTGAAAGTCCGGATCAACTCTAATACAAACGGTGTTTCAATGGAAGAAGTTCAAAACCAGGTCGTCAATCGTATAATACGTTTTTACGGTACCTTTTCGTGCCTCCGCCAACACTTTTCTCAGTAATGATGCGGTTGATTACCCATTGTTCTGTTATGTAAACTCATCTTAACCTCAAGTAAACTTGAGTTTAGTTAAGCACAACCATTTTTGTGGTTGAATTGAAAAATGCCATGTAAACGCATCTTGATGGACTTGACCTGTAAAAAGGTTTTTTTTGCTTTAAACAAGAAGAAAAAAATTCAGTATTTCGTTAGGCATTTGACTGGCGATGCAATATTTTTCAAAATGGCAAAAAGTAATGTGTGATCTTATGCAGAAACTGTTTCCGATTATACACAAAGTAACGTCAAAGTTCAAGTAAGTTTCAAAAACTTTCGATTCAAGTGTAAGTGAAATTAAATGTGACTAAAAACGCAGCTTAACGAGTATAATTTTTATTAGAAGACAGATATTAGAGAACACACTCGAAATTAATACCGCCCAAAAATTAATTCACCAAACAGTGATGTAAAGCGATGTAAACAGAAAATGTAAACATCGTCATTGTCACATGAACTTATCAAAAACCCTATTAAAAAATCTCTAAAAGCCTAAAAACAACATAAAATTTTCAAATTAACCACAAATCACTGTGGTGTGGATTCACACTCTTAGTTAAAATTTCATAAACACATCCAAAGCCATTATTTCCCTCCTCCGTCAAGAAAATGTTTAAATATTTATAAAATATGTCTAAACGTTGTGGTAAATTCATTTCTACAACGTTTTAGGCACCTTTAGCTATCTTCCTACATTTTATTTTATCCTTAAAGAAGGAAGAAACCAGTCAAGCTGAACGAGCGAGCTTGAAGGGGGTGTGTGTGTCGAACTCCACCCATTCTGATTCCCAACAAAAAATGTAATTTAATAGCCTTTAAATTTTAGGGAAGAAGAAAAATCGACTGAACATTTTCCTTAATAAATTTTTGGGTAAATTAAAGTTGATAAAAAAAAATTTTAAAAATAAAATTTGTAAATGTTTTGGACTTACCAATTTCTACGAAGGTAGAGTATAGTCCAGAAACTTTAAAATTTTTATGATTACAGAATTTTTAAGTTTAAATTTAAAAATAACTTTTTCTTATTATTTTTAAATACTAAACAGAAATTAATTGAAAATCACTTTTATTGATGAATCTGTTCCATTCACTTCTTTTATCTGACATAAATTAATAAAAATCGCCATATTATTTTCCCAGAAACATCATCATCATCATCACAAATCACAATCTCAAAAAAATCTCAACTATTACAAAATTAGTAACTTAACACCTTCAAAAAAAAAACAGGCACCGAAAAAAACAACTCAAAATCAAAAACCATGAAAATTGAAATCCGATATGCGAGGGTAATTTTTCATCAATTTTGCCACTTAATAAAACTTGAACTAGAAGCCAACCCCTCCGGCAATCAACAACGAATCAACTCGAATCGGGAAAAGCAATTTTTTTTCAATTTCTTTTTTTTTGGTATTTTTATTTTCTAAACTCGAAAAACAACTTTTTTTTTCAATGTTGATTAAAACAATCGGAGACGAAACACGACCGAACGCGAAGGGAATCCAAACCAAACTGAAGCTCAAGACGGCACATGTGTGTCAACTCTGTGGATGGAAACTGCCTGTTGTCCGAGGGAAATTCTTCGCTTTCGAATTTCCCAAAAAAACGATGTGCAGCACAAGGTGGAAAACTCCTCCACACAGAGAGACGGGGAAATTGCTTTTCGTATTTTACCAGGTGTGATAGTAGGGGAAGTGAAAATTTTTCTAGCCATGGACTCTTTATAGCCATCCATAGGCGTGTAAAATTCTCTTGGCGCATGCTTATTGTAGAAAGTCCTTGCTGGTTTTGTTATGAATGAAAAGCTTCCTTCGGAAAAAATAAAGGATTTTGGGTGGAGGGGGGGGGGGGGTTGCTCACCAACCTGGAGGCATAAGATGGAAAATTAAAAGCGTATCGATGTTCTTTGCATGTTGTCTCAATGTTCTTTAGATGTGGAAATGTAATGTATCTTCACCTTTTGCGGAGGCTTTAATCAGGACGTGTGTGTCCTTGAAAGTTTAAAAATGTCTACAATCATTTTCAAGACAAAAGTGCTATAGACCTGTTGTTCGCCACTGCATAACAAATTGGTGACAAACATCGTCTTAAATTTTTAAAAGCAAATTACACTTTACCACCTCCAATCTACTAAACGAATTCTTTGTTTGTAGGCTGCGCAAAAACAGATGGGGTGAGCTGAGCGAGCTTATCTGGTGTTGTGGGTACAAGACTGGATCTTACTTAAGATAGAGGTGCATGTCAATATAGCGTACACCAAGTGGTCACCCAACTAAGTACTAAACACGTCCAATGCTGCTTGACTTTCGTAATCAAACGAGAATCGGCCTATTGAGTATTCTAATGGCACCCTTTATGGTCACCAAGATAAATGCCCGTTTTCTTCGTCCTATAAAATTTTTTAAAGCTCCAATTTTGCTCCCCTTAGCCTAGAAAATGTGTGAGCGTATTGTGCTTCGTTTGGACTATTCCGTGCGCTCTTTATTGATACGTGCCTGTAGCGGGTTGCTTTTGGAGAAGCAGAATTTTCACTCAGGCCTACCGTGCCTTATTTTGGGTGCCATACAGACGTATTGACGCTGTGCGTGCCTGTTTCAGGCTAAGAGTATAATTATAGAATATCTCTGCTCAAGACTATTGCCCAGGTAGCCATTCGATATCGGCCGTAGTTCAGCGTTTATAACGAATTTCTTTACTTCAAGATGAAGCGATACAAAATTAAGCAGAGTAGCGCTACCGTTGGCGATGTGCGAATAGTCCGAGAATTGAAATGCAGGTCATTTTTTGAATTTTGCTTAATCTTGTACCAAAAACTATAAAGCTTGGTTTTATAGCACCACACTAATTCTCTATACGTTACCATGGACCAGAATATGGTGGAGTGTATGTAATACGTGATTTTTGGTTGTAAGCTTCATGTGGATCCAAAAGATCTGGGGCCTGGTCGCAAAGATCTGCGGGGCTTGTTATCCAGGTGTTGATACCAATGAAGTTTGGCATCTAATGTCATGCTCAAGTACTTGGCTTGTTGTGAGAAACCCAAAACTTTCGTCTCAAAGAAAATTTCCTTATATCAAAATTTGTTTGAATATTTCAAAGGACGACTATGGTCCGGGGAAATTAGCATTTTAACGAGACAAAATTCCAAAATGGCTGAAATTGGACCACAGCTTCCTTGGGACTTTTTAGGAAAACAATTTCGGAGTCACAATAAAAACAACATGGCCGCCGGAGATATCACTTTTTGGCAAAAAAAATCACTCAAAAACTGGTTTTTTCGAAATTTTTTTTTATCAGACAATACGAAACGTTGTTTTGCCAACAAAAAAGCCCTCTTGTCATTTTTGCGAAAACCTAACCCTTTTGAAGTTATTCAAGATCAAAGTTTCAAATACTTTGAATAATTCGGAAAGGTCAAGGTTTTCGAAAAAAATTCAAGAAGAAGGTATTTTGTACGCAATAATGTTTTGTATTGACTGATCAAAAAAAAAATTCGAAAAAAACAGTTTTTGAGTGATTTTTTTAGCCAAAAAGCGATGTCTCCGGCGGCCATTTTGTTTTTTTTTTGTGATTCCGAAATTGTTTTCCTAAAAAGTCCCAAGGAAGCTGTGGTCCAATTTTCAGCCATTTTGGAATTTTGTCTCTTTTCGTGTGTTTTTTATTTTGCTAATTTCCCCGGACTATAACAGGGTCCTTCTAGCTGAATCCTTCCTGACAAAAACTTCCACTCACGACCATTTAAACAAAGTTGTTACAAATCCACATTACCCCTAAATTACGAGGTAATAACAACTATCAAATTCCCTGAAATCACGTAAAACGTCGTCAATTGTAATTGTCACAAAGAGAATAACTCATTGTCCCACACACACATACATACTCATACAATAGTTAATGGAGCACTGAAAGGATTCCGCTGCTTCACCCCCCCCCCCCTCTTCAAGTTGCCACCCCATTAAATTCCTTTTACGTGTTGAAATGAATCAATGTCATCCCTACCATTAGTTGTTGAATTGTCGTAGAACGAAATAATCTAAACGGACGTGAGATGCCTTCAAAATAAATCATCGCCTGTTTAGATTTTAATGCATTCAGCCAAACCAGTTTTATTACACCTCTAGCTTCAACCTCAAGCATTCACCCCTGTTTGTTGGGTTATAGACTAAAATTATTTCGAGCCTTTCAACCCCGTGTGGACTATGTTCTGTTCAGTGTATGTGAGAGGCATCGTAAAATTTTGGGAGGAGTTTTTAATACACGTTTCAGTGTGTGATGAGAGATAGATGATACACAAAGTATTTGGCTGGTGAATTCCTGTTGAGTCCTTTGGAAGGGTTAAAAATGTTTCAGCTGAATGGTTAGCTATCGACAGGCATTAAACAAAATCTCTTTTACCTTTCTAAAAAAGGATGTCAGATGGCTAAAAAATTGGTGCT
Organism: Thereva nobilitata; assembly: GCA_963855945.1. NCBI lineage: Eukaryota > Metazoa > Arthropoda > Insecta > Diptera > Therevidae > Thereva > Thereva nobilitata. The sequence continues at coordinate 3,844,320 of OY979697.1, forward strand.
GAGACTTTATTCTCCAACGCTGAATAGGTCTGATCGATGTGCTGAATTGAGGTATCTCATGGGATTTTGCGTTATCATTCTGACCCTTTAGGAGATGGGGTGCTAAAAGGATTCGTTTTGGAAGTAATTTCGACAAGGGTTTGTTTTTTTAGTTTTTACGTTTTAGAGAACATTTTACAATTGGTATTTGAAATGAAATGTTGTAAGCTTGATGATTGTATAAAGAGTGGTGATTTGTTTTGTTCGTTATATGTGCAGTTGGGAACTATATTGTAGGTAAATTTTGTAAGCGCTACTAAATTTGAAATATATAACGTACCCGTACTACAAGGATACCAATATTTTAAGAACCTGGCAACAACTGCATGACTGCATGACTCCTTTTCGATTTGTTTTTTATTCGACTAGTCTTCAGAGGTAAGCCTCATTGCACTGCTCTATCTAGAATCCAATAATGCAACGAAAGTACTGATAATTATGGTACGAGATTTTAATTTACCGGCTGTCATCCAAAATAAACCACGACAGAACGCTCATTTAGGGAATCGAACAAGAGAAGGCTTTCTCTCTTATTGTGCTTACAAATTGATTACAGGATAGAGCACAGGGAAATTCTGTAGAGAATTAAGACAGTAAAAGCAGTAGGAAAAAATGAAAACCAAGGACCTTGTCGCTGCGTGGAATCGAACCACAAACCCCAACGATGGTAGTTACAAACTTTGGGATACCGAAGCTGGGTACAGTGGCAATGCATTCGGTGGTATTCCTAGCCGAAAATTTTTTATAACGTATGCGGTCCTCCATCTACTTACTAACTGTCCCAATGCTGCTTGACTTCTGTGATCGAACAAGAACCGCTTTATTCGGTATGGTAATGACATCAAATGTCGTGCTTAAGTATTTTGCTTGTTGTAAGGATCCTAAAGCTTTGCCCGCGAGGACCAGTTCCATCAATCCCGATCATGTTCGTAGTAAAGTCGGGGTTGACACTAGCTGCTACCGCATCAACTGGGAACAGAATCAGGTGCGCGATACATGCACCCTGAGGTAGTAGGACCTGTTTCTTTGGCTATTATGATGACAGCATAGTCTGCCTTATCTTAAGTGAAACCCTTTTGGAAGGTGGGTAGCTTTTGGAGTTCATCTAGTTACTATAAGAATGGATGTATGAATCCTCCGGCCAAAATGGGCTGCCGTTAATTAGCCAGCTCACAAAAAGTGTTACTTAGATCTCCTCTTCTAAGAGGCCCCCGCGAGACCGTCATAAGATGAATTTTAGAAGGCTCTCTCAATATCGAGGAAGACCGTCAATGCATTCATTTATTTAGCTTTACTCTTTTCAGAACCAGGATGAATTTTTGAAGGACCGTCTTAGTAGACCTCCATTCCTGGTATGCCTGCTGCGAAGAGCAGAGCAGGTTGCACAAAAGGAAAGTGTCTCTTTGTAACGTCGGGAGTGGCAGGTCAGTTCGGAGATGCCCAAGGTTCAAATAGAAAACTCCTGTTACGTTTAAGTTCTTTTATTTACTAGAAATTCTGTATTATAAAACTATCGAGGGGAGGGGAAAGAGAGAAAATATACGGTTAGCGGGGTACCTCTGGATCAACGCTCCCGAGGTAGCCCGTTTGGTCTGTTTCCGTCGGAGTCCTCCCGGATCAACTCTCCGGGTCTTGTCGGTTTATCGGTTTCTCGCCGCCACTGGATCAACTCTCCGTGGCCTGTTGGTGTGGGTCGGTCGTTCGGTACCACTGGATCAACTCTCCGTGGTTGTAAATGGATTTGTCGGTCGGCGCCACTGGATCAACTCTCCGTAGCTTGTAAATGTATCGGTCGGTCGGCGCCACTGGATCAACTCTCCGTGGCTTGATAATGTATCGGTCTTTCGGTACCACTGGATCAACTCTCCGTGGTTGTAAATGGATTTGTCGGTCGGCGCCACTGGATCAACTCTCCGTGGCTTGTATGTTTTGTCTGTCTGAAAACCATACGATCAACTCTCCTATGGTTCCGTCCAGTTATCAGGCAGAGGAATCAACTCTGCCACTGTCTGATTACGACTGACTCTCGCAGGCAGGCACCGGCCTTTTATATTGGTGCCTTGCTGCGCGTCGCTGTTCTGTTTCGTTCTGTTACTAAATGTCTTTTACAGCTGTTTTGTCTTGTGTTAACAGCTGTGGTGCTGTTCTGGTTTTTTGTTTACAGCGGTCTGTTTCTGTTTGTATCTATTGTCTTAAAACTGCAAAACAACAGGCAAAACCTAGAAATTTTTGAGGTACCAGCTTTAATGCCTGTTTTTTCTCCTCGGGCAGCTAAAACAGGACAGAAACATAAAAGTTGAGTAAGGAGCACGAAAACACTAAAATGTCACAAACTTCGTAATAGTCTCGACAGAGTAACGATTAATAATGGATTTAAAACACAGACAACCTTTTCAATTCTGTTTGTTGTTTGTGTGTTTATTTGAAAGACATCGCCTTCGATGACGACAGCCAAAAATACAACATCGTAATATTTTAATTAACATCATTTATTATATTAGCACATTTAATTAGGTCCGTTGAAGCTGCCTTAATTGCCAACCTAATACCCTAAATAAATCCTTAAAAGAAAAAAACGAACGAATTTTCTTGTTATTATTCTTCTAAGAATTTTTTTTTCTTTCAAGAAAATTCCAACAATTTTCATTTAACGACAGCAACACTATAAATCACTTTTTTTCCTAATTTAAACCCCGCATAATACAGGAAAAGCCCTATTTTTTCCCTTAAATGCCAAAATCATTTTAATTCAGCTTTTAAAATTCCTTCAGCGCCACCCTCGGAGGTCTTGTTTACCACTTTTCTCTGTTTCCTTATTTATTTGTTTCGTGTTTTTTTTTCTTCTTTCTTCATTCTGTATGCTATCCTTGCAGGCAAATTGGCAATAAAACAGGGCAATTGCGTAAAACCAACAGCAGTGAAGAAATACCAACAACAACAACAACAACATTTGTAAGGATTCATGAATAAATTTTATTAAATTGTTGCAGTAACAAAATGTTTCCTGCAAAGCCATGGGGTATTATTATGTTCAATTCGTAAGAGGATTTCTCGGTTAAAGGGGAACGAAATTTGAAAGGATGCCGAGGACTTGAAATTCATAAATATATTCTAAAGAACCAAAGGAACAGGTGCTGGATTTTTGCGGGGAGAAGGGAACGCGAGAGGGAGATTCAAATTTATTCAACTGTCAGTTGAAATGTGACCGACACCGACAATTTCCGGTAAACTGTCGGACAGAGACTTTCCAGTGATACTAACTCCGACACCGACTAATTCTGACCTTAAATTCAATAATATATTCTAAAGAACCAAAGGAACAGGTGCTGGATTTTTGCGAGGAGAAAGGAACGCGAGAGGAAGATCCCAACCGACAGTTGCAATGAGACCGACACCGACAATTTCTGATAAACTGTCGGTCAGAGAGTTTCCAGTGATACTAACTCCGACACCGACTATTATTATTACTTTCACAGAACAACAGCATGTTAAAATAGCACAGCAACGGCACCCAAAGCCCCTACCTGAACATTCAAATCAACTTCCTGAATACTATCTATAATCCGACAAAGAACACGTTTGCAAGTAGAAGCTCTGTCGTCTGTCGGAGTTCAAGGCGCAACTAAAGCTGATGAACGAAATCCTAAAGAAGCAAATAAGTGAATATAGGTGAGTATGCTAATCATACAAGAATGATCTGATTACCATTTGGTGACACCCATTCTGACCGACAGCGAAAATATGGTATCCGACAATGAGAGCATTGGCTGCAGGTTTAGTTTCTTGCGAATCGATAGGTGATTCACAAGGTCTCCTGGCTTAGACCATTCCAAACGCGAGTGTTGTTTTATCAAGCAGTCCAATGCTGCTTGACAATGTCCAATGCTGCTTGACCTATGCAATCGAACGAGAACCGTTCTACTGAGTCGATATCTCTCACTGGCACATAGGTAATAGTCTTTTATGATAGGACAGGGTGTAAATTGCAAGACCCTCTCTAATATGCTTGTCTAAAACGTTCTCGATCGTTTTCAGAAGAGAGGAAGAGAGGCTGAAAGGATTTTGCTTCCTTGTACGATTTTCTGTTATACTATGCTTTACTACGATTTACTGCTGGACTATGGAGCAAACTTTCGCAATCAGTATTTCCGAGCTTACCACCAGACATTGCACCATGACGTGACCAACAACATGACAGACTTGTAATTCAAAAAGTGATTCTTAAGCTTAGAGCTGACATAATAAAATTAGGGGTTGTGCTGCTAACAAATCTTTATCCTATATGACAGCCAAGCGGATATCAGAGCGATAAAGCCAGTGGGACTTAAAATTAGTTTGGGAATTCCAATGTGCTAAGTGCTTACAAGCGGGTCACCTTAAATAGTTCCAGGCCACCATAACTACGCGGACAAGCAAAACGACATTGAGAACAGGTTGTCCCAACTGGCTTCTGGCGCTGTTTTCATCGGTACAGAGCCGGCTATTGTGGCATCCAGCAGTTTGGTGAAAACTGGAGGTCCACATCAGATCTCGTGAATTCCAAGCGCTTTATTCATGGGCCATAGTTATGCCATATCCGCTGCGAAAACCTAGAAATTCGTTTTTTGTTTGAACACCAAAGTCAGCATTCCATCGCGGTAATATTGGCGGAGTATAGCCGCTGTCAGGGTAGTATACCCGTTCCCAGTCCGTTCATTCTGCTCTCTGACTAGATCTTGCTGTTCGACGCATATTCTCTAAAAGGATATAAGGCTTAAAACATTCGTTCGCAAGAGAAATATGTAATGTTCGATTAGCGATCCACATATGTATTAACAAATATTTTTTGGAATTTTGCTGAATTGAACTAAATAGTGCTGAATTTGCGGACACCCGTCATGTAGAAGATTGAAAGTGCATTTTAAATATCTGTTTGTAGCTGGCATATTAATAAAATTTTCAATATTTACAATTTACATGTATTGAACATTTTGCTGAATTGAGCTGAATTGGCTTAAATTGAGCTGAATTGGATTGATATCTTATAACAACCTTAATTCAAAATCTCAAAAATAAAAATATTTTCAAAAAATTTAGTTATCTAAGAAAATTGGCTTAAAAGTGGCATGTTGAAGCTTTTAATAAAATTAATATGGTTTTTGTAAGATAGAATAATAAATGGCTATAATTTCCTTTTCTAATCTGCATATCTTATAAGAACAATGAAAATTTCCGAAGTTTTTCCCTTAGACATTAAGATTTGTTTTGAGCAAAGTATCTTTAGGCGAAAACTAACAGAGCTACATCTAGATACTCCCACACATCCCTCAGCTGCCTCGAGTCATATTTATTTATCGACAAAAACCTACGCTTTTAGGATTATAAAAAAGCGTAAAACTGAAACCGTCTAAACAGTCTTAAATATACTAAAAACATTTTCCAAAACTCCTGTCATTATCCTAACATAAATGCTTGGCTCCATTAAAGGCGCGCACTCCCACATATGTCATTAGTGTTCTTTTCTAAACAATGAAAATGGCTTTTCATAGGCCATGGAGATTTTTCTCTCTCTCGTTCAATATAATAATGGGATTCTTGGCATCTAGTGAAAAGATCCTTCAATGATCCTTTTTTTGCTGCAAAAAGGCTTTCTCGTATAGCCTCTTACGACCTATACCCCAAAAAAAATAACTTTCTTTCACCCCACAATTCTCGCAATTCTTCATTCTCAATGTCTTCAGGTTGGCGCGCTTGTTACTAAGTGAAATTGGGGCCTGCTTTTCACTCAATATAAGTATGGACCTAGAGCTTGGCTGGCGACGACGGTAGGTGGCAGGAGTCTCGGCATTTCCCATAGATGAACTCTAGCCTGAGACGTGGGCTGCTGGGTGAAATAATGTTAAAAGGTTTTACTTATTTCATGGCAGGTCAATTGCCGCTGTGGGATTTCGGTATCGCTGGAGGCTCTATCAAAAGATTTGATTAATTTCCCCCAAATCAAATTCAGAAGACTTGTGAATCTTTGCGTTTAACACCTTTTGTGCTGATATCGATTGATTACAGAATAAGGAACGTGTTGCGAAGTGGATGTTGGGCACTTGTTTATATTATTTAACAACGCGTTTTTTGGGCAATTAGTGGATAATAGCAGAAAAAATGTTTTAAGCTTTAATTCGCTTGTAACTTCACCACGTATTTTCAATCAATTTCCATCAATATAAAAAACATGTTTCCAAACCATTTTCACAAATCGGACACACGGATGCAATAATGATGCACTGCTTTCATGAAACATGGCTATTAATTAAAATCGTGCCGGAATTTTCCATTGAATTTTATTTAGTGTGGAATAAGCGCGATGAATCTGTGCACGAACATGGATAAAATGACATACGAGGCATGAATTGATAATATGCACACAAAAAAAACCTTTTAGCGGGGGACGATAACAGGTGCATTTCTGTTTTCCCTTAGTGCAGTAAATTGGGCAGTAATAGCCCATGAATTACACTAGCACAGGCCGAACTAAACACCAGATTATACATAAAGGTCAAACAAACCGGAATTTGCTAGTATATCTACCACAAAATAGGCAACAGACAGCTTTTGTTATTTTTTGGTGGGGGCCCAAAGTCGGATGTTGTTCTACACCTTCTACAACCACCTTTTTGTGGGATGAGTGTTGCAAACCGGACTGGCTTTTGGTATTGTTTGATTAATGGATGTGTAACAGGACAATGAGGAGAAGATAAACATTGCCACGAAATAGGTTATGCTCAAAAGTTTTGGGTTTATGCCAAATTTTTTTTATTGGACGTGTGCGATGCCCAATCGAGTTCCCATGATATTTGGATGAATCTGCTTACTCAATACATAAATTTTCATACATATGTGATTTCAAAGCTTATAAAGATAACATTTTATTACAATAGAGGATCATTTAGCTTAATTCATCAGAAAGTAAGATTTTCTCAAAAATGTACCCCAGTCAGACTGCGAACAGTATTGTAGTCAATCGGTCTGCTAATACTTGCTACTCCACAGTATGGGGCGTTAACATTGATATTCTATGCATCATCAAAATTCCCCGGTGGTTTGGGGTTCTTGTTAGATTTATGAAACCCATAAAGTTCAGGTTTAACCCAAAACTGCGAATGAATCATTCCATCAACAGTCTGATAGGGCGAATCTTTAAAGCTTTCCTCGCGCTCGATGAGATAACAGTAGGGATTCCGACGCTTGGGTGTGGGGACCAATATGCAACCATCCGTGACGACGCGGCCATGCGTGACGGAGAAGGTTACGAAGAAACCTGCAAATTGGTTCCCACGCCCAAGAGTCCCAATACCTACTAATAACTTTCGATACTATATCTAGAGATCTAGACGACACGTCTGCTTAAAACCTTTTGAAACTAAATCAACGCTATGCTGAGAACTCACAAACTTACGGTCACTCATATTTAAGGGTTTCACGGAGGCAATATATAGAAGGGATATTCGTAGAGAGGAGTCATATCAATGCTTCCGTGGTGCCTAATTGCAGATAAACTTGTACAGTAGACAATTCCTAAAAACTTATTCGCGAAGTGCTCTTCTAACGATGATGCTCTAGGGGTAAGCGGTGAAACAAACGGTGGAAGTCAAGGTGCATGCAACACGCTCTTAATTTGACCTCCAGCTGGAAGATCTGTAGAGTAGAACTTAGTATCAAACCAAACAAAACCCTACTGGTACTATTTGCTAGGAACATTGCCAAGATCGACAGAACTGATCCTTTCCGGCAGTACTTTACTTTTTTCATAACCCATGTTAAAGTCACGAGATGGCAAACTAAAGCCATCACATTTCTTCTTAGATTACAAAATAAAATAATTTTTTTAACTTTATCTAAAAATTTATGAATCAAAACGCCAATTCAGCTCAATTCAGCTCGGAAAATTTTGTTGCTTACAAAAAATTTTAATGCCACTAAATCCATTTACCAACTAACAGTGCGAAAATCTGTTTCTCGCTGGAATTCAGCTTGGGTATTTTTAGTCGTTGGCATATTGGAAACCTTCCTCAATCAGTGTGGACTGAAGTGATCTTCCATTAAATTAGTTTTACTGATAGTATAATTTTTCTGACTTGTTAGAAACATTGAATCGAAAAATTGAAACTAGTTTTTTTGTCAAACTTTAAAACCCATCCCTTGTCCCTCATCCTTAAAGCCATCAAAAAAAGCACGATTCCACTCAAAGATTAACCACTTTGCAACTTAATCTACCCATCCAATGACTTTCGATTCTCTGCCTTTGTACGATAGCATTTTCACCTGGCTAGGCTTTGTGGGGTGTGCTACTCTGGGATAAAGGCCATGGAACAATGAAGTATTTGTCATGGTTCAAAAAATAAAGTCACAAAGCTGAATAGCCAAAAGCTTCTAGTCCTTGTTGTATTTAATAGTGACTTTAAGGTAAGGTTGTTTTTTTTTGAGCATGGGTTGAAGTAATAAGGTTGCAGGTTGCTTGAAATTAGTGAAAAGGGAAGGGTATGAGTTTTAGAAGAGTATGTAATTAGTCTCACCGATGCAGAACTTAAGACCTTGCTTGAATTTTATCTCATCGATGCAGAACTTGCCGTTGGAAAAATGAACTGTGTATGGAGTATGCATAGAGTGTGAATATGTAATGGGCTTACTACATAGTTACTAAAGTGGACCAATGTGTAAAATAGTGGATCAATGGTAAAATAGTAGCTGAATATCGTGTACTGGTAAAGGTATATTCATCACCAAATTTGAAAAATTTATTAGGCAGTTTGATAGCCAATCTTTTCGCTCATCCCGAAACTCCCGACACTCATATCACAATAACCACTTTTAAGAGTGGCACATGCCCGCATGATAGAAACATGACAGCTTTAAAGTTACCTTGAAAAAATAAGAAGCACCCTCTCACCACGCTTTTATTTGGAAAAGGATTCAAGGTGTACAGGTAGTCATTTCGAAATCCTTTGCATGTCTACACAATTCTACAAGTTCCAAGCCACAACTTTCTTTATCTTCTCACATTCTCGTCTCAATTTTTTTTCGTAAGCTTATCATTCACAACAAGTTGAAGTGTTTTCCGAATTCTCTAGATTTGTCTGCGCATGCACAGGATTTTAAGGACGACTTGCACCAAATGGTATTTCTCCTTAGTGTTCCTTCTCCGCTGAAAAGGGATTTTTCTTGTACTGTTTTTGGACTAGAGGGAAATTTTTGGACAATATTCTAGTAAGGAGGGGAAATTTATGGATTTTTTTTGCCGAAAAACATGTGCTGTTTTGAGGCGTAACAGTTTGTTTCGAAATTCCTTTAGATAAAGACGTGTTTTCTCGATTTCCGGATTTTTGTTTTTGGGTTTGTTGCGTATGTATCATTTTTGATGGTACGAAAGTACGTAAATGATTTAAGTGGGTTTGAAGTTGGAATTTTTGATGTTTTTGTTGTGGTTTCGAGAATACAAAAAAATAAATACTGTTTTTTAAAGTGTATCGGAAATTATAAGATATTTTGTTTGTAGTTTCCATAAACTCAGAGATTTTAAGGAGTAATACCCAATAAGAAATTTGGTTTTAAATTAAATTTTTGACATCAAAAGGTAAAAACAATTAAATATTACAAAATAATTTACATTTTTTTTACCATTATCTAAAAATATATGAACCAAAGCGCTTATTCAGCTCAATTCAGCTCATAAATTCTTGTTGCTTACAAAAAATTTTAACCCCTCTAAATCAATTTATCAAGCAGCAAAGCGGAAATTTGTTTCTCGTTTGAATTCAGCTCGTGTGTTTTTAGTAATAAATTGATAAAAAAAATACTGATATTTAAAAAAAATCTCAGCAAAAATATAAAAATAAATCTGAATCAAAAACACTGAATTTTTTTTAGTCTATAAAATTGGAGTTTGTCTGAAAGTTTATTTTGGTTATAAAAAAATTTATATGATTGTTGCTTTCGGATCCATGACAGTGTAAGTGTCTATAGGGACACCCAAAATACACCACTTGTATGCTGTCATATCGATATGGTCACATTTTAAAAATTGGTCATATCCACACTAACGAACAGAAAAAAAACAGGGTCAAAAGCATAACATACCCTCCTCCTTCGTACTTGTTATGTTGAGGATACATTTGGGAATTGAAAGGCAAGTTAAACAAGGACGATGTACAGCGGTCCGTAAATATTGCTAAAAATCAAGGATGCGAGAAAATTTATTTATAAAAAAAAAGATAAATTTGAGCATATTTTTATTTTAGGAAAAAGGTTTAACTTTTGTTATTTTTTTGGGGGGTTTTTTTCTTCTTCTTAATAATAAAGGTCAAAGGGAACTTGAATATGAATTGGAAGTTTTGGTGGTGATAGAAGCTTATAGAGATATGGGTCGATTGATTTTTATGGGACGTAGTATATGAAATGTTTGGAAGCCAACAAGCCTTTTCACAGGACATGCTTCTATCAGGGATGCTTCAGAAGCGTATAGGTCATCTCATCTAACCCGAGTAAAAATGAAACTCGCCCGCAACTAGCATGCAGCAGGCACGCACTAGCCTGCACAGCGCCCGCAGCTAACACGCTCGCGCGAGTAAAAATAAGTCTCGTCAATTTATTGACACGGGCGAGTTTTATTTTTAATCTAGTTGCGGGCGCGGTGCAGGCTAGTACGCGCCTGCTGCATGCTAGGTGCGGGCGAGCTTTACAAATGTTTAGGAATAGCATTAGAAAAATTTAAGTAAATTAAGGCCTCATTTTTTTATTACTAACAATAGGATTTTAAAAATAACAATAGACCAGTGTTATATACAGTAATGGTATTCTGGTATTTAATAGTCAAAGTTCAAGAGGGGAATATTATATTTTCATTTCTAAAGGCTCTCATTCTTATACAGGCCGTCGGCAGACCATGGCCTGAAGGTTTCCCGCCTTGAGGCCAAGTATAACCACACACTCACTCATCCATAGCGTCAACTGGATGGGGCCCCCATTCTTATACAGGCCGCCGGCAGGCCATGGCCTGAAGGTTTCTCACCTTGAGGCCAAGTATAACCACACACTCACTCACCCATATCGTCAACTGTATGGGGCCGCCGGCAGGCCATGGCCTGAAGGTTTCTCGCCTTGTGGCCAAGTATAACCACACACTCACTCACCCATACCGTCAACTGGATGGGGCCCGCTGGGCCTGCAGTCCAAGAAATCTAACAAAAATCTTTATGTGCATGGGTATTTATCGTCAGTCCGTGCCTGAAGATCTGAATTTCTATTCAGTCTAAAATTTTCGTTGAGGCCATGAAGATTTTTGCACTTGAATTAACAACCTGCTACGCTAAACTGTTATCTTCGCCTGTGTGTATGTAGGGAATCATGAAGTCACCTGCAGTCCACGGCCTGTCAGACGTCAGTGCTCGTCCCTCAGTCAGACTGATTAATGTATGGCCTTCATCGGGCGGTACCTGCTGACCTGGCTTAAAAGGCTATGGCCTGCCGGCGGCCTGTTGTGAATGGGGGCCCGGCTACACATTCGTAACATCCCTACTCTGAAGTAGATTTTGGTACTAAGGGAGCGATGGGGACGCATTTACTTCGCACTAGATATTTCAAATGCTTTTCATATTCGCAGAGTTGTTTGGACGAATATGAATACAAGAATAATGCTTTATTAATAAAAATAAAAAGTAAGCAACTTTAATTAGTTAATAGCTTTACAACAATTATACACTCAAAGCTTATTAATTACTTTTTTACTATAAATATTACGACGACGCCGCCGGCGATGGTTTACTCTCACACTCATAAAGCGCATTTAACTTCATGTAATCCTTCTGCGTCGGAACTGCACTTGGCTGTATTTGACCACTCTAAAACGCCACATTAAATATTAAATTTAAATAAAAATTTACAAAATAAATAATAAATAAAAAAAAATCTTACTCTTGCTTCCAGTGTGGATATTCCATTTCTTCCACCAGCATACATATCGTAATGCATGATGCTGTTCAAGTCATAATCGTTTAAAAATTCATGAACTGAACGATTACCAAATTTGGTAAAGTGCCCCTTAAACATGGTGGGAATATTCTGCCAGTTAACATTTATAAAATCATCCCTTTTGCTAGCGGAATGCTGATGTGGAATGCCTAAGGTGTGCATAAATTCATGAAGGATGTCATACCTGTCTGCGAGATGAAGATTTATTATTTGCGCCCCGCCAATGCAGCCTAATCGAGATGATATTGGTTTTGATACGTTTTTCTGAAAAAAAGGTAGTAGATTAAGGATTAATTTTTTATTAGTGATGAAGACGAACCGTAACGTACACGTAGTGCATATCGATATATCTTCGTGAGATAAATCGAATACAGGTGTTGTCTTCTATCATATCAAGGGCAAACCAAATGGTTAACTTCTCTCGGGAGGCTGCATGTGGTACAAAAAAAACCAAACAAAATATTACGAAATTCATTTTGAAATTTGGACTTAGTCTCTTTCTACTTACTAAACATTCCGCTTATTTCAACAGGAACAGTTCGTTCATTCCAAAGGTATCTTGATAGGTTAAACATATCTCTGAACAATTCTAGTGACTGAGATCGTGTCAAGATCAAATCACCAAGTTTTGGTATTGGATCAGAAAGATGTTTTGGTCGATTCTTTAAGTCCGGCACATACGGATTTCTTTCCTTTCCGTCTTCCATAGTATATGCGCTTCGGTGTCCTGATGTATCAGCAGCAGGTTTTCGTTGATTTTTTAAGTCAGGATAATATGGATTTTTATCTTTTGGTGCTTCAGTAACAGTAACGTTGGGTTTTGATGTTGGTGTTGATGATAATATTGCTTTCCATCTTTCATCACAATTAGATTCTTTTAGTATCATTAGAAAAATAACAACTAAAAAAAATATTTAAATTAAAAACAAATTATTCCTTACGAAATAAAAATCACTTACTTAAGCTCAACTTAATACTATTGACTTTCATGATGAAATATAAATTTTTTCCTGATAAAATTTTTTACACTTTTTAACACCTGAACTCAATAAAATCAACTCCGGTTTCAAGCTCGGATTCAAGGTATTTATACTCTTTTGAGTTCATATATAGTACACCCATTCACAACCAGATGTAGATATAAAATAAACATTGCGACAGATGGATCCATTAACTTTTTCCAAAGCTGCGATTTGATTGCGACATTTTGCGACATTTTTGTTATTTTTATAAATTCTTTTGCCTTCTATTTTTATGGTTTATATTATTGGTGAAGATTTGTGTACTGTTGTGCAGATTTTATTTTATTTGTTAGCAGCATTACATGCGGAATTAATTTGTTTATAATGTCACAAGTATAATCCAGTCCAGGCAGAATATGTGGTATTACATAAGATTTTAAAATACCTACATATATCCTACAATAGATAGACAAAATTTACCAATAGTCCGGGGAAATTAGCATTTTAAGAAGATAAAATTCCAAAATGGCTGAAAATTGGACCACAGCTTCCTTGGGATTTTTTAAGAAAACAATTTCGGAATCACAAAAAAAACAACATGGCCGCCGGAGATATCACTTTTTGGCAACAAAAATCACTCAAAAACTGGTTTTTTCGAAATTATTTTTTGATCAGTCAATACGAAATGTTATTGCCTACAAAAAAAAGCCCTTTTGTCATTTTTGCGAAAACCTCACCCTTTCGAAGTTATTCAAGGTCAAAGTTTCCAAAAATCACAATTCGGCATTGAATAATTCGGAAAGGTCAAGGTTTCCGAAAAAAAATTCAAGAGGGATATTTTGTAGGCAAAAATGTTTTGTATTGACTGATCAAAAATTTTTTTCTCGAAAAAACCAGTTTTCGAGTAATTTTTTGGCCAAAAAGTGATATCTCCGGCGGCCATGTTTTTTTTTGTGATTCCGAAATTGTTTTCTTAAAAAGTCCCAAGGAAGCTGTGGTCCAATTTTCAGCCATTTTAGAATTTTGTCTCCTTTCGTGCGTTTTTTTTTTGCTAATTTCCCCGAACTGAAATTATTTTTCAATCTGATTCTCATCTAGAATATCAAAAGTAATGCTCAGTATGATTATGAAAAGCAAAGGGGCTAACAAACATCCTTGTGGTACTCGTATTTCAGTTTAAAAATATTCGGCTCTTCGTAAAAATTCCTTGCAAAGATTTACGAAACGAAATCGAACCGAGAACGATTTGTGTAAACGAGAAAGCTATCTTCGACAACAAAATACCGTTTCGCGAACAGTGCCGAAAACCTTAAAACAATTATCGCTTGTATCAATATCGCAATGGATTTTCGAATGAAATTGCCATGAGTTTTCTCTGCAAACAAACTTCGGATTAGTGCTGGGTACACGATTATTAAATGAGTTTGTAAGAGCTGCCCTTTTTTTTGAGCCAGTACAATGTCATACTACAAATGAGGCGAGGCGCTATTGTAATGCCAAAATGACAAAAACAAGCAAATCACAAAAAGAAGAAAACAAATACCAATGAAGAGCTTTTTTAACGAGTTTGATTCTAATCTATATTAATAAAAGAAAGTTTCTGTATGAGTGTATGCATGCGTGTATGTGCGATGTGTGCGCTATAGCGGGTGTACTAGTGATCGCAGAGCTTCGAAATTTTGCTCGAAGATCCGTGGGGGTCTCCCATGATGCACCTCGAAGCCCGATTTTCGAAATTCAAAATGGCCGCCACAAAATGACCGAAATTCAAAATGGCCACCCAAATTTGCCAATTGTGTTCCGATTTCGATGAAAATCGATATCTGGGGGTTTTTAAGGTAGCAAATAACGAATTTATGATCAGAACTTATAAATTCAAAATGGCCGCGCCAATATGGCCGACGAATTTGCCAATTGTTTTCCGATTCCAATGAAAATCGGTATCTGGGGGTTTTTAAGGTAACAAATAACGAATTTATGATCAGAACTTATGAATTCAAAATGGCTGTGCCAATATGGCCGATGAATTTGCCAATTGTGTTCCGATTTCCATGAAAATCGGTATCTGGGGTTTTTTAAAGGCGTTGCAACGCACACGGGTTTTATGTTAGTAAGCAATAAACAGCCTCAGACTAGGTCAGAAAGCTATGTCTCCACAATATATATTTATAATTTACAATCTCACCTCGCCTAATTTCAAGTTGGAATTATTGCTGCCGCAAAAGAAATAAGAAATGTCTCTCCAGTACATATTTACAATCTCGCCTCACCTCATTTTATGTTGGAAATTTCACTGCCTCAAAAAATGTAAGAAATAACTCTTCAGTTCGTATTTACAATCACACAATCATTTATCTAGATACACGCTCATATACCAGTAGGACAATATTTTTGAACTGGGACATTTCAAAAAATTGAGGCCTCAGTACAATTTACCATGGTGTAAGGGATAAGTGTACTGCCTCGTGTAAGTCCGGCTTAACTCTACTTCGGATGTTCGCTTTTTCGGATCATTCTTAAAAAAAAAGCTTTTCGAGAACTATTCGAAAAACTTTCTTTAAAAAAGAACTCGAAAGCTTCTTGAATTGTTTGGAAAATTTGAGCTTTCAAGCTTTTAATCTCTTTTATCTAAGATTCGACTCACCTTTTCCATTTCAAAGAATACTTTCGGGGTTAAGACGACGGATACTTGGAATTTTAAGGCGGTGTTTCGTGCATCTTTAAATATATTTTGAAAAAAGGACCCGAGTAGCATTTAAAGGGGGCATGCTTCGTGCAGCGTATGGGTCCCATGTGGGCATGCCGAAAGAGGGCTTCCCCTTAGATCTCCCATGAGCACCACACAAAGAAAAATCTGCGATACTGAAATGAGGTATGCCCTATCAGTTTCTCATAAGGACCTCATTACAAATAAAATGCGGCCATCCCAACACCTCCCTCACGTATTCGGAATTTTTTTTAAAAAAGCTTTCAGCTTAATCTGTAGCTTTACTCATAGATTTTGTTGTCTTGTTTCATATTTCAGGCAGTTATGTGGGTGGCCGTGAAAGTTGTCATTTAGAATACTCAGTAGACCGATTCTCGTTCGATTGCGAAGGTCAAGTAGCATTGGACGTGATTAGTACTTAGTTGGGGGACTGTTTGGAAAAACGACACTCGCGTTTAAAAATATAAATCTTTGGACACAGTCGCAGTTATTACTCGATGTTGGCGGTCGACACTCAGTGAATGGAGGCTACATAATGAAAACTAGAATTACCCAGATTAGCTTTTCCCATAGCCTTGTAGTAAAGTGTACGTGTCATGGCGGCTTTTTTTTATGTGAAAGCCTAAGCTTAAGTGTCACCCTTTATACTACCAGTCCGTTATGGTGCAATGTCTAGCTGTAAGCTTAGCTCGAAGGATAGAAAAAGGATATGATAGGTTAAGAATAGACTGGAGGATGCATGGGGCTTTCCCACCGTAATTTTCCTGCTGCTACAGAACAAGATGAAGATGCAGACGACCTATGCAGACGACATAATTTTCCTAGCATCTGGAAAGATTTTCTCCACAGTCAGTGAGTTTGTTGAGGTGGCTTTTAACGGCTCGCCCAACTTCCATGGGCTCGGCAAAGACAGAACTAGTGCCATTCGCCAGTAAAAATTCTCTATATCATTGTGCCTAATTTTTTTGGACGAACACTGAGCATATATCCCCAGACAGCTTCCTCATGGAGTCAAAGCTAAATTGGAAGCTAACTACCAAAGAGGGCAAACAAAGTTTCATGTTCATCTCAGCACGTCGTTTCAATTTAATGTTTGAACTTTTTTGCAGTCATGTCATTACCTTTAATGAATTTGTCGCATCACTTTCCAAAATAAATTCACTTTTAAAAAAAGGAGAACAAAAAAACAAAACAATTTTATACTAGGACTAGAGTGAATGGAAAGTCTAAATTTGTTCTAATCTGCATAAGATCGTTTACATAACACCAACATTCCATTTGATTTATTCAAAAGGATTTTTAGATATGACCGGCCATAAAATTTATAGACCGTTACAAGCGTGAATCTTCTAGGATCTCCCTTTACTAACTAATTTTACGGCAATAAACTCTCCACCGACCTCCTAGCCCCCCCCCCCACCAACAGACAGCATCCAATTACTACTAGGAAAAGATAAAATCCCCAAACGTATTTCTACCATCATAAACTCAACTTCGGTACTTGCCTCAACAATTGAACATCCTGAACATGAAGAGTCCTGCGTAGGAAGGAGCAAAATCATAACTCATCGATTTAATATAGTCTAGGCATATATCAAAGGATCACTGACACGGAAACGAACGAAATGAGATCAAACTTCTATCAGGAAAAAATATATCTAATTTACTACAGCTATTAAAGGGTATCCTCTACACACCAACATACAGGAAGGCATCCTTGGGGATTTAAGATATGCAGTATGTGTATAATATGAAATTTTGTGTATTCCTGTGATGGTAGTTTACAGCTCAAGGACGATTGAAATAACACGAATTTCCGATAGCTCAAAGATTAAGGATTGTTAATTGATATGTGTGTGTGTGTGTAGGGAATGCGCCCTTGGGGTGAATTTTAAATAGATTCTTGGAAAACACATCAACAAAGTTATTAGGTTTCCCCCGTATTTAATGCCAAAGGGGATGTGTATTGTGTTTGTTCAAGGAAATGTTTTGATCTTAAGCGAAGCAGTTTGAGGAGGTATCAATAAGCAAATAAACAGGTTTTGGTTGGAAATGTTATGAAACTCTTTAATAAAATACACATTTGTGTGGTAGCATATAATATAGTTATGGTGAATTTGTTATTTCGTATCAACTTTTATATTCTTCGAAAAATTTAGGCATGCGAAACAAAGTTTCGGGAGTTTCTAAGGAAGTATATCCATAATATATTTAGAAGACATCCTCTGCTCATAGTAGTATAGCAGTAACGGTTCTAAGCCACTTTCTAGGTATACGTATATCAGTGCGTATGTATGTGTATGTAGAATTTTGTAATATGAGTTTTAATAATAAGGGTCACGTCTTTGCTGGGATGAAAAGGGACAATTTTCATAGGGTTCGTGTCTTCGCTAGTATGAAAGCATTTTATGTAAGGGAAATTTTGACAAGGTTCGCGTCTTTGATGTAATGAACGCTTTTTGTAGGTGAATTTTTGAAAGGGTTCATGTCTTCGTTAGAATCATTGTGCCTACCTATCCAACCTCTCACCGTTCGAATATTATCTATATGGGAATCGAACCCAAGACCTCTGAGTCGATGGTGCCTTATCTATAAGGGTCTAGAAATTAAAGGAATTTCTTAATCAATAATTTAAAAAAACACCTAAAATTTCTTATAAATATTTTAAATAACATAAAAAAAAACCCTTAAAAATATTTCATTGATTCCCTTTAAAAATTCACAAACCAAATGTAAATTTCACTTCAATGCATTTCAGCTTATATCGAGAAAAAAAATACAAGACCCGAAACTGGGTCTCTTTTAAGAGATATTTTCCACCGACAACAGAAAAAGGTGAAAACGGACAGGTACTTCCGAGACTCTCCTTCAACAGATTTAATGGTCCTTGTGCCTTGAAATTGCGCATAATGAAAAACCATTCAAAAACATCAAGTGCCATTTCCTTTCACCGTTCGCGATATTCTGTTAACGTCTTGGTAGGAGGTTTTTTTTGCGAAGAGTATTCGGAGACAAGTTTATATACCCTCGATTGACGATTTTAAATTATAAAATTGGGGATTGTTGAGAAATTCATGAAGTATACCCCAAGTACGAATTTAGGCTGTAAGGAACCATGTCACGACGACCTTTTGTTTGTTTTAAGTGTTTCTAGGGGTGTTGTACTTATTTTTAAAGGTAGCCATATTAAATGGAATATATAAAATACGTCCGCGAGGAGTTGTGCTGAAAATTTAAAAATGGAATTTAGTTCAAGAAAGTTAAAAACTCATCCTTCAAGTACTTCTACTGTATACGCTAATCCCATAAAGTCATTAACTACATCCAACGACATTATTTTTATAAACAACCGTCATTATTAGTACATGTTCCAATTTTTTTTGCTTTTCGTCTGTTGTATAACATAAAAAGCAATCGAGTTCGGATGAGTTACTTTACGGGGCAACCATTCAGTGAAAACATGGAAACCATGTTCCTATTCCCTGTGGGCATGTGATATGGACGTAATGTACTCTTCCACATCAGGATTTCCAGGACATCAGCTAGGATTTAATGACAAGCATGGTCCTGTGGACAATATTCGAAACAGTTCAACTTTCATGTGTTAGATGAGAGATGAAACGAAGGTTTGGACCTTTCGCATTAGTTTTGACATTAACAGAAAGTATTTTTTGGAAAAAAAAGGGTATTTTTTGGGTACTTAAATTTGCCGATAACTTGCCTAAGTATAGTGCTGCCTTAAGAGACATAGTCCGGGGAAATTAGCATTTAAAGGAGACAAAATTCGTAAATAGCTGAAAATTGGTCCACAGCTTCCTTGGGACTTTTTAAGAAAACAATTTCGGAATCACAAAAAAACAAATATGGCCGCCGGAAATACAGCGGTTTTCCGGTGTTTTCCTTGTATCTCGGTTTCTATAGGTCGCACAACCCCGTACAAAGGCCCTAAATGTTGACAATGAAATTCTCTACAACTTTAGTTCTTACAAAGATGTTGACCCGATTAACCCTTTCAAAGTTATTCAAGGTCAAAGTTATCAAAAATCACTTTTTGGCCACAAAATCACTCAAAAACTGCTTTTTTTCGAAAATTTGTTTTGATCAGTCAATACAAAACGTTATTGCCTAAAAAAAGCCTTTCGTAATTTTTTCGAAAACTTAACCCTTTCAAAGTTATTCAGGGTCAAAGTTTCCGAAAATCAGTTTTTGGTCAAAAAATCACTAACAATTAATTTTTGCGAAAATTTTCGAAAAGTTTTCGAAAAAATGGCAAGGGTGTCATTAGGGTAGGCAATAATTTTTTTTATAAATAGAACAGAAAAAATTTCTCAATAATCAGTTTCTGAGGGGGGGGGGTTAAGTTTTCGAAAAAATGACAAAATCTGTCGTTTTCGTCCTTAGACTGATAAATAAATTTAAGGACGTGAACCTCACAATCGCTTACGCACCTACAGAATGCCTCTGCTTGAGAATTAAAATTCTCAATAACGTTTGGAGCACACTGAAACATACTCCAAAGTTCCTTCCAGAATCATCATTGCGGCTGTAGAAGATTGTAACGTCTTTTCGTTCTAGAACACCTTTACCAGTCCATCGCAGTTCGTCTAGCCCAGCGATAAGAATTCCATATTATCCAAGCTAATCTACCATTTCTGCCATTGCTCCAGATTCTTTACAGTGTTCCATGTTATGAATTTTATGTCGCAGTCCTGTAAATCATTAGTCCCGTAAATCCTGACTGAAATAATAATGAAATAGAATTGCTCTGAAATAAACAAACCCATTCGAGACTGTACCTCATAAAAATTTATGCGATTCCTTCATTCTTATGGTAAAAACATTGATGGAAAATGATACATTCCCCATCAACTCACCTTGTCTAGACTGGGTAGCACCTACAATAAGGACATGCTGCATTTAATTTTATGGTGAATGGTTTTGTGGCACGACAGACGGGGGAACCCTTTTAAGGCACCTTTCAATAACGAAAAGTCTGGTTACTAGTATAGACGTCAGGTAATTTTTGGCAGGTGTTCGACATTCCTGCCCTAAATTTCACAAATCTCATTCCTTTAAAGGTAAAAAGTTTGATGAAAAACTTTTTTGCAATTCACATGGTCTACAAGGTTTGACTGTAACTTTACCAATTCAGGAGTAAAGGATTAGGGAAAAAATAGATGTTGTATAATAAATTTCAGGCGTTATTAGAGTTGTAGTGCAGTCATAAAGACGGTCTATGACTATCTGCCAAAAGGATTCAATGGTTTTTAACAAAGCCTTGATAGCTGACTTGCATAAATAATACTGTGATGATTTAATCAATAATGTGTCGCCATCTATTCGCGATTGTTTGAACATTGCACGAACTGTAAATAGATTAAATATGCGCCATCTATTTGACATAATTTGTACGAATTATAATTAAAGGCTAATACCCTAAACAAACACACAGAGGTTGAAATCTAGTAGATTTTATTTTAATTTTGAGTTGAAATTACAAAAGTGACACACAGAGATTTTGTAAAATTTGGCTATGTGTTATTATCAAATCTTTTACAAAATAATTTAGCGAAACTATTCAGTTTTGAAGAAATATATATAACAGCCAAAAGCGTGCTTTGAATAAAAAAAAGCAAAAACATTTAATGAGAGAAAAGCAAAAACATTTTTTTTTGATTTTCAACAGAAAAATGAAACGTCAATGAACATGTTTTGCTTAACTTTTTTTTTATAGATGTCTCTGTTCTACGTAAAGAGGGAAACTTTAGTAGATTTCAACGATTATTACGTATTTTTTATGTAATTTCGCCAACTAGATTTCAACCGAAATCGGTCGTTTTTTCCGGATTTCGAAGTTGAGATTAGCAAGATACTTAATTTCAACCTCTGTGTGTCTAGGGTATAAAGCCTAGTATCCAGATCGAGTGAAGTTTCACTTACTTTTCACTTTCGTCATTTCACTTTGCATTAGCATAGGATTAGTTCGGTAGTATGACAACAAGATGTCATTGTGATAAATGTTATATGTAACTGACACTCTAGGATATTTATCATTCAAAATGGCACGATCTCACAAGTGTAATCTATGTTATTTGGATACAAATTTCATAGTAAATATTTTTTTTATTTAGAAATCTAGTGCGGAGAAGATTAATGGCAGTAATAATGCTAGCAAGACAAATCAAATAAATCCTGTGATTGTTACACACAGTCAATAATTGAATTCACAACTTCCTTCATAAAAAGAGAAAAATACAAATATACGAATAGAACTGGAAAAAAAACCTACAATTTCGATATTTTCCATGTTTAAATTTGATTTTTTCAAATTAATTTTTTTTAAATCACAGTTGTTGCCTAGCAACTAAAAAGCCAAACATGACAGACAGTCGTGAAGTGAGGGTTCATGGTCATTTCGCTGCGAAATATTGAAACAGCGACACCTGTTCATCAAATTTTTAACCTGTAAAATTTCTGTCGAACTGGATACTAGTAAGCGAAACGTTAGCGAAAAAAAATATCACTCTCATTTCACTTACCTTTTTTTACACGCATTTAAGATAGGAAGTGAAATTTCACTCGATCTGGATACGGGCCTTAAAAGAATTACGAACATTTGATTTGGTGGGTTTACTCAGTAGAAATCGAACACTACAGAATTAAGGAGAAACGACTGGAAGAAGAGACGAGTTCTGCAGGGACTAGCGACAATTAAGAAGAATAACATTTTTTCTCTTATTAATTTCCTATAATATTGTTTAGTCATTAAAACCGACCACGTTCTAGTAAACAAAAAGAATTCATACAATACCACAAGTCACTAAATCCCCCCCAAAATCCAGCAAATATTTTTCAATAAGGTGAAAATCACTCCTCCCAACGCCAATCCCCCCCAATAACCTCGAATCAATAAACAATAGTAACCACAGGATCGTAAATAAAAAATCATCCTTCCCCCACCAACCAACCAACCCAAAAAAAAAATAAATCCCATCAAACATGAACCAGGAAAGACCCTTCACTTCGAACATGTCCCACCAGATGGAGCATCATGCATGATGGATCCTCTGACAGGTTGACATATAGCGTAACAACCGCCCCGGATCAAGTCTACGTGTGGAAATAATCCAACTTGTCGAACCTTACGTCGTCCCTTGTTCCAGCACCGCACAGATAGGGACAGACCTTCTTCCCCAGCCCTGCTGCCGCACTATATGGAAGAGGGGTAGTAGCCCCAAAATCAACAAATTTGTGATAGTACGTGTTTGTCTAATCAATGGCGCGCTATCAGGACCACAGTCAACCTTCCCCAAAACCGAACCACACCACGCAATATAATGGCCCAAAGGAGATGAGGAGCAACACATTCTCGATATTCTGGACAAGTAAAGAACGTGATTAAATAAGATTCGGACTCGGAAAAGGTGCGGTACAGTGCAGATTGGGCAGAGAGTGGATGGGGGGGGGCTAGGCTGATATTTCCGAATTACGAAAGTGGATTAAAGGCGGTGTGGTGGGCTCCAGGAGTTTAATTAATCTCGTTCAATAAAGGGTCAATTACTTCCAGGCCCTCCTTTCGCTGGGGGCTCAATCATTTGAACAAGTAATTACACAAATGTATATGCCTTTAAGATCCTTTATGTGTTTAGGTATTTTGGCGGAGGGTTTTTGTTTGCGAAGGAAATGAAGAAATTAATTCCACCCCAAAATACGATGATCGAAAATAGAGATTCTGGATCCAGGGGTGGACTTTTGATGAGAATTACGAAAGGTTATTGTTGGAAAGTCTTGGAATTTTGATACTTGAGTAGAAGGTGATTTTGTGGAGAGCAATGTGTATTTTTTATGTTGTATCATTACTAACAAAAGAAGGATTTTTCCGCTTCGGTTATGGGGGACTATTGCCTTGCGTTCCAATAGACCGTGTAGAACCAATGGCTGATTTGAATGTTGAACCCACGTCCAGTTCTACCAACATCGAACTCATTGTTGATTGAGTCCACGGCTACCAAAAAGGAAGTACTGACTTACCTCTTATAAGTTCTGCACTAATCTTCGTTCTGTGGACGGACGGTGTAGTACTAGCGGCTGATTCATTTATTAATATCGTAGGTATAACTAAACAGAGCATCTCCAATGGATCAACCATATACTTCAAATTGGTAAACGAGCATCGCAGTGCCACGGATTTCTTAAGAGATGCAAAAATTTTCATTACCGGAATTAGGAGTCCCCTCTCACGCACCCACGCTCAATCGTTGCAGTACCTACTCCCCTCAAATCAGGTAAGACTGATCAAGTGCCCAACGAATAGCTCAGTGGCGAAAGTTAAGCTTGGAAAATTACCCTAGAGGAGCCCAAAGCCCTTAATATCCAGACAAAGTGTTCGCTATTGCCCCTAAACCATAATTCTATTATATGCCAAGCAATAATCACACAATATAAAAAAAATCCTTAAGCGTTCATATTTTTTTCAGAATATAAAAAAGTCCTTAAAACTCTCTCTTTATAAAACGCGGAAAACTCTTTTATATGTGATCCTTGATTTTATCCTTTTCAAAATGGTACCAGAAATCATTCACATATATGAACTTTGCTCCATGAATGAATGACAATGTTATCGAAAATTCAATTTTACGTAAGGAAGGAATTTTTTTGTGCCCTTTATAACGAAGTCCTTAAACGTGCTTTTTGTGGTATTGTATAATTTTACTGCTCTTTTTGATTTGGGTAGGGTAAAAAGGGATACAGGAAATGGTGGGTCCTTTTTTTATTTATTTTGATTTGTTATCATGAAATGATTTGAAAATCAATTGAGATTCTTTTAATGTCGGTGAACATTAAAGATTTCTAGAATTTCTAGACTGCATTTTTCAATCCTTGGAAAACGTTAAACAAAAATGAAATTTGTCTTAAAACTAGTTGGGATGTGGTTTTTGACCCTTTCGGTCCACAAGATTAACTTCCCAGTATTCGTTCAAACAAGAAAACGACTCGAACGATTTTTATGAAAATCTTTTCAGATTATACTTCCTTGAACACGCTTTAAACGGCACCTTAACGAAGTCGATATCTTTTTTGAAGCGCGCGAAATCGTGCTGGTACAAAAATCACTTAAGTCGTTCAAACAAAAAAACGGCTCAACCAATTTTTATGAAAATCTTTTCAGATCATATTTCCTTGAACACGCTTCGAACCTGAACGAAGTTGATATCTTTTTCGGTTCGCGCGAAATCGTGCAGGAAAAAATGACCACATACGTACGCACACACACACATATTTCTTCTCAAATTTTTGCTTAAAATGCTATTGGGACCTTGAAACGTGTAAATACATTGAAAATTTCGAATCCGATTTTCGGAACGATTACAATAACTTCTACTGGGAAGTTAATAATCAAACTTAAATCTTCAATATCTTCCAAATGGTGAGGTTTACAGAAAAAATATAAGATACCTTTTTTGTAGAGCATTAAATTTCCTACAAAATTCTCCGAAAACATTTTTCTGTACAATCAATTAATGATGAGGTATGAATTTTTTTCTATTGGACTGAGCAAAAAAATAAAAAACTGCGATGCGGAGGATCTTCCTATTAAAATTAAGAGCTCATGTTGAGTGACAATTTTTGTAAGGTGTCCAGCAACCCATTTTTCCGTGTCACTTAGGGTTTCTCATACCGAATAACTCGTTATCGGATTCGGCGAATCTTTCCCCTGGGATTCGGAATCAGTATCCGTTTCTGAAATTCGCCGAATCGCGATTCCCCGATTGCTCGATATGAAATTCACTATTAAAATAAATATTCTTGATTATAACAAAAAATAAAAATAGTTGTTTCATCTGTTAGAAACTTTGGTAATTAAAAGTACCAGCTTGACTCAAAATTTCAAAAATTGGAAAAAAGTAAATCTTGGTAGGTTCTGGGTCTTTGGATTTTATGTCATGGTGAAGAAAATTGTATTGACATTTTAGGATTCTCGATTGTTTTTGACTCAGTTTAGTTTTTCAAATTCAAAAATTGGTTTAAAAAAATGACATACAAGTACCTATAAATAATAATACCTTTTAATTTAAAGTACATATTCTAAAATTAATATGACCTTAGCTATGGCAACTAAAAGATCCAAAGTATGGAATTATTTTACCGTGGAACCAGCAGCTAGCAATTCAAAACAAGCAAAAGTAGTACATTTTTGTTATGTTTTTTTTATATTTTTATTGGCAAAAGTAGAACTATACAGGGTGTTCCAAATCACCTGTGCAACCCAATTATCTCGGAAAGTTTCGATAGAAAAAAAATCACCTTTTTCTCCAAAAAAATACGTAGTTAACTAATTTTTTTCACCCAAAATTGGAAATCTTGGACAATTTCATATGAATAAGGTTTGGACAATTTTTATGCTATGGCCTTCACTTTTAAAGTTATAAGCACAAACTCTTTTCCACAGCCCTCCCGGAACAAAAAAGGTGGGCAATGAAATTTCGCATGAAAGCGTTATAATCAGTTTTGCAATAAAACATGTAATTAAAAAGATGTTGGCAAAATACTACTTTTGAATTTACGTTTTTCGACACTTGAAGCGCTGGAATTCGTGAAATATTAGCCCTACGTAAAAAATGCTTAAAACAAAAATTATAGATAATCGCGTGTTCTATAAGTATTACGCAGGAGTTTTTCATGTAGAATTAACCATTAACGAAATATAGTGCAAAGAGAGTGATATATGAAGTTTGAAGCACTACATCTCCGTACATATAGACTTTACAAAAAAAAATTCTGAACATGAAAGTTAAATCACTTATTTATCTACAAAAAAAATTAAATCAATTTTTGTGGTAAAATTCATAATTTCTGAGATATAGAATTAAACGTGTTTCCCTTCACTATAAGTTTAGCATTTTGAATTTAAGCTCATAAAAATATATAAAATCATTTGGTAAATCGCGTGCGGTATTTTTCGCGAAGGCCTTTTTTGACCTATTTACGTGCCTATTAATACAGTATATATTTTTTGTAAATTAAAATTGTGAGTTTTTACTTGGGATTGGAATCGGAATCGGAATCGGCGGTTCTCAGTTTTAAGGATTCGGATTCGACGAATCGAAAAAAGACCGGGTTTTGAGACACCCTAGTGTCACTTGTAAAAAAAAATTGATTTTTTTGACCCACCCTAGGGGGCACTCCTGGTCTAGCTAACACGAAGCGATTTTTGCTGTGGGTTCTAGTAACGTAGTCAGAAAAGTTATCCTTACATCACAGAACCAGAAGAACAGATAATCCAGCATGTAAGCGTTACCTTGGAGATAATGAGTCTGCCTTTAAGCGATAACGAGAATCAGAATCTCTCTGTTTGGTGCGATCTTACTCGAACAGACTAGTCTAAGCGTGATCTATGCAAGCTGCTGATCTTGTTCAATGTGCCGGTAATCGCCGCACCCACTTTGATACCATAAAAAAATATCACACCTTACCAAAAATTCTAAAATTTTTAATTCTAATTAATTTTCAACGCGTTATGAGAATTTCTTCAGTCGCCTTAAAACATTTCATTAACACTCCAATTTTAAAATAAATAAATTTAATCTGTAAAAAGATTACACCAAAAAAAACAAGTTTTCTTTCTGTTGTAATCCCTTTTCTGTTCATTCCGTAGAAGTTGAACTCGTATAAAATTCTTCATATATATCCTTAAGAAAATCCTTTTACATTACACCCACACAAAAAAAATAGAAAATTTCTTCAAGAAATGTACAAATTCCCAGGTAAAACCCAAAAATCCGTTTTTCTTAATAATTCAATTCTGTATGTACGAAAGTGATACGAGTTGGTTATACCCCGCGTTGACGGGAGATTCCAGGTGAGCAGCATGAGTAGAGTAGTATTGCCTTAATTTGCATGAATTCCGTTTTGAGAATTATTTACAAAGGTGCTTTATACGCTGCGTCGCCAAGCAGCAATTTGCCCCTCTCTTGTCTTGGAAGTTGTTATAATTATGTTATCGCTTGTTAACAGTCCTCACACATGCATCTCGGGAGGGATAACCAGGCTGGCGGTATTCGTCTTAAATTTAATCCTTTCACTTATGAAGGTGCTTGGGTTGAGGTTGAGACTGAGTGAGTGTTTTAGATTAACAAAGTTTTTGTCTTAGGGTAAGTTGGTAGGTATTGGGACAGCTAATTGATGGGGTTGTTTGCTTTGAACCAGAAATACATCTTGGGTATTCTTCCGGGTTTTTGGAAGAATTTTTAAAAATTATCGAAAATAATTCACAAGAAGATAAGCAAGAACTTAAACAATCATTCGATTTCTATTTGGATATGACGTTTCGTAGTTATTCAAAAGTCCATAGAAACTTAGTAGGTATTGCGGCACTTTGGCATGGGAAAATAAACCAGTCCGTGGCGATTGAGATGGATTACTATACTTTAATGAGCTTTGGTTTTCAAAAAGCTCCAAAGCTATTTCCAAAAAGCTTCGAAGCTTTTGTTTTCAAGAAGCTTCAAAACTTTTCTTTTCAAAAAGCTTTAAAGTATTTCTTTTCAGAAAGGCGCTATCTGTGTTTCATATCAAAACTTATGTCAGAAAGCTTTTATTTTCCACTCTTTAGGGCTTTTTTTATTATCTTCCAAGGGCAGGCATTTTTTGCATTGACTTCAGCATACCAAAAAAATTAGCGAAATAGCACGATTCCTGTATCCAAGTCTTCTCCCCTTAATGTGCCACTTTAAGCTTTCATTCATCAAGGTTGGACAACAATGCTTTTCCATAGAAGCACGAAACTATGCAATTTTTACACTAAGTACTCTTAAAAGTGTCTGAAAATCGTTTGGAAATATTCATTATTACCAAAAAACCTTACAGAACATCTCTCCCTCCCTCACTAGCGCTGTGCAACAAATTTACCCTACATTACCTGGAAGAAAGAAACATTATTAAAATTTAAAGATTTTCTTAGCAAAAGAACTTTATAAATCCCTGTCGTCACAAGCCATAAGCACAAAAGACATTATTTAGGGTACATAAAAAAGAAGCAAGACAAATAACAAGCGTAAATGTGGCGAAATCTCTTAATTAAAATCCTCCCACACTACACTCCACCCCTCCATGAAGGTAGGATAACATTCTTTTTAACAAGCCTAGACACTGGCATGTCATCATGAGAGAAGGGGAAGGCGAATGTCCTTTTTTGTAAATACTTAAAAGAACCCTAAGAGGATTCTACTCACTAAGTGGCTGAGTGCCATGATACCATCACAAATGTCTACCATCTATGCCAAAGATTTTAAAAAAATTATAAAACCCTCAAGTCTCAAGGACAAACGAAAAAAAGTCGTCCTTCCTTCTTTCTACCTGAAATTACCTGCGAAAACGTTTTTTTTTTTGTTTTAATGCGCATAAACGGTGACAGGATGCGATTATAATTAAGGTTTTCCGGCTTCTTACTAGTATTTACCGTGTGCCGAAAATAATTAAGATCTGTGAGAGAGGATGGATGCGATATCCTTGTGATGATATGCCCTACAAGGATGTTGTGGAGAAATAGAAATGTGGAGGCGGTAAGTAAACTTTGGGAAGACGTGACGGCAGAATTTAGCTTAGTAGTGCGTGCGTCTTGGAAGAGACAGAATATCCGTCAAGGTTGATCTTAATCTCGTTTAAAGTGAGGAAATATGATTTTAATGCAGGAATCTTGTTGCTTTAAGAAGGACAAATTTAATTCTACTAATGTTGAATAATTTCGGGTAATTAGCAAATGCCAGCATTATTTAAATTTAAATGTAATCATTTTGGAGCTTGGTTTTTTGATAGCTGAGGTAAGGGATTTGACTTTATGCCTATAATTTACATTTTAGGGTATTAAAAGTTTTCTAAGGAAAGTTGAAATGTGGGCACTTATGCTCTATTAAAAATTTCGTCTGCTAGAACGTCTTTCTTTATGTGAAAAAGTAAGCTTTGGAATCACGTTTTATCTTGGAGGAGTTGTTTGAGTCACGAAAAAAAGTTGTACAGAACATCTTTACCAAAGTTTCAAAATAAAAAGAGTCGCTACACGTTCTTTATTGTTGCAAAGCTTTTGTTTTCAAAACGCGTCAAAGCTTTTGTCTTTAGAAAGCTTCAAAGCTTTTGTCTTTAGAAAGCTTCAAAGCTTTTGTCTTTAGAAAGCTTCAAAGCTTTTGTCTTTAGAAAGCTTCAAAGCTTTTGTCTTTAGAAAGCTTCAAAGCTTTTGTCTTTAAAAAGCTTCAAAGCTTTTATTTTAAAAAAGTTCCAAAACTTTTGCTGCCAAAAAGCTTTAAAGCTTTTGTTTTCATATAACTTCAAAGCTTTTGCTTTCAAAAAGCTTCAAAGCTTTTATTTTCAAAAAGCTTCAAAGCTTTTGTTTTCATAAAACTTCAAAGCTTTAGAAAGCTTGAAAGCTTTGGTTTTCAAAAGAAGGGTTGGATAGAGTATGGAAAAATATTTGCTAAAAATGGGCTAATTTCGAAGAATTTGGACAAGCTTTGCAGAATTAAGACAGGAAGAAGAGTTTGAGCAGGGGTTTAGCAGGAAATAGCACTCACCATACAAATATATACGAGGATAGTACTTTACATGCAAATATCACTCATTTCACAGCATTTTCCATGAATTTTCTCAACACTACAAATTCTCCACTTCTTGCCGTATCCTCTCGTTCATGTCCACCAAGAGCTGTAGCTTGCTAGTTAAGACCTGTAACTTTGAAAGCTCGAAATAAGAAATAAAGCGCCCGAAAACTTTCGGTCTTATGGCCTACTATCATCCTCCGCCTCCTATTCAAACGATGTTCGTTTTTCAAATTCAATCCGTCAATTTCTAGCATTCATTGATCATGGTTCTGCAGAGCTCACCAGTCGTAGTGAGAGTGTTGCCGAAGCCTTTGTAGAAAAAATATGGGCCAACCACCTTTCCTTAAACGTCAAGTCGCACCAATGGCTCTTCGTGCATTCCATGTGGATTCTCGTTGTCCCAGTAACGATTGGTTTGTTTACGTATTCCGCTTAGCTGGATACTCGGTTCGTCGGTCATGATGATTTTCAAGCCGGATTCTAGATACGCCATTAGCGTTTTGTAGATTATTATCACCATAGTTTTGGATAGAAAAGATGTAACTGAATGCACTGCAAAAACTCAAAGGAACTACTCTTGCTTAAAACTAATTTCAGTTCCATTTCTCTTTTCAAACACAAGATGCATGATATTAATATTTAATGTTACAGTTATGTCGTGAGTAACTAAGCAACAAACATTACAGAAATACCAAATATTCACCTAAAGTATCTTCTTGAAATGTTCATAACTTAAAATTACCATGACTAAAAGAAAATCGCACCTTCAGGCTTAAATTGTGTCAGTTTGAAGCTACTAAATAATGCTATGTAGCGGAAGTACGACTACAAAGTCTTTCAACTTCTCTTATGCACATTTTAATAGTTGATAAATTCACTGGAAATAATGCATGAAGAAAGTAGACTAAAGTTTTGAACAAAGGAGAATTGTTTGCAAAGTACTTCTGAAAATTTCAAATTTCATTTTAAAGACGTCTTATTTTCTTTTGGGACATTTTTGGGACACTATAAAGTGAAGTTGTTATGAAACTACTGAAAATTAATTCTTGAAATTAAATTTTTCAATGGGGTTTTAGTGCAAGGAAATAATTGAAAGAAACTTTGAATTTATCCCTGAGTTTTCCTAGGTTTTGTAGTCTCATGGCGAAAGGTTTGTCTATAGCCAATTTTCTGAAACGAAACGTGAATTTTTTCTCACCGTTGATGCATTAATTTCATATGTATATCTTTTCAAGATTTCTTTCTTAAAATATGCTTAAAAAATATTAACACCTTAACGTGCTGTCAATTATATTTCATATTTTTTTATTACCCTTAGTAATGTTTTTATTACCCCTTTATTACCTTTGGTAAAAACCATGTTTTATGAGAAATTTTACTATATTTTATGATAAGGCATGCTCTGACCTTGGCCGTGAATCGGTTGAAGCACTTACAACCAGAACTCTTGGCTTAAAAGTAAAGAAAGGATGTGAACAGGCAATGGGAGTAACAAGAGGATGCGTAGAAAATTTAAAGAGACCGAGGAGAGGGGCTCTACCCAGTTTCGTCTGGCCTCTTTGTATTAACCTGTTTGGCATTAGTCTGCCTTCCGGTGCCTCGCTAGTTCTCCAGCTTATCATCGTCGACTTATTCCAATGCTACCTTGAGACGCGCAAGCCCCACCAGCACACCACAACCTGGTGACGGTAGGATACTCTACTTAAATTAAAAATATGTTAAAAGAAACAAAAAATAATAATAAAAACTAAGTCTATCTTGTCCATTAACTTTTCAAGTAAAATCAAATTAAATTCATCGCTTTCCGCATAAAATCCCGCCCGTATCCTTAAAATTAAGAAATGCGAACCATCATAAAATATGAGTGGATCCCACCGCAACAACTTTACCCCATTTTAAGTTTAACCAACATTAAGCATCATTTTCCTTAAAAATCCCTATGGCGGTTTATCCTTATTTTTTTTCTGTGCCCCAAAAGGAGGCCTAAAGTGATCCGTCAGGATCATCATACCAGAACGACCATAACATCCTTGAAAGTTATTAAAAGAGTCTCTAGACCCAACTTTTTAGTTGAGATAAATTGCTCAAGTCTACTTCGATATGAAAGTACACAAAAATAAAATGCCCACAAGGACTCTTTACCCCATGCCAAAATAGCTGGTGATCCTTTTTGGTGTATTATTTTTTTTTTTATTTTTTCTTTGCTCGGTTGATGGCTGAAGAGACAACAGACACGAAACGAGAAATTGTTTGTAATGAAAGATAAAGCTGTGAGACAAATTAATTTCATCAACTTTATCAATCTGACGTGGATGTAACTATATATAAAAGGAAGAAAGAAACTTAGTCCTTGACTGAATCTTGTAGGGAACAAAATTAAACAAAAAATATATTTAGGAGAGATTTAGTAAAATTGTCTCAATAAAACACTTCTGAGTGGCCCCACAAGGCAGAGCTTAATTTTGCCTCCCGGTGCACTCTGTTCGAGGTTTAAGTAATTTTTGTTAAGGATATTTCGTCCTTATTTCTTGGTTGGGTGTAAATTTTTAATCAGCGCCTTTTTTTAAAAGAACAATTCTCGTAGATTGTTTCATAATTAAAAGGAATACACTCCCAGAAAGTAGCTTATCACAAAAAAAAACCCCACCCCGATAAATTAAGGACGTGAATACCAAGGACTACACACATTTTTTTCCAATATCGTTTTTTATGTTATTTATTGCGATAATCTTGTACGGAGAAAAACAAGGCATTCAAGGACCCCAATAAACCTTCCGACATCTGCTCCAGAACAAGGGTTCAAAGGATATAAATAAACAAAAAAGGATCCAGAAACGCCCTAATTTCGGTCGATGTTATACCATTCTCTATGCTCAGGTTGAATAATCACAAGGCCATGAGCAAAATTCTTATAAATCCTCATTTTTGGTGCACGGAGACCATACATAAAAAAAATTCGTTAATTTTCTTCTTGGCATCGATTTCTACTTTTTGGGGGGTGTTTTTTTTTTACCCCACAGAATCGATACGAAAATATTGGAATTTTCCCTTCAGTCTGTTAAGGGTTTTCTGCTTGAATGAAAATTTATCGATTTTGATTTGGATACTTTCGTCGTTCTTTAGTTCGTCCTTTGCCGTTACTCAATGGTAGACTGACAGATGAAAAGATATGACTTCGAAGGATTCAGCTTTAATTTTAATTTAAGGATATCATGTGGGTCACGTTTTGGGATTTTGTGTTATGTCACAAGATTGTTTCGAGTTAAAGAAGGTGTGTAGTAGTATTTGTAGTCTTTGAAATTTGGTCATGGTCAGTCAGTTCACAAAATTTCGACGAGGGATAACGAGATTATTAACAGCCTGTATGGTCACGACGTTAGCCCCGATGGTTAAGACAATGGTATTGCCGGCTTCAACTGAGCTTTACAATCTTGCGCATGAAAAGCCACGATACAAAAATATTTGTTCTGATTTTTGCAATATTCGTGGGCTTCTCGCGAATTTTCTTTCCGTGATGTGCCATCTTTATTTTTTCCCGCACTAAGTGAAACCCAAATTTTATCTAATGACATTGCATACCCATAAGCGCGCATCCCAACGTACCTAACCTGCATATCTCCAGCCACCAAAACATCTCACCATACCATGGACACAAACCCTTTTGCATACCTCCAGGCTTTGGCGCCTGCAGTTATGCAAAAATCCCCACTATGGAATAAAAACCCCATAGCCTTACTACTACCCTCGGCAACAGAATTTCCTTAAAGGCTAAGCTTTAAAACAAATAAAAGTATCCAAAAGAAA
Source organism: Thereva nobilitata (assembly GCA_963855945.1). Classification (NCBI taxonomy): domain Eukaryota; kingdom Metazoa; phylum Arthropoda; class Insecta; order Diptera; family Therevidae; genus Thereva; species Thereva nobilitata. Next base: position 3,878,417 of record OY979697.1, read on the forward strand.
AAAATAAATCTAAAAAAAAAATTATCCACAATAGCTATAACAATTCATTGCGTACTTGTAAAAAATGTCTTCACAATTCACAGCCTCAACTTTCCACTTTCTCCGCTTTCTTCTTCCAAAGCCCCAAGATGTCGTTTATCCATTGTTAAGGACGTCTTCCAATTTTCGTAAATGTTTGCCTTCTCACACTTTCTTCCTCGCTGTATTTCAAAGGAAAATAAAACTGGAAATTGATGGACTTGAAGTGAAATCGATTTCCAGCGGTCTCCCTGTCGCCTCAAATGCCCTCCCGCCAGCTACAACACACCCCCCAAAAATGGGTGTTCTCCAGCCCTAGGCTTGTAGAGAGTGTCGAAACTCCATCTTCTTTCCTTTAGCTCCCGGAAAATGTATTTTTTTTTGGGAAACGCTCACTCTCAACGCAGCAATGATAATATCCTTCGTATATCCTTCATCCTGTCATCATCTCTACTATTTAATGAAGGAAAGGGCCATTTTTGAAAAAAAAAATTTTTTTTTTGCCCTTGCTGCTGGGACAAGAGTTTGGCTCCTTAGAAATGGCCTGTGATACTAAAAATTTGTCCAAGTGAAAAAGTGGAAGACGATGACACAAGTGGGATTCGAGTGATTTCCCATTATTTATTCAATAAGGATGAAGGACACGTTTTGAAGATTTGAAAGGAAATCCTTAAGATGAAACTTAATAATTGAAATAATTTGATTCCAAAGAAGATTTCGGGGAAATGTTTTGTGGAAGTAGGTCAAAGTGAAGTTTTCCTTTTCCTTTCTTATTATTATTTTTGTTTTTGGGAAATTTTGATTTTTTTTTGTTTTGCATTTCCCATGACCTTGGGTGTAGATAAAGTTGTGATATTGTCACGTGCCCAGCATAATTAAAAACTTTCCAGGGTTTCACTTTTCGAAATTCTTGAACTCGTTTTTATCAAAAAAAAAATTGTTTAGTTCCTTGTAATAATTCGAAAAAACCAGCGCCATCTTATAAAAAAATCTGAAAGCACAACAGCCAAAATATGAATAAATTTAAACTATACTCTCACAAATTCAACCGCAATAAAACAAATTCACTCCATAAAATCCTTGATCTGTTAAAGAATTTTACTACCCAATTGAATCCTTCCTTATACCACAAAAATCCAACACAAAACACACAATGTCTTTTCGTTATAAACAGCATCCGGTGGAATATCCTTTTTAACAGTTTAAAGGATCCACCAGCGAAAAAAAAACATATAATGTAAATTTTCCAAAGGATGGATCCTTGTGAAATAAATTTCACGTTTCGCATCCTTGTTTATAGAACCGACAATCTACACCATAAATCATATCCTTTAGGAAAATGTCTGCTTGTATATTGGAGAGCAGAAACAAAACATTTACTCATCGCCCGACGATGGAAAAGGCGTTCTAGCGGCGGCAATTTTTGGTAGAAAGGAAGTCAACGAACTTCGAGCCTAGAAAGGATTTTTTTTGGGGAAAGGATTCTCGATTAATGGTATTTGTTTGAGATTGGAAAAGCGTTTAGTGTCCTTACGTGATTGTAGAGTTTTTACTTTTTGTGTACTTGTTTTGTGTCAATTTTGAGTATATTTACTGGAAAGGATCAGGATATTATGCATGGTTACTTGAAGGATCACAATTTTAATAGTCCTATAAAAAAAGAGATTGTTTATTAAAATCTTCTATTATGGCAAGGCTTCCTCCAACTTTTCTGCATGTCCAAATAAAATTAACGCCATCTTTTAACTCTTTAACCCCGCTGCAATAATAACAATAAAAATATTAGACTGTTTCTAAGGATATCAAGTCGGACCAAGGGTCCCTTTTCATTCCTCTAAACAGCTGTGCTGACTAAATACGGTGTTTTGAAGCGGTCCCCCATCTAAATAATAACCCAGCTCCAGGCTGCTTGACTTCTGCAGAAACAGTAGAATCACCAGGGGTGACACCCGTTCAAGCGACGAGCTTCTCTGAGCTCGATTTAAGGCAACACCGTCGAGTCCAGCGTCTGGTGATCTCCGTCCAGGCGACCAGCTTCCCACAACTCGCTTTTAATCCCACAACTCGTGTACCTTAGTTTTGATAATCTTGGAATTCTGGGGAGACACATAGTGCCTGTTCACACGGGTGGTCACCGCGACCTTTCAACACGAAATTTACAGGTGCGGGGAGCGTTCGGGTGGGAAGGAAGTGCGTCTCGATTTGAAAGCGACTCACGTTCGCTTTTCTGACCAGCTGACTGTTTCAATTTCATTTTGTATCACCTTACTGTTCCATTTTATTTTCGTTTCACCCGTATTGGGAGCAAACGTGCGATAGGACAATTTTCAGGATTCAGTTTTGTTGCACAGATTTTTTACTAAAATTAATTATATTCAGGTAATCACAGTTTATAAAAATTTATGTCACTTTTATGAAAATCACAAACTTTGTTCCCGTACCGTATGTTCCACCTGTCATAAAAACGACTGGACACAAAGCGAAACGTGTAAACAAATATTCGCTTTTTCGTTCGCTTTGTCGCGCCTCAAAGCGACCTGTGTGAACAGGCACTTAGCAATATAGCTATGGCGGTACGAGCGCAGTGAAGTCATCGGTTGTGGCCTCGGGTGTGGATGTTGTCTTTGGTGTGAGTGAGCGCCGCATGTGTGAAATTAGTTGAACTTGGCTGTGTCTTGGATAATCTTTCGAGCTGGGTGAGAATCTGTAGTTGAACTTCACAGTGCCTTGTGTAGGATCTTGTGGGGAATCTGATCAGCGGTTCCAAATATTCGGTCTGTGGGAATCGGTTGAGATGGCACTAAAAATTAAATTAAGCTCTGTGCGAGTTGGGCCTCTGCGACACCAGCAAAGTAGCAGTTTAGACGTTAAGGTCAGATGATTACATTTAAACAGCCTTGACAGACTATAGTAGGCTTTGTTGGCTTTTAGCAGGCGTGTGTGTATTTCTGGTTCCATGCTATTGTCGGCTGCTGCTATTGACCCAAAGTTGGTAAATGATTTTACTACTTCTAATTTGGGTTCCTCTACCTTGATTGTGGGACCAATATTAGGTATTCTTGCAGATGAGGCCACCATGCACTTTATTTTGCTTTCGTCCCAGCATTCCTGCCGCTCGCTAAACCTGGGTGAAAGCATTCTGAATTCTCTCACGGCGGCGCTCACTCACACCTGAGAGCATATCCTCAACCAAGACCACAACCGATGAGGTCACTGAGCCAGAACCTTAATAGCTATACTACTAGACCTGCTACGTGGCTTTGTAGTCAGCTTTCTCGTTTCTATCTCTCTTCCTATATCCGGGAACCCAGACGAGGGTTACGTTATGTTTTCTACCGAGCTTATCTAGGTTCGATCCCTGCTTGGAGCGTATTATTACAGAGTCTAAAGCTCTTATAGAGGCTTGGCTATCTATTAAATTTCCTTTGTATAAGTTCGAGGTTTGTTGTCTGTTCGGACAGTGTTAGGCAAATGTACGGATGGTCTCTAGATGGTCCGCTGCCAACATGCCCTATGATGTTTTGAAACCGTCAATGAATATCTGTAGATCAAAATTCTTCAGGACGTCTCCGTTTCTCCACTCTATTCTGGAGGGTATTTCAACGGCAAATCTCTTTCTGCAGGTCTACCTAAGAGAAGGTAGACTGTGGTTATGTCAAATTCACTATCGGGTAGCAAATTCAGGTCCAGGGGGTCTGAAGAGTGCACTGGGAGATGTCAATGAACCCTGCGTTTGAAATTTTAGATGCTGTGTGAGTTCGGGAATACTATCTGTAAAAGGTTGTTCCACAGTTCAGTTTTTCGGCTTATAAATGAACTCCTAAACTGTATTGGGATCGAAAAGAAGCGCTACAGACTGGCTGGTGAGCCGAATAGTCTTATTATTCCAAGACAAATTGTCAAGAAGACTAGAAAATATCTAAAGCATCCGAAAACGTGGATATAGTCCAGAGTGGACACGTGGATGTAGTCCACACATTCCTAGTTAATACAGCAATAAAATTTTACACGTTTACATCATTGATTTTATGCCAAATTTGTAATTGGATCTATTGATTTCCCCAAACGCCAACTTCAGCCACTTGAATTAGATGAATGCTCGATTGGACGTCTGGCGTTCCAATGTTAAGATTAGTTGTTTTGTAACCAAATACAATCACAAATATCTGGAAACAAATAAAACATTTTCTCTTGAAGATAAATTACCGATTATCGACCCAAAACGATTGGCAGTACTCTGTAAACAACAAAATGCCCTTCGCTTCAACCCAATATATACAGAATCTGTAAATTTGATAAAAACAAATTATAGTAACGTGATTTCTTAAACGCCTTCGCATTCATTGGGACTTTAAGGAATCCAATCACGTTTTCATCACGTTCTGTTCGAAAATAAAAACAACCCCCAACTAATATGAAACTGCAGGGTAAAGCACTCAGCATCCCCAGGGATTTAACCCGGGCGAAAAGAATTTGCCCAAAAATAAAAAAGAAGTGTGCAGTACCAACTTTTTTACAGAGGAGTGTGAACGTGCTCCTATCAACCACACATACCCAACTTCGATTTGGTATGACCTCTTCCATAACTGAAAGAGGGTAAAGTGAAAAAAAAATACGAAAAAGGAAAAAGGATACTATATTTTTTTTTTTTATTATATTTTCTTTGACATGTTAATCCTTCCAAAGAAGTCTTTAAACCACGGAAGAAGAAGGATCCATTGCGGTAGAACTTTTTTTGCACAAAAGTTATATAAAGAAAAATCGGTGAAAATTTTTGGTTAGAAATGAATAGAATCCGAAAAAGAAAGTGGAGTTTGGGTTGTTCGGGTTTTTTTTGGGTATTCTAAAAAATTTTCTTCTTTACTTAAATTAGTTTAGTTATTCTTGAAGCATCTTAAGAGATCCGACAGCACGTGGTTGTACGTTTATTCACACTATTGTGGGGTTGAGAGGGCGCTAACAGTACGTCAACCTTAAAATGCATTTGGTAGAAAAAAGAGAGCGAACACAAATTGCAGCACGTTTTTGGTTTTCGTTGTAATTTAAGAAACGTGGTTATAAGGGGTTGAAGGGGATGCTATTACCACTAGGATTTGATATAATATTTTTTGTGACTTTAAGGAAATTCTGTTAGCTCCAAAACAAATTACTGTCTTATTTCTAACAACTTCCTGTTGACAGCCTCCCTTTTCGTGCTCAATACACATTTTTATTCATCCTAGTCGAGTCTTCAACCCTCATAACATTTAATAATCACAGAAATGGAAATTTCACTACTGTTAGGGCATACAAAATAAATCCTTTCCTGTACATGTCTTCCAAAAATACCACCCTCTGTCACAAGTTAACCAAATCCAAACTACTTGATATCATTTTAAAACAAAACTTGTTCACGTTGACAGAAGTAATTTCTTCACAAAAAAAACTACATCCTTCGAAATCAAATAGCAACAGCAGACACAAAAATATCCTTCATGTAAATTCGACTGCATTTTTGTGTGTGTTCCTTCCTTCAAGGACTATTTAAATATGCAACACCATTTCATAGCAAACGAGCATCCCATACTATATCTCTTCCCCCTCCAGGCACATACTTGCACAACCAACAACAACACAAACCCCTCGTCCTGTAAAATAAATTTTAACGAATACAAAATCTGCTCATGGCATTTTTCTAGCAGTTGCAGAAAGGATATGCACGCTTTAAGGGTTTCTGTCTGCCTTTGTTTGGGCATGTAGGGAGCTGTAGGAGCTGGGACTGTGCAAACGTTATATCCTGGAAGATGGCAGCTAGCTGCTATGAAGTCATATCAACAATCAGCTAAAGTCAACAGACACAGGAAGATTTTGTTTGTTTGATTTTTTTTTTGTGCGGAATTTGTTGAATGTTGCAGAGATTGAAAAAGGGGTTTCTGTGTTCTTAGGTTTTAAGGTTGTTTTGATGTGTATAGGTGTGTATATTTATCAGATTATTGTGGATCGAGTTGGATTTGTTGTAACTTTTAAGCGATGAAGAATGAGCCTCAGATTGTCTTAGGTTTTTTGATTCGGTACCGTAAGGTTCAAGGTTGTGGGTTTAAATCGCTTTCTGACGTTGTATGAGGTTTACACTCAGATAAGACGGATCATTCTATCAAAATTATCTTCAAATTTGACGTCATCGAGAATTTTACTTTTCGCATTACCACAGCTGTAGAGTTGGGCATCAATCGCCTGGCCAATTGGAAGCACTGCATAGTGGACGATTCCTTCTAGAACTACACGCCGCCATTTTCTATAATAATGCTGTCGAGGTAACAGAATTCGGTTATTCAACATGGTGCTTTCAATGGTGTTTGCATTTATCCGCCGGGTTTGGTTTTAAGCCTGCCGAACTAAATGGTTTAACATATTTTTAAGGTCCTGATGTCTGTGGGCAAGCGGCGATTTTGATTTTCATAAATCACCGAAAGCTTTTCACTATTTTTCTCTATTTTTAAACTTTCACAGGACTACACTAATTTCAATGCATTTTATTCAATCAAAGTAAAATTCGAACTGTCATCTTTCAAGCGATCGTTTAGTTGTGTCGCTGCGATCAATGATATTTTCAATTGGCGCCATCTATCAGGAAAATGCCACGAACTTTTTCTGAGACCTTATATTTTCTCTATACATGTTTATTCAAACAATCTAGTAACAAAATAACCATGATCCAACTGTTTGTAGCATAGGGAAAGCTAACTACTAAGTTTTGATGTTTCGTACAGTCAAAATCGTCACTGAAGGCTTTATTGCTAATTATACTTAAGTTACCCTTATACACGGGACAGACGGCACTCTTAATGGACATTCTAATCCAATCAATCTACAAAAATCCATCTAATAATTTCCCACAGGAAACAAAAAAAATGGTGATATAGGAAAAAAAATCTAAAAAAAGATAGCGTTTTTATTTTTTAATTTGGAATGGCGGATCTAACCTAAGAAATTCCGGAAAGTTTAAAAAACGGTTTTTAGCTAATAAAACAATAACTTGAGCTCGGATCGAAAAAAATTCTAATTAACATACATACGTTTTTTGACAGTGACAACTTTGACAGTTTAAAAAAAAATTAATACGGAGTGCATGCTACGCCATCTATGAGAAAATGTTCGTGTGGACAGAGAGGCAATTCTCCATAATCAAAAAAATATAATTTCCTTCAAATAATCCACCATACATAATAATCAATCACAAATTCTCATAACGTTGAAAGCCCATTTCTGCAAAAACCAATATTCATTTTTCTGGATTACGAAAATTCCTATGAATTATTATCGTCCATAATTCCCCAAAAACATATTAATCACCCCCCGAAAAACTTTTTCCGAGCATTTAAAATTTATAAATTGGAATTTCAAGGAATTTTAAAATATTTATTAATTGAAATAAATTTTATCACCACCCGACAAATATCAAGCAACAATTTTTACTGAGATGAGATTGTTCCTTACATACCAGCGATAAAAAAGTATCCATTTTGGGATTCAAGGAAACAGGATCGAATACCAAATAACATCAACAGGAAATCCATCGTCACGTATCATGCCGTGTGCTGAAAATAAACTTTTTATGCCTCACGTAAAATGATTGTTTCCAAAATTCTTCATTTTTTATGGGGCAATAATAAAAACGACGCGGCGTTGACAAATTTCCTGATTTCATTCCCAAAGAGGATGCTTTTGCTTCGAAATTATATATCCTCTCACGTGTCATGAAATTTTTGAAGGTTCTGAAAGAACATTTTTTATTTTCGTTGAGAATTTCACGTTTTTGGAAAGTTTTTTTTAAAGATTGAATTTAATTTCAGAAATCTTTTTTCCACTTCTTCTTCTTCTTCGAATAATTATTAGGCAAGAAAAAAGTTCTTGACGTTTTTACGACAGATGGCGTCAATTTCAAATAAGTTGAGAACCACTGATCGCAGCAGCATCACCAAACGCTCGTTTTAAAGGTGACAGTTCGAGTGCTACTCTGAGTGTGTAAACATCCCCAAGTACAGTGGTTGGAAAGTTGTTTGCGTTTGAAAATGGAGAAAAATAATTAAAAGTTGCCGTATATTTTGCAATATTATTAAGCAAAGAGCAGAATGCTGTCAAGCTTGCGAAAAAGTTGTGTTGTACTTTCTTCTTTCACTGAAAAAGCTGAGGAAATTCTTGAAAAAGTCCAATAAAATAGGCATGGTACCAGTATCGATATTGGTATAAAGCTAGGAATTGACCAAAGAACCATTTACACTATTTACAGTTGAATTTTACTAAAAAAAACGCCTTTCTCCTTTATTAGGTACAAAAATACCACGGGTGTCATCTCGGGCCAGGGATTTGTCGCTCAGATTTGAACGTTGTGACATGCACCCCAGTTTCGTCTAACACGATGGCAAAATCGTCTACATAACACTATGTGAAAAGTTGAGTTGTTTACCAAAGACAGGTTGCCAGCCTCTTGACAATCCTCCCACCAGGAGGACCGGTACCAGAAAATTGATATCTTCTCAAAGCATATGTAGGTAACCTAGTTACACCTTTACACAATAGGTTTGCAGATTTCGCTGGGAATTGATATAGTAATCGTTGCACTAAGCCCTCCTACTTTTTCGGGGCTTGAGACGGTCAGGATGTCCTGGCACAGTTTAACTTCTTCCATAGGTCGGTTAACTTCCTGACAATTGCAATGATCGCGTCCTCCAAGTTTATTCCAGCAACCCGTAGACATTGTTAGACAGGGGCTTCGGGTCCTTGGCAGAGCCTCTTTAAAGGCATTCAACTGCTTCTGACCCAATCAATGGAGTATCCTTTAAAAGACGTAAGAGCACTTCCCACAGTACCAATAAAAGTGATCCTAGAAGGAAAAAAAATGCTACATTAAAATGATTTCCAGATTCTGTTCTGAAATTTACATAAATGGCTCGAAAAACGTAAACCTGTGTTATCTAACATATTTTCACTCAATCGTCGAGAATACCAAATAGTAACATCGGACCATTTTGTTAATTCAGCCATTGTGCCCCGGAAAAACACTCTCTCCATTTACATAATGTCGGACAATTTTATTTTATTTTTATTCCTGAAACTCGTGTCCTTTCTAGACACCAAGGATGAAGTAGGATTACAGGCGGAAGGGATTTGCGTTCGGGGCTTATAGAGTTGGCTCTAATGAACAGCCATAACACCCAGGAAACACTCCCATAGTATCTATAATCCAGAGAGTTAATGAGAGTACCTAATCTAGAACTAGATTACCGTTCACCTGCAATAACCAAAACATTTCCTGGTAATGTTGTATGGAGCTAAGTCATTACCAAGGACATGTATACATGTTAGTATTTTTAGTCTGCACTGGCTTTACTCAGTCCTCAACGATGTAAAGTTCCACCTGCACACTACGCAAGTATATACCAACCTCTATGATATTACTGTGTCACATCTAGACGTGGGAAATCCTTCCTGTTACACCTTGGTGTCTGCTTCCTTCCGATACCGCATGAAGTATCCTTGTGCTGCCAGGATATAATTTTCTATGCCTCCTCCTGTGTGACTATTCCTTCTTGAGTGTAAATTTATAGGTGTTCAGGATAAAATAATGAACTTTAATGCTGATGACAGGTTCTTGCTGGGTGGAAGTAGGTCACCTGCAATTATTATGGACAAAAAAGGTGAACCTGTAACAATTTTATATTTCGTTCATAGTGAAATGAATGGTGATTGTGGGTGTTCTTGTCGGTGATTTAATAATTCATGTAATTTTTGTAATTGCTTAGGCTTAAGTGATTTTAAATGGTTTCTGTTGTAATAAATTTGTGATTAGGTGATTAGCGCGGCCCATGGACAAGATATTAGGGAAATGCTTATATGGTAGGTAGGTATAAGTCAGTCCAATTAGTGCTTTGGCACAGCATTTTAATGGCACAGCTGTTGCCAACTTTGAATTGATGGTTTTTTCACCGACTGCGGTGGATGTTTAAAGGGTTCCTGTTTTATGAATGTGTCAGTATAGACCAGTTGGCTTAGGTAATTTTTCACCTCAATTCTTGGGTGTAAAAGTGGAAAGTGTGCTCATAAAGCTCATCTGTCCTATAAAAAATAACTACCCCAACCTTGGTAGATACCGTCACTAAACTGCAAGTGTTGGGAAGGCTTCAGTGTAGGGAGGAAATTTTCAAAATTCAAAAGGCTCAGCTTCTGGACTCCTAAAAATTTTATGGTACTAAAACTGGCTCTTCGTAGGATGGTGGTCCAGAATTACCCTATCAAACTAACTTCGTGGCATATATGTTGAGCAGCAAAGTGGATCAGAAGGAAGAATGCATGCACCTGCTCTAAAGCTTTGCCCATACTCGAGTCATAAATATGGCTCAAAAAAAATGTTTATCGCTAGCTCACAACACCAGAAAACATCTAGGAATATAAGTGGTCCCGGAGAGAGACTCATTTCTTGGCTAGGCAATCGGCTTTTTCGTTCCAATTTTCCCAGGCGAAAGTCACACTATACCTTCTACCGAGCCTATCTAGCTCAACTCGTTATCGATCCACTATCTTGGAGCTTTATATGAAAACTAGCTGGGACCCGGTGCGCCTATGCTGCACCCATAAGCCAATAGTAGTAATCAGGTGATATGAATTTTAGTATGCAGTAGGAGAGTTTGAATAAGGCAATTTTTTGGTATTTTTGATTCCAAATAACAAAATGTGAAACTATTAGGGATCTGACATTTTGATCGAGACAATAAAAACCATCCCCTGACTTGGCATTTATCGATCAGATTTGATTTTGCTATGCCGGGGGAGTAGACACCCTGTGCAGAACTTCGCTCGATTTTTTAGTTCATTTTAATTTAAAAGTGTATATTTTAGTTTTTTTAAACTATATTTTATTTTCTACATTATATGACTATTATATGTCTTCTGCCATTTTCTGGTGACCGCCATATTAGATTTAAAATGACGTCACGCAGCTTACTGTACTATACTCGTCATACACTTTCATTTGATACCCATACCGAGGGCGGGCCCCGGGCGTTGTAAAGAAAAATGTAAACTGAAATTTGTGTTGGCCGCCATTTTGCATTTGGAATGACGCCGCACAGCTAATAGTATTCTACTTGTCATACCTTTTCATTTGATACCCTTACCGGATGGCTTGCATAGAAAAAGTAATCCGCCATTTTGTGTAAGCGGCCATTTTGAGTTTGGAATGACGCCACACGGCTAATGATATTCTATTTGTCATACCCTTTCATTTGATACCCATGCCGGGGGTCGGGGAACACAATTGCAAAATTCGGCCGCCATATTGGAACCGCCATCTTTGCGAAAGTAATGGACATCACCAATCGCTTTCTCGTACCCAGAAACCTCTATGTATACATTTTCACCTTCGTAGAACGTACATTATTATGCTTTTTAAAGCTCTCTAAGACAGCGCCCCCTAAGAGTGATTTTTGAAAGTAGGCACCGATGCTAAAACCACCCCTTTGATGAAAGTAATATGTGGTTAAATTTTTGTGGCGATCGGTTGAATGGTTTAGGAGTTATTAGGGAACATACATACATACACACATACATCGAATTTTATATATATAGAAGATTCGACGAAGAGGTCCTTCCTGAAGGTCACTCTAGGGAAGAAGGTATAGTCTGTGGTTGTACCGACCATATACCCTCGAGTAGCAATATTTTGGATTTTGGGTTCAGGCGCCATTTAGTCGTATTCATAAAAACATTTTTAATTTGAATCTAATTCACACAATTTACATGTCATAAAGTTTCACTTATCATAAAACTAACAAGCAAAGAACATAAATATTTTTCATTACAACAAGCCTTAACTGCACAATTACCTGAAATACTTAAAACCACCCCAAAATGAAACGTTTATTAATTTCTCTTTAACGTCATCAACACGCACATACATACCATAAAATCAAAGTAGAGCGGACGAAAGGTAATAAAGGTAACGCCACCAGGTAACACTTTCGCCACTAATAACCTTAGTCTCTATGTTCTCCATTAAATTACAAACGATATAATATTTTGCCTGCCTTTAGGGCGGCAATAAGAGGGGATGTATAATTAGTATAATGAACATTGCTTTGATGCATACTTTTTGGCTGTAACTGGGAATATTAATAAAAGTTTTACTGCTATAACGTGCAGACGCATCGTCAAACTTCCATTTGCTATTACACAGTGCGATGTTGATGCAGAGGGATGGTGGCAATATCCTACACAGGGGCGGCTTTCATAGCTAATACTACCCCACTTGCTGATTGTTGACAGCGGCATAATGAAGTATTTTTAATATGAACAAGTCGTAGGCAGACTGACAGCATCGCTAAAATCCATCTAGGGTATACTTTTAGGCAAATAACAAACAATCTTCTCCATACACCTACGTGGGTTGTTAACATGGGTTTTGAGCAAACAATTTCTCCCTCATACCACCAAGATGTAATCCAACATCACGTTAAATAGGGTATTTTTTTCCTTCGTCAAAGCTGTGTTGTTGTGGGTATGTCTAGTGCTCCCATTACACCGTTTATAGTCGGTACGTGAAAGCACGTGTTCTATATTTTCGTGGGCATTTTTTTTGCCATGTTTATTTGAAATTATTTTTGTTTTACGATTAATTAATTAAACTTCGGAAAGTATTGAGCAGTTTCCAGGAAGAAACGTTATCAATGTTTACGGTATTTTTATAAATTGCAATTTTTTTTCAGTAATCAATAATGTCGAAAATATCCAAGGATAATCTTCAAAACGATCGGATATGAGAGAACACTTTAAATAAACTGGAAAATATTTTTACCTTTTAATAAATATCGAACAAAAACGTTAAAAGAATTCAAAATTACGATTGGAATACGTGAACGTCCAATCTAACAAAAACGTAAATCTTTCCACTTTATCTTCACGTTTAAATAAAATTTCATTTCATCAATCGTTTTGAAGATACATTGAAGCATCGTTATCAGCTTTCAAATTTGTTTGATGAATTTTTTGAAGGGAAGTACATGTGGCAATCTTTCTGCCTTCTATGAAATCCTTTTACTGTTACAGTATTTCACGATTTGTGTCAGGTTATATTCTGTTTTATGTATGTGATATTATGTTTGACTTTGAAGTCATGATTTATGCTCCTTAAGTTAGTTGAGACAGTATAGGGAGATTTTTTTAAAAGTCTCATCAATATTTCAAAATAATATTGAAGGATGTAAGATGTTTTTTTTTTGTTTGCTTGAATTGATACTGATGAAACTGTTGCTCTCGTGTAACAGATGATTGGTTTGAAGTGCCTGATTTTTTTGATGAGCAAATCCAATAAAGTTTCAAACAGTATATAAGAAAGACACAACCATATATCCCAGATCATTTAATGAAATACTGAATAAGGTAGTCGAAGACATGGTTAATGGTGATAGCCTGGTTGGTATCTTAAAAAATTTTCCCAGGCCCAAGTATACCAATACCTACTCACTGCCATTAAATATGATCCCCGTATGGTGGAAAAACGCGGCTTAGTAAGGCCTATTGTGTACATACCCTATTAACCGAAAAGAACGTCAGCCACCCGGACGAAAGCAAGAAGGTCTTTAGTTGAAGAAGATTGGAATTGAGCGGGACTCATAAGCTCTCTGATAAACATTCTTCTTCCAAGCCAGAACAGAGAATATGTGTAGAAGTCTCGTCGCCTTCCATGTCTCCTGAGACAATCCTAGGTTGTGGAGGTGATACCAGAGTTGCCAGTCAGATATCCCACCAGTAGCCTAAGGTCCGCCTTGTTTGAAGTGATAACACCCCTTAAGGAAAGATTCTCATTAGTTCTTTAGCCTGTCTAAGTCCTGGCACTGATTGCCAATCCTCTATCACCGATTTTGGACGTTATTTTAGAATCACTGGCTAAAAACACAAAAATGCTTAAATCTCAGAAACCGTAGCTCCTAGACGATTTTGGACGTTATTTTGGAATCACCGGCTAAAACAACACAAAAAAGCTTATATGTCGGAAACCGTAGCTCCTAGACGATTTTGGACAAAAAGCTTTAAAGTAATACCCCTAAGCTTTAGTTTTTGTTGTTGCCTTGCATCAAGCAACATTGGATTTGATTAGTACTCAGTTGGGATTAGTGATAAAGTCGGCCTCAGTGGAAGTCTAGGGGTAAAGCGACCACTTAGCATCGTAGAGAATGGGGGTCGAGTCCCACCCAGGCTTTGCTCCTTCGTCTTCGTGCGAGCCCGCTTTGAAAAACGACACTCGCTTTTACAAATATAAAGCTTTCGTCACCGCCGCAGTTATTACTCGCAAATCCACGCCGAACTTCTCGCCTCTATTTTCCACTTGGAAAGAACAAGTCGTTGGATGCATTTTGTGGGCCTTATATGGCAATCCACACGGGGTCCTTATGAGTTAGTGGGGTTAACCTTATTGGGGCCCCCTCTGCACCCCCTCAAAATGCTACTCGGTATGGACAGGCCGCGGTGCCTTTGGACCCAGTATCCCATCACAAAAAAATGCAATCGGAAACAGGAATAGAACAAGAACAAGACTTAGATTGAACATTTTAGAACAAGACCTAAGAATACCTTATCTCAGAAATTGGAGACTAATGGTAAGAGACCGAAAGGGCTAGAGAGGGAAAGGGCAATGTTTCTACCCTGAGCAATGTCAATCTAGATACTTATAATGTGTATGGGTTATAGAACTTTCTTCTTGTTCTATAACCCATACACATTATAACTCAAAATCCTATTCTTATATCAAAAATTGCCCATTTTCATATATATTTCTGCTGGCGGTCAACAACCCTCGTATATCATTCAATGTCATTGTGTAATATGAACTGAACTTGTTAACTTTTTCCATGACAAATTGATCTTGAAAACTTCTGATAATTTAACAAAACTTTGCTGACTATGCCTTGTCATTGTGCTCATCCTTTTCATCTCAATGTTATTTTTGGATGAACCAGACTTTCTTTATTCTATGATAGGTACTGTGCCCTTGAACCATCATCTTGCAGAGCATTGACATTGTGGCTTGTCAATTATACGATGTCAATTATGACCCTATATTTAGTAAAGTATTAACTTTTAATTAAGGCATTACTAAAATATTTTTTGTTTTGTATTTATTAAACTGGAAAAATTCATTTCTCCCTCAAAAAAGAAAAGTTTATCTGGGAAATTTCCAAGAATTCTCAGAATCTATTAACCCTTAGCTTAAACTCCTTTTAAAAAAGAAGGTTTTTTCCTCCCCTTTCTCTGGAGATGAAAAATACAGCAGAAAAGCTTGGTGATGGTTGGGGAAGAGGAGTTGATGTTTCCTTTTTACACAAACTCTGATACTCTCTCGCATGACAACGAACGACATTTTATAGCAAAGTTTATGGCAGCTGCCACTTCTTGGTGTGTCTAGCAGAATATCCTGTTTCCTTCTAATTTCCTAGCTGAACCCCAAAAATGTGTTTTTATAAAACCACACCACAAATACAAATTTTTGGGGTGGGGTGAATGTAAACAGTTTAAATTGTTTTCGAGGAGCAGTATTTGCACACAAAAAAAACCAGAAAAAAATAGCCGCGATATTAAGGATATTAACATCCAAGTTCATTTGTCAAGAGTCATTCTTAAAGAATTCAAGTCACAATATTTGGACCTTGGCCACACACACAATATTCCTTGTCTCCTGATATAAAAATATTCATGGAAAAGTCCTGTCCTGTTTGTAATAGGAATTTATTATTAGGAGCTCATGTGACTTCCGAGTTGAAGACGACAACGAGGTGTCATCTTGTGTGTGACAAGTGTACGGGCATGATATTTCCTTCACAAGACAGGATATCATGAGGAGCAGAGCCAAAGAGTTGAAAATCCCAAGTTGCAGAAAAAACAAGGCGTAAAGTGGGCATATTTCAGACCACACACCTGACTTCCTTGCACGAAAGTGGAACACAACATTCAAGGACATAAATATTTCCTTAACGGAAATCCTGTGTGTATGTCTATCTTCACTATACATATACTACGAGAAAAAAAGGACTCTTGGTAATTATTAGTACGCACCAAGACTACATAAATCTCACATGTTTTGATTAATTCCCTTTTTTCACGACAGTAGAGAAATTTATTATGATGTCAGCTTGTGTGTGACATTAAAAGGCGCCAAGGGAAGCATCCTGTAGACGTTTTTACCAGGAGTACAATTACATAAGAGTATCAAATATATATGTCAGAATGACTTTCTTTTTACATGTTTATATACTCAAGGATTATTGATTTTTTTTCATATATTTTCTGACATTAAATAGAGAAAAAAAAATGCTGAAAAGGCGTTTACTGGCATTTATCACATTTTTCTTTCACATATATTAATCACGTAAAAGTAAACCCAAAAACACTTTTTTTTCTAATTCTATACTTCTTAGGAAAAACACTTTTCTTTTTAAGGACACAACAACAACAAAAAAAATTGTTGCACACGTTGTCTGCGTTCTTGTATTATATTTTTTTTTATTATTACTTTACTCCTATTGCTATGCTACACAATAAAACATCAGGTGTCATGCCCATCCAATCTTTGTGTTACATTTAACATCAACACCTTTTCTGTGTGCTAAAAGCCAATGCTCGTTAGGTGTTTGTTGCCTTCGGTCGGTAGCCAGGTATCCTACCTAAGCAATATTGGAGCAGCCAGGAGTGCAGAAATGATAAATACGAGAGAGAAAAAAACGAATCCTGCGGTCCAGACTGAAGGAAATATTCTGACATAAAAATGTAACAAGCTCCATAGACGATGTGCAGGAGTAGGGAGACAAAATTGCTCAAGGTTTACAGTGTGTTGATTGAGAGGGGCTTGGTGGGGGTGCTGTGCTGTGGACGGAGAAAAACAATATTTTTTACTGCTGTGTGCTATGAAAAATAAATTGATTTTGAACGTTGTTGTTGTAATATTGAAGGAATTTTACAATGGTTTTTATATTGGTCCACTAAAACTGTTAAAGCTGTTCGATGATATCTCTATAAAACATTTTGCTTAACAAGGACTACATTTTTTTTTTGATCCTTTTTTATAACGTTATTGATACACTTTAGGGCGGTAAATTAAGTAAAAATGAACAGGTGAAATGATTGGACGTTGGGATGTCCAATTTATTGTTTTATATTTTGATCAAAAAGACTACAAATAACTTTACAATGTTGAATTTTTTCTTGAGAGTCAAGTACAATGGAAGTACATTGTCTGTATTGGGAAATTCAATTATTAGCAGTATTATGACCTTGTCTAGTCTGTCTTTTTTTAATATTATTAAACGTGAATGTCAGGAAATTCGATTTATTTTAAAAGTATTATTGTATTGTTTGTAATGATCTTAAAGCATCAGCTTCACCGACCTCAGTTCAATAATATTCAGTTCAATCCACATAAGTGGCTTCACCGGCATAAGTTCAGTTCAAGTTCAGTTGGGGCAGTGTCTAGCCACACGATCCACGGTATATACCGTGGAATGTAAGGAATGTTCCTATACATTTTGTGTATACCGTGGATATACCGTGGATATACGGTATGTTCCTATACATTGTGGGATATACCGTGGATATACCGTGGATGCACGGTATGTTGCTATACATATATTGTGGGATATATTATGAGATATATCGTGGATATACCGTGGATATACCGCCGATACACGGTATGCCGTGGGATATACCGTGGATTTAACGTGGATACACGGTATGCTCCTTTAGACCGTGGGACATACCGTGGATTTACCGTGGGATATACCGTGGATATACCGTGGATTTACCGTGGGATATACCGTGGATATACCGTGGATACACGGTATGATCATATACACCGTGGGATATACCACGGTAAATCCACGGTATATCCCACGGTCTAAAGGAGCATACCGTGTATCCACGTTAAATCCACGGTATATCCCACGGTGTATATGAGCATACCGTGTATCCACGGTATATCCACGGTATATCCCACGGTATATCCCACGGTCTAAAGGAGCATACCGTGTATCCACGTTAAATCCACGGTATATCCCACGGTAAATCCACGGTATATCCCACGTTAAATCCACGGTATATCCCACGTTAAATCCACGGTATATCCCACGGTGTATATGAGCATACCGTGTATCCACGGTATATCCACGGTATATCCCACGGTAAATCCACGGTATATCCCACGGTGTATATGAGCATACCGTGTATCCACGGTATATCCACGGTATATCCCACGGTAAATCCACGGTATATCCCACGTTAAATCCACGGTATATCCCACGGTGTATATGAGCATACCGTGTATCCACGGTATATCCACGGTATATCCCACGGTAAATCCACGGTATATCCCACGTTAAATCCACGGTATATCCCACGGTAAATCCACGGTATATCCCACGTTAAATCCACGGTATATCCCACGGTAAATCCACGGTATATCCCACGTTAAATCCACGGTATATCCCACGTTAAATCCACGGTATATCCCACGGTGTATATGAGCATACCGTGTATCCACGGTATATCCCACGTTAAATCCACGGTATATCCCACGTTAAATCCACGGTATATCCCACGGTAAATCCACGGTATATCCCACGTTAAATCCACGGTATATCCCACGTTAAATCCACGGTATATCCCACGGTGTATATGAGCATACCGTGTATCCACGGTATATGCACGGTATATCCCACGGTAAATCCACGGTATATCCCACGTTAAATCCACGGTATATCCCACGGTAAATCCACGGTATATCTCACGGTCTAAAGGAGCATACCGTGTATCCACGTTAAATCCACGGTATATCCCACGGTGTATATGAGCATACCGTGTATCCACGGTATATCCACGGTATATCCCACGGTATATCCCACGGTCTAAAGGAGCATACCGTGTATCCACGTTAAATCCACGGTATATCCCACGGTAAATCCACGGTATATCCCACGTTAAATCCACGGTATATCCCACGTTAAATCCACGGTATATCCCACGGTGTATATGAGCATACCGTGTATCCACGGTATATCCACGGTATATCCCACGTTAAATCCACGGTATATCCCACGTTAAATCCACGGTATATCCCACGGTGTATATGAGCATACCGTGTATCCACGGTATATCAACGGTATATCCCACGGTAAATCCACGGTTTATCCCACGTTAAATCCACGGTATATCCCACGGTAAATCCACCGTATATCCCACGTTAAATTCACGGTATATCCCACGTTAAATCCACGGTATATCCCACGGTGTATATGAGCATACCGTGTATCCACGGTATATCCACGGTATATCCCACGTTAAATCCACGGTATATCCCACGTTAAATCCACGGTATATCCCACGGTGTATATGAGCATACCGTGTATCCACGGTATATCCACGGTATATCCCACGGTAAATCCACGGTATATCCCACGGTGTATATGAGCATACCGTGTATCCACGGTATATCCACGGTATATCCCACCGTAAATCCACGGTATATCCCACGTTAAATCCACGGTATATCCCACGGTGTATATGAGCATACCGTGTATCCACGGTATATCCACGGTATATCCCACGGTAAATCCACGGTATATCCCACGTTAAATCCACGGTATATCCCACGGTAAATCCACGGTATATCCCACGTTAAATCCACGGTATATCCCACGGTAAATCCACGGTATATCCCACGTTAAATCCACGGTATATCCCACGTTAAATCCACGGTATATCCCACGGTGTATATGAGCATACCGTGTATCCACGGTATATCCCACGTTAAATCCACGGTATATCCCACGTTAAATCCACGGTATATCCCACGGTAAATCCACGGTATATCCCACGTTAAATCCACGGTATATCCCACGTTAAATCCACGGTATATCCCACGGTGTATATGAGCATACCGTGTATCCACGGTATATGCACGGTATATCCCACGGTAAATCCACGGTATATCCCACGTTAAATCCACGGTATATCCCACGGTAAATCCACGGTATATCTAACGGTCTAAAGGAGCATACCGTGTATCCACGTTAAATCCACGGTATATCCCACGGTGTATATGAGCATACCGTGTATCCACGGTATATCCACGGTATATCCCACGGTATATCCCACGGTCTAAAGGAGCATACCGTGTATCCACGTTAAATCCACGGTATATCCCACGGTAAATCCACGGTATATCCCACGTTAAATCCACGGTATATCCCACGTTAAATCCACGGTATATCCCACGGTGTATATGAGCATACCGTGTATCCACGGTATATCCACGGTATATCCCACGTTAAATCCACGGTATATCCCACGTTAAATCCACGGTATATCCCACGGTGTATATGAGCATACCGTGTATCCACGGTATATCAACGGTATATCCCACGGTAAATCCACGGTTTATCCCACGTTAAATCCACGGTATATCCCACGGTAAATCCACCGTATATCCCACGTTAAATTCACGGTATATCCCACGTTAAATCCACGGTATATCCCACGGTGTATATGAGCATACCGTGTATCCACGGTATATCCACGGTATATCCCACGTTAAATCCACGGTATATCCCACGTTAAATCCACGGTATATCCCACGGTGTATATGAGCATACCGTGTATCCACGGTATATCCACGGTATATCCCACGGTAAATCCACGGTATATCCCACGGTGTATATGAGCATACCGTGTATCCACGGTATATCCACGGTATATCCCACGGTAAATCCACGGTATATCCCACGTTAAATCCACGGTATATCCCACGGTGTATATGAGCATACCGTGTATCCACGGTATATCCACGGTATATCCCACGGTAAATCCACGGTATATCCCACGTTAAATCCACGGTATATCCCACGGTAAATCCACGGTATATCCCACGTTAAATCCACGGTATATCCCACGGTAAATCCACGGTATATCCCACGTTAAATCCACGGTATATCCCACGTTAAATCCACGGTATATCCCACGGTGTATATGAGCATACCGTGTATCCACGGTATATCCCACGTTAAATCCACGGTATATCCCACGTTAAATCCACGGTATATCCCACGGTAAATCCACGGTATATCCCACGTTAAATCCACGGTATATCCCACGTTAAATCCACGGTATATCCCACGGTGTATATGAGCATACCGTGTATCCACGGTATATGCACGGTATATCCCACGGTAAATCCACGGTATATCCCACGTTAAATCCACGGTATATCCCACGGTAAATCCACGGTATATCTCACGGTCTAAAGGAGCATACCGTGTATCCACGTTAAATCCACGGTATATCCCACGGTGTATATGAGCATACCGTGTATCCACGGTATATCCACGGTATATCCCACGGTATATCCCACGGTCTAAAGGAGCATACCGTGTATCCACGTTAAATCCACGGTATATCCCACGGTGTATATGAGCATACCGTGTATCCACGGTATATCCACGGTATATCCCACGGTATATCCCACGGTCTAAAGGAGCATACCGTGTATCCACGTTAAATCCACGGTATATCCCACGGTGTATATGAGCATACCGTGTATCCACGGTATATCCACGGTATATCCCACGGTATATCCCACGGTCTAAAGGAGCATACCGTGTATCCACGTTAAATCCACGGTATATCCCACGGTGTATATGAGCATACCGTGTATCCACGGTATATCCACGGTATATCCCACGGTAAATCCACGGTATATCCCACGGTCTAAAGGAGCATACCGTGTATCCACGTTAAATCCACGGTATATCCCACGGTGTATATGAGCATACCGTGTATCCACGGTATATCCACGGTATATCCCACGGTAAATCCACGGTATATCCCACGTTAAATCCACGGTATATCCCACGGTAAATCCTCGGTATATCCCACGTTAAATCCACGGTATATCCCACGTTAAATCCACGGTATATCCCACGGTGTATATGAGCATACCGTGTATCCACGGTATATCCACGGTATATCCCACGGTAAATCCACGGTATATCCCACGTTAAATCCACGGTATATCCCACGGTAAATCCACGGTATATCCACGGTATATCCCACGGCCTAAAGGAGCATACCGTGTATCCACGTTAAATCCACGGTATATCCCACGGTAAATCCACGGTATATCCCACGTTAAATCCACGGTATATCCCACGTTAAATCCACGGTATATCCCACGGTGTATATGAGCATACCGTGTATCCACGGTATATCCACGGTATATCCCACGGTAAATCCACGGTATATCCCACGTTAAATCCACGGTATATCCCACGGTAAATCCACGGTATATCCCACGTTAAATCCACGGTATATCCCACGTTAAATCCACGGTATATCCCACGGTGTATATGAGCATACCGTGTATCCACGGTATATCCACGGTATATCCCACGTTAAATCCACGGTATATCCCACGTTAAATCCACGGTATATCCCACGGTGTATATGAGCATACCGTGTATCCACGGTATATCCACGGTATATCCCACGGTAAATCCACGGTATATCCCACGTTAAATCCACGGTATATCCCACGTTAAATCCACGGTATATCCCACGGTAAATCCACGGTATATCCCACGGTAAATCCTCGGTATATTCCACGTTAAATCCACGGTATATCCCACGTTAAATCCACGGTATATCCCACGGTGTATATGAGCATACCGTGTATCCACGGTATATCCACGGTATATCCCACGTTAAATCCACGGTATATCCCACGTTAAATCCACGGTATATCCCACGGTGTATATGAGCATACCGTGTATCCACGGTATATCCACGGTATATCCCACGGTAAATCCACGGTATATCCCACGTTAAATCCACGGTATACCCGACGGTAAATCCACGGTATATCCCACGGCCTAAAGGAGCATACCGTGTATCCACGTTAAATCCACGGTATATCCCACGGTAAATCCACGGTATATCCCACGTTAAATCCACGGTATATCCCACGTTAAATCCACGGTATATCCCACGTTAAATCCACGGTATATCCCACGTTAAATCCACGGTATATCCCACGTTAAATCCACGGTATATCCCACGTTAAATCCACGGTATATCCCACGTTAAATCCACGGTATATCCCACGGTAAATCCACGGTATATCCCACGTTAAATCCACGGTATATCCAACGTTAAATCCACGGTATATCCCACGGTAAATCCACGGTATATCCCACGTTAAATCCACGGTATATCCCACGTTAAATCCACGGTATTTCACACGTTAAATCCACGGTATATCCCACGTTAAATCCACGGTATATCCCACGTTAAATCCACGGTATATCCCACGTTAAATCCACGGTATATCCCACGTTAAATCCACGGTATATCCCACGTTAAATCCACGGTATATCCCACGTTAAATCCACGGTATATCCCACGTTAAATCCACGGTATATCCCACGTTAAATCCACGGTATATCCCACGTTAAATCCACGGTATATCCCACGTTAAATCCACGGTATATCCCACGTTAAATCCACGGTATATCCCACGTTAAATCCACGGTATATCCCACGTTAAATCCACGGTATATCCCACGTTAAATCCACGGTATATCCCACGTTAAATCCACGGTATATCCCACGTTAAATCCACGGTATATCCCACGTTAAATCCACGGTATATCCCACGTTAAATCCACGGTATATCCCACGTTAAATCCACGGTATATCCCACGTTAAATCCACGGTATATCCCACGTTAAATCCACGGTATATCCCACGTTAAATCCACGGTATATCCCACGTTAAATCCACGGTATATCCCACGTTAAATCCACGGTATATCCCACGTTAAATCCACGGTATATCCCACGTTAAATCCACGGTATATCCCACGTTAAATCCACGGTATATCCCACGTTAAATCCACGGTATATCCCACGGTAAATCCACGGTATATCCCACGTTAAATCCACGGTATATCCCACGTTAAATCCACGGTATATCCCACGTTAAATCCACGGTATATCCCACGTTAAATCCACGGTATATCCCACGTTAAATCCACGGTATATCCCACGTTAAATCCACGGTATATCCCACGTTAAATCCACGGTATATCCCACGTTAAATCCACGGTATATCCCACGTTAAATCCACGGTATATCCCACGTTAAATCCACGGTATATCCCACGTTAAATCCACGGTATATCCCACGTTAAATCCACGGTATATCCCACGTTAAATCCACGGTATATCCCACGTTAAATCCACGGTATATCCCACGTTAAATCCACGGTATATCCCACGTTAAATCCACGGTATATCCCACGTTAAATCCACGGTATATCCCACGTTAAATCCACGGTATATCCCACGTTAAATCCACGGTATATCCCACGTTAAATCCACGGTATATCCCACGTTAAATCCACGGTATATCCCAC
>OY979697.1:3903117-4030716 GCA_963855945.1 Thereva nobilitata
CCCACGTTAAATCCACGGTATATCCCACGTTAAATCCACGGTATATCCCACGTTAAATCCACGGTATATCCCACGTTAAATCCACGGTATATCCCACGTTAAATCCACGGTATATCCCACGTTAAATCCACGGTATATCCCACGTTAAATCCACGGTATATCCCACGTTAAATCCACGGTATATCCCACGTTAAATCCACGGTATATCCCACGTTAAATCCACGGTATATCCCACGTTAAATCCACGGTATATCCCACGGTAAATCCACGGTATATCCCACGTTAAATCCACGGTATATCCCACGTTAAATCCACGGTATATCCCACGGTAAATCCACGGTATATCCCACGTTAAATCCACGGTATATCCCACGTTAAATCCACGGTATATCCCACGTTAAATCCACGGTATATCCCACGTTAAATCCACGGTATATCCCACGTTAAATCCACGGTATATCCCACGTTAAATCCACGGTATATCCCACGGTAAATCCACGGTATATCCCACGTTAAATCCACGGTATATCCCACGTTAAATCCACGGTATATCCCACGTTAAATCCACGGTATATCCCACGTTAAATCCACGGTATATCCCACGTTAAATCCACGGTATATCCCACGTTAAATCCACGGTATATCCCACGTTAAATCCACGGTATATCCCACGGTAAATCCACGGTATATCCCACGTTAAATCCACGGTATATCCCACGTTAAATCCACGGTATATCCCACGTTAAATCCACGGTATATCCCACGTTAAATCCACGGTATATCCCACGTTAAATCCACGGTATATCCCACGTTAAATCCACGGTATATCCCACGTTAAATCCACGGTATATCCCACGTTAAATCCACGGTATATCCCACGTTAAATCCACGGTATATCCCACGTTAAATCCACGGTATATCCCACGTTAAATCCACGGTATATCCCACGTTAAATCCACGGTATATCCCACGTTAAATCCACGGTATATCCCACGTTAAATCCACGGTATATCCCACGTTAAATCCACGGTATATCCCACGTTAAATCCACGGTATATCCCACGTTAAATCCACGGTATATCCCACGTTAAATCCACGGTATATCCCACGTTAAATCCACGGTATATCCCACGTTAAATCCACGGTATATCCCACGTTAAATCCACGGTATATCCCACGTTAAATCCACGGTATATCCCACGTTAAATCCACGGTATATCCCACGTTAAATCCACGGTATATCCCACGGTAAATCCACGGTATATCCCACGTTAAATCCACGGTATATCCCACTTTAAATCCACGGTATATCCCACGTTAAATCCACGGTATATCCCACGGCAAATCCACGGTATATCCCACGTTAAATCCACGGTATATCCCACGTTAAATCCACGGTGTATCCCACGTTAAATCCACGGTATATCCCACGTTAAATCCACGGTATATCCCACGTTAAATCCACGGTATATCCCACGTTAAATCCACGGAATATCCCACGTTAAATCCACGGTATATCCCACGTTAAATCCACGGTATATCCCACGTTAAATCCACGGCATATCCCACGTTAAATCCACGGTATATGCCACGGTAAATCCACGGTATATCCCACGTTAAGTCCACGGTATATCCCACGTTAAATCCACGGTATATCCCACGTTAAATCCACGGTGTATCCCACGTTAAATCCACGGTATATCCCACGTTAAATCCACGGTATATCCCACGTTAAATCCACGGTATATCCCACGTTAAATCCACGGCATATCCCACGTTAAATCCACGGTATATGCCACGGTAAATCCACGGTATATCCCACGTTAAGTCCACGGTATATCCCACGTTAAATCCACGGTATATCCCACGTTAAATCCACGGTATATCCCACGGTAAATCCACGGTATATCCCACGTTAAATCCACGGTATATCCCACGTTAAATCCACGGTATATCCCACGTTAAATCCACGGTATATCCCACGTTAAATCCATGGTATATCCCACGTTAAATCCACGGTATATCCCACGTTAAATCCACGGTATATCCCACGTTAAATCCACGGTATATCCCACGTTAAATCCACGGTATATCGCACGTTAAATCCACGGTATATCCCACGTTAAATCCACGGTATATCCCACGGTAAATCCACGGTATATCCCACGTTAAATCCACGGTATATCCCACGTTAAATCCACGGTATATCCCACGTTAAATCCACGGTATATCCCACGTTAAATCCACGGTATATCCCACGTTAAATCCACGGTATATCCCACGTTAAATCCACGGTATATCCCACGTTAAATCCACGGTATATCCCACGGTAAATCCACGGAATATCCCACGTTAAATCCACGGTATATCCCACGTTAAATCCACGGTATATCCCACGTTAAATCCACGGTATATCCCAAGTTAAATCCACGGTATATCCCACGTTAAATCCACGGTATATCCCACGTTAAATCCACGGTATATCCCACGTTAAATCGACGGTATATCCCACGGTAAATCCACGGTATATCCCACGTTAAATCCACGGTATATCCCACGTTAAATCCACGGTATATCCCACGTTAAATCCACGGTATATCCCACGTTAAATCCACGGTATATCCCACGTTAAATCCACGGTATATCCCACGTTAAATCCACGGTATATCCCACGTTAAATCCACGGTATATCCCACGTTAAATCCACGGTATATCCCACGTTAAATCCACGGTATATCCCACGTTAAATCCACGGTATATCCCACGTTAAATCCACGGTATATCCCACGTTAAATCCACGGTATATCCCACGGTAAATCCACGGTATATCCCACGTTAAATCCACGGTATATCCCACGTTAAATCCACGGTATATCCCACGTTAAATCCACGGTATATCCCACGGTAAATCCACGGTATATCCCACGGTAAATCCACGGTATATCCCACGTTAAATCCACGGTATATCCCACGGTAAATCCACGGTATATCCCACGTTAAATCCACGGTATATCCCACGGTAAATCCACGGTATATCCCACGGTGTATATGAGCATGCCGTGTATCCACGGTATATCAACGGTATATCCCACGGTAAATCCACGGTATATCCCACGTTAAATCCACGGTATATCCCACGTTAAATCCACGGTATATCCCACGTTAAATCCACGGTATATCCCACGTTAAATCCACGGTATATCCCACGTTAAATCCACGGTATATCCCACGTTAAATCCACGGTATATCCCACGTTAAATCCACGGTATATCCCACGTTAAATCCACGGTATATCCCACGGTAAATCCACGGTATATCCCACGTTAAATCCACGGTATATCCCACGTTAAATCCACGGTATATCCCACGTTAAATCCACGGTATATCCCACGGTGTATATGAGCATACCGTGTATCCACGGTATATCCACGGTATATCCCACGTTAAATCCACGGTATATCCCACGTTAAATCCACGGTATATCCCACGGTAAATCCACGGTATATCCCACGTTAAATCCACGGTATATCCCACGTTAAATCCACGGTATATCCCACGGTGTATATGAGCATACCGTGTATCCACGGTATATCCACGGTATATCCCACGTTAAATCCACGGTATATCCCACGTTAAATCCACGGTATATCCCACGGTGTATATGAGCATACCGTGTATCCACGGTATATCCACGGTATATCCCACGGTAAATCCACGGTATATCCCACGTTAAACCCACGGTATATCCCACGTTAAATCCACGGTATATCCCACGGTGTATATGAGCATACCGTGTATCCACGGTATATCCACGGTATATCCACGGTATATCCCACGTTAAATCCACGGTATATCCCACGGTGTATATGAGCATACCGTGTATCCACGGTATATCCACGGTATATCCCACGGTAAATCCACGGTATATCCCACGTTAAATCCACGGTATATCCCACGGTGTATATGAGCATATCGTGTATCCACGGTATATCCACGGTATATCCCACGGTAAATCCACGGTATATCCCACGTTAAATCCACGGTATATCCCACGGTAAATCCACGGTATATCCCACGTTAAATCCACGGTATATCCCACGTTAAATCCACGGTATATCCCACGGTGTATATGAGCATACCGTGTATCCACGGTATATCCACGGTATATCCCACGTTAAATCCACGGTATATCCCAAATTAAATCCACGGTATATCCCACGGTAAATCCACGGTATATCCCACGTTAAATCCACGGTATATCCCACGTTAAATCCACGGTATATCCCACGTTAAATCCACGGTATATCCAACGTTAAATCCACGGTATATCCCACGGTAAATCCACGGTATATCCCACGTTAAATCCACGGTATATCCCACGTTAAATCCACGGTATATCCCACGTTAAATCCACGGTATATCCCACGTTAAATCCACGGTATATCCCACGGTAAATCCACGGTATATCCCACGTTAAATCCACGGTATATCCCACGTTAAATCCACGGTATATCCCACGTTAAATCCACGGTATATCCCACGTTAAATCCACGGTATATCCCACGTTAAATCCACGGTATATCCCACGTTAAATCCACGGTATATCCCACGTTAAATCCACGGTATATCCCACGTTAAATCCACGGTATATCCCACGTTAAATCCACGGTATATCCCACGTTAAATCCACGGTATATCCCACGTTAAATCCACGGTATATCCCACGTTAAATCCACGGTATATCCCACGTTAAATCCACGGTATATCCCACGTTAAATCCACGGTATATCCCACGTTAAATCCACGGTATATCCCACGGTAAATCCACGGTATATCCCACGTTAAATCCACGGTATATCCCACGTTAAATCCACGGTATATCCCACGTTAAATCCACGGTATATCCCACGGTAAATCCACGGTATATCCCACGTTAAATCCACGGTATATCCAACGTTAAATCCACGGTATATCCCACGGTAAATCCACGGTATATCCCACGGTAAATCCACGGTATATCCCACGTTAAATCAACGGTATTTCCCATGTTAAATCCACGGTATATCCCACGTTAAATCCACGGTATATCCCACGTTAAATCCACGGTATATCCCACGTTAAATCCACGGTATATCCCACGGTAAATCCACGGTATATCCCACGTTAAATCCACGGTATATCCCACGTTAAATCCACGGTATATCCCACGTTAAATCCACGGTATATCCCACGTTAAATCCACGGTATATCCCACGTTAAATCCACGGTATATCCCACGTTAAATCCACGGTATATCCCACGTTAAATCCACGGTATATCCCACGTTAAATCCACGGTATATCCCACGTTAAATCCACGGTATATCCCACGTTAAATCCACGGTATATCCCACGTTAAATCCACGGTATATCCCACGTTAAATCCACGGTATATCCCACGTTAAATCCACGGTATATCCCACGTTAAATCCACGGTATATCCCACGTTAAATCCACGGTATATCCCACGTTAAATCCACGGTATATCCCACGTTAAATCCACGGTATATCCCACGGTAAATCCACGGTATATCCCACGTTAAATCCACGGTATATCCCACGTTAAATCCACGGTATATCCCACGTTAAATCCACGGTATATCCCACGTTAAATCCACGGTATATCCCACGTTAAATCCACGGTATATCCCACGTTAAATCCACGGTATATCCCACGTTAAATCCACGGTATATCCCACGTTAAATCCACGGTATATCCCACGTTAAATCCACGGTATATCCCACGGTAAATCCACGGTATATCCCACGTTAAATCCACGGTATATCCCACGTTAAATCCACGGTATATCCCACGGCAAATCCACGGTATATCCCACGTTAAATCCACGGTATATCCCACGGTAAATCCACGGTATATCCCACGGTAAATCCACGGTATATCCCACGTTAAATCCACGGTATATCCCACGGTAAATCCACGGTATATCCACGGTATATCCCACGGCCTAAAGGAGCATACCGTGTATCCACGTTAAATCCACGGTATATCCCACGGTAAATCCACGGTATATCCCACGTTAAATCCACGGTATATCCCACGTTAAATCCACGGTATATCCCACGGTGTATATGAGCATACCGTGTATCCACGGTATATCCACGGTATATCCCACGGTATATCCCACGTTAAATCCACGGTATATCCCACGGTGTATATGAGCATACCGTGTATCCACGGTATATCCACGGTATATCCACGGTATATCCCACGGTAAATCCACGGTATATCCCACGTTAAATCCACGGTATATCCCACGTTAAATCCACGGTATATCCCACGGTAAATCCTCGGTATATCCCACGTTAAATCCACGGTATATCCCACGTTAAATCCACGGTATATCCCACGGTGTATATGAGCATACCGTGTATCCACGGTATATCCACGGTATATCCCACGTTAAATCCACGGTATATCCCACGTTAAATCCACGGTATATCCCTCGGTGTATATGAGCATACCGTGTATCCACGGTATATCCACGGTATATCCCACGTTAAATCCACGGTATATCCCACGTTAAATCCACGGTATATCCCACGGTGTATATGAGCATACCGTGTATCCACGGTATATCCACGGTATATCCCACGGTATATCCCACGGTCTAAAGGAGCATACCGTGTATCCACGTTAAATCCACGGTATATCCCACGGTGTATATGAGCATACCGTGTATCCACGGTATATCCACGGTATATCCCACGGTAAATCCACGGTATATCCCACGTTAAATCCACGGTATATCCCACGTTAAATCCACGGTATATCCCACGGTAAATCCACGGTATATCCCACGGTAAATCCTCGGTATATCCCACGTTAAATCCACGGTATATCCCACGTTAAATCCACGGTATATCCCACGGTGTATATGAGCATACCGTGTATCCACGGTATATCCACGGTATATCCCACGTTAAATCCACGGTATATCCCACGTTAAATCCACGGTATATCCCTCGGTGTATATGAGCATACCGTGTATCCACGGTATATCCACGGTATATCCCACGTTAAATCCACGGTATATCCCACGTTAAATCCACGGTATATCCCACGGTGTATATGAGCATACCGTGTATCCACGGTATATCCACGGTATATCCCACGGTATATCCCACGGTCTAAAGGAGCATACCGTGTATCCACGTTAAATCCACGGTATATCCCACGGTGTATATGAGCATACCGTGTATCCACGGTATATCCAAGGTATATCCCACGGTAAATCCACGGTATATCCCACGTTAAATCCACGGTATATCCCACGGTGTATATGAGCATACCGTGTATCCACGGTATATCCACGGTATATCCCACGATAAATCCACGGTATATCCCACTGCCTAAAGGAGCATACCGTGTATCCACGTTAAATCCACGGTATATCCCACGGTGTATATGAGCATACCGTGCATCCACGGTATATCCACAGTATATCCCACGGTATATCCCACGGTCTAAAGGAGCATACCGTGTATCCACGTTAAATCCACGGTATATCCCACGGTGTATATGAGCATACCGTGTATCCACGGTATATCCACGGTATATCCCACGGTAATTCCACGGTATATCCACGGTATATCCCACGGCCTAAAGGAGCATACCGTGTATCCACGTTAAATCCACGGTATATCCCACGGTTTATATGAGCATACCGTGTATCGGCGGTATATCCACGATATATCTCATAATATATCCCACAATATATGTATAGCAACATACCGTGTATCCACGGTATATCCACGGTATATCCCACAATGTATAGGAACATACCGTATATCCACGGTATATCCACGGTATATCCCACAATATATAGGAACATACCGTATATCCACGGTATATCCACGGTATATACCGTGTATATACCGTGGATCGTGTGGCTAGACACTGCCTTCAGTTGGTGCTTGAAATTGTTGTTGCTTTTTCGCCAGAAGTCCGAAATGCAAAAGCTCACTCGAATGGCATTCTACTATTCCAGTTGATTACTCTCTTTTGAGCTAGCTTTTACGTTTAACTTCAGTTCGAGTTCAGTTGGGCGAACTGAGGTCTGCTTTATTATCATCAATTGAATATGTGGAAATTGTATACCAACTGAGGTTATTTTAAAGTTCAGTTCACCAATTTGCTCGAACTTGCCCAGTTCGGCCGGTGAAGTCCGTCAACCTCATTTTATCTTGTGATACGTTCAATTTCCAGTTTTTTATTTCTAATATATTGATGTCATCTATGAACCAATCCCACTTACTGTTCCTGAGCCTTCCACTTTGGTTTCCTTCCGTCTAAATTTCCCATCATAAGATTCTTACAGGAATTCTGTTTTAACGTGTGCTATTCACATCAAGCTATTGGTATTGTTACGTTTTTCCCGCCTTAGCAGTGTTCGTAGAATACTCTTTTTAAACGTTCACAAAAAAGCTCTTTATTAATCAATTAAGACATTTCCAAAAGTTCACTAATTAATACTTGTAATTTAATATCTTTCGTATTTAATAATTCGTATTTTTTAAAAATTCACTACTACTCGTTTAGGACACTTTCATCGATTTTTAATAATCAAAGCTGCTGAATAGACGACTATCGCTACGCCTGTATTTTTATATCAAAACTCCTTCCTTATTTAATTTCTACATCTTTCCGAATTTTTCCACACTATTCTAGAGCTTAGTTTCACGGACATTCTCGAAAGCTTTTTTTAAGTTTTACAGGTTATCCAATTTTCAAATTATTTCTAATAGGTGGCGCCACGCTACATCATAACTTGTCGCAGTATTTTTTATATGACATTATATTGTGGTGATTTATGCAGCAGTGCCATCTATTAGACAAAGTAATTTATAACGATTTATATATTGGTGGTGCGCCATCTATTGGAATGTACGGTAATTTGTGGAACTTGTGGAATATAATTCGAATACTCAGAAAAGTCTGGAATATTCCAGTAATAGAGGGGTTTCCAGAATTATCTATAAATTGATCGAAAGATCTAGGAATTTGATAAGAGAGGCGCTTGGATATATAAATACAGTCGCAGCCATATTGAGTCAATAAGTTTTTGATAAGAGAAGCGAAACATATATGTTGCCTAGCATTATATTGCAGAAAAATTTGCATTGCAGGCAAAAGGATGTTGATTTCAATGGAGTAGTGCCTACGGTCTTTGATGTTTCATACAAGAAACCAAAACGAAATTTTGATATTTATTATATATGTATAAAAAAAATTTCTTGTTCACCAGGAAATATTAATAATTTCCCCAAAGCAACGCCCTTTGCCTTCCACATCCAACCTCGAAACAACATCCAAAATTGCATCGACAAATTGGAAGAGAAGTTACTCCATCAAAACAAACCCAAAAGTGTTAAACGAATTAGAAAGTTTCCTTTCCACAACAACACATACATAAAATCCCTTACCAAAGCAAAAAAAGAGTTCAAGGTTTTATTTCCTGATTCGGTTGTCCTTTCCCACAATGATATTTGCACCACACAATGTCGCCCACCCACATCCTGAATGGCCACTAAGTGGAACAAATTCCGATTTTGGTACATGTCAAGCATATGCTAAGAATCCTTGGCCATCCTTTATGTGAGAAGGAACCTTAACCATAATAACAATTACTGAAAATCTCACACAACCACCCTTCACCCCGCCCATTCTACATACAAACATAAGGCACCGTTCATGGTGCACACAACCCCTATTCTCTTTTAGTCCTTCGGGGAATTCCATTTCGGTATCCGAAGAATAGGTGACAAGAGAGGATTGTGATACTCCGAAATTAGATCCAGAGGATAATGAAACTATTCCTAATTTGTTGTACTGGCCAACAGGATAATTTGCGTCATGTGCCGGCACAGACAGTCTTGATAGTGTGACAAGGGTATCCTTCGCATATAGGGGGCGTAATCCTTTTGATTTAACAGTAAATTAAATTCCTTAGTTTGATTTTATTAATGCAGAAGTTCTTCGCCTAATGTGTGTGTATGTGTGCGGCTATAATTGGTCGACTTCTGCAGCATAATCCTTGCCTTGATTAGTTTGGTATTAAGACAGGAAGCTGGAAGTTGTGTCGCTATATAGAATAATTGAAACAACAACAAAAAATTAAACAATTATGTAAATTGTGTGCAAGAGCAACTCAACGACAAACAACAATAAACATCCTTTCAACAAGGATATGCTTGAGTGAAAATTGCTCCAACAATTCACCATTCTCTAGACTAAAGCCATACATACATATACTAGGGCCAACAAGGCATTACGAACGAGTGATAAGGAACTGTAGAACACGCGGGGATGGCTTTTTGTGCAATCGCAAAATGGATTCGCGCCCACTATACTAAAACTCCTTCAGCGGTGCCTTTCTTGGTGAATAATAAAACGATGGTGGGAATGTAATTGCAAAATGTGTTAACTATAGAATGTTTTGATTCCCAAAGGAGATGCATTTTAGTGAAATTGAACGAAACCCTTGTTTTGTAATTACTAATATATTCAATGGGGCTCAATGTGTAGCGGAAAATTTGTAGAAATGGGAACATCCAGAAATAAGAACGCAAATGGCCTTAGTATTACAATTCCACTTTATTTCAAAAAATTGTTATTGCTAATAGAATTCTCAGCAATTTGTTTAATTTATTTATTTATTTATAATCTGTTAATTTTTACTTCATTTTAAATGATAAGTAATTTCATTTCAACAAAAAAATTCAATAAAGATATAAAAAAAAAATAATTAATCCAAAAGAAAATTCGATATATGAAACTAAAACAACAAAAAAAGACGTTGTTGCAAATTTAGTTGTTCCTTAAAGATAATTTTATTGTTGTAAAATGCTTGCTGCTGGTGACCAACGTATCCAAAATAATTCAACGGTTAAATTCCCTTTGTTTAGTGCAGCGGTTTATTGAACCGCTACCCACATGCCGGTTAATAAAACGAAGATTTTTTTTTTTTGCGATTTTTAACAATCTGATTTCCTCCATGAGATTTGCCGTAATTAATGTAATTTTTGTTTGTAAAAGAAAACAATTTTATGCTTCTTTGGTATTTGTTTTATGCTTCTTTGGTCTTTCATAACACCTATGTACAGTACATATTCTTTCCTAAAAATACAAATTCGCAACACATAGCGCAAAGGTTACGCACCAAACGCAAAACTTAAGTCGGCAATAATAATAAGTCGGTTGTAATAATAACCAAAGCATAGGACATAGAGATGTACAGTTTCTGCAATAAATTTTTAATAAATCCCACGTTGAAACCACTTAAATCAGAACCAAAGGAAGGACACAAAGAGATGCAATTTAATTAAATTTCTAATAAATATCCCACGTTGAAACAAGAACAATTTGTTAAAATTATCTCCAAAAAAAAAATTATATTCCATCACCGTGGTACATGCATTTCATTGGAGACATGCTCTTTAAGAAAAAAGTGCATTACAGCTCCAAATGCAAGTCCAAATTCGAATGCCAAAAGTTCTCTTGGTGTCGATGTCGCTGGTTATTATATTCCCTTGGAGTCGTTCGATAGATGGGCAAATTTGTTCTAAATTATTATTGCCCAATATTTTATGTACTGCCACATTAAATCTTACGAACGCATATAGGCAATATTTTGCGCAACCAAAATGTCGGTTCGTGGTTGTTTACCTTTGGGCTTCGTCGTTGTCGCCTTAACATCTTGTTTTGTTTACGGTTGCGCGATGTGAATTTGTGATTTAATTTACCAGGTGAAATTTTAATTGGGTGGCGTTGTTTTGTGCATGTTTTTTTGTATTTTTGTAGTTTTAGTTTTTTTTGTAATTTTTAATTCTAGTAGCTGTCAATTAATTTCTGAATTCATTATTTATTAATAATAATATTTTCCTTTTATGTAATTCAAGTTATATTTAATTTATTCATTCCACTTAAAACAATTTTAATTTAGTTCATTTTTTGTACTTTTGTGTCTTTTTATGTTGTTGTTGCATTTTTGTTGTTTTAGGTGCATTTTAAGAGGGTTTGGGCTGTGCCAAACATTCTCCCCCCTGTTGAACAGCCTTGTTCAACAATTTTTTAACAACTCCTCTCTTGTGATATGAGAAGAATATAAGTCTACCATCGGGTTTTAATTTAAGCCGAACTTGATAGCGACCTGGGAGTGTTATTGTTTTCTCCTTCAATTTGGTTTTAGCGATGGCCTCAAAATTAATACGCTTCAAAACGTCCCTTGTCAGATAAATATCGATTCCTTCTCTGGTTCTAAATTTCTGGTGGGTGTTATCCATCCGCATTCGAAGCTCGCTGATAGTGGTTGTGGTTCTCAATAGTTGGAGTGATGGTTCACGAGCTCCATTTATTGTAGCAGGCTGGGGCAACGTTGTGGTGGTGTGTCTGGTGGTCTCTTTCAATCCGCTACTAGGACGATGCTTAGTTGCCTGGGATGCTGTGCTCGCTGGTTGTGATGTAGCCATATGCCTCTTTTCAGGTACACTAGGAACTGGATCGGCATAAAACTCAGGATCAGGCTCGTCATCCATAGAAAAAAATATTTTTTCCTGCAGGATGAGTACATCTTCGTCGTAATCCATCTGAAAGAATCATGTTAACTAATTTGCATAACTTTCTTTGTAGGACAAACACAACATTGAGACACTAACAACACGCGAAAATTGGTTAGTATTGGTTCGGGACTACGTTACTTCTAATGGTAAAAGGGATAATTTGGATATTGGTCTTTTTAAGGTATTGGTTTGCGTTCTGATTTGTGCCACTCTGGTTAAACCATCTGACCCTGGATATACTTCCTCTACAATGCCCAAGGGCCATTTTGCTGGTGGAGTGCTTTCGTTCGTGACAAGTACTACATCTCCAATTTTAAGGTTTCTCCGTTCATGCTGCCATTTGGATCGTGTTTGAAGATGATGTAGATAGTCTCTTGACCACTGCTTCCAAAACTGGTGAACCTTCTGTTGAATTTGTTTCCATCTTTGGGTTAATGTTACTTCCTTGGCGTAGTCGGGCTCTGGTAAAGTATTCAATGCTTGTCCAATGAGAAAATGTCCTGGAGTAAGTATCTCAGGAGTGCTTGGATCTGTACTGACGTAACATAATGGACGTGAATTGAGAATAGCTTCTATTTGTGTTAATAACGTCGCATATTCTTCAAAGGTCAATGTCATGTTTCCTAAGCTTCTGCGCAAGTGGTGCTTGACTGATCGAACACTTGCCTCCCAAATTCCTCCAAAATGTGGTGCCGCTGGTGGATTGAAGTGCCAATTGATGGCCTGCTGGGTACAATATTGCTTCGCTTCTTGTGTTGTATGTGCTATGACATTTTTCAGTTCCCTATCCAATGTTGATTTGGCTCCTACAAAATTGGTGCCACAGTCTGAGTAGATGTCCGTGCATAGACCTCTTCTTGATATAAACCTTCGCAAAGCAGCAATGAAAGCATCTGTTGTTAGCGCTGAGACTAGCTCGATATGTATTGCCTTCGTTGCCATACAAACAAAGATACAGAGATAGGCCTTTAATAACTTCGCCTTTCTGCACGGGGATGCTTTTATTACCACTGGTCCTGCATAATCGATGCCCACCTTGCTGAATGGTTTAGATATGTTGACCCGAGCTTCTGGCAAGTCTCCCATTCGTTGTTGGCAAACTTCCTTTCTATAACGAAAGCATGTGACACATTTGTGTAATCTGGTGGAGATAGCTCTTCGTGCATCCAAGATCCAATATTTGCTTCTGCTGGTTGCTAACACTAGAGAAGTTCCACCATGTAATGTGTCTCGATGCAATTGGTCAATGATGAGTGAAACTATATGGTGAGCCTTTGGAAGGATAATTGGGTGCTTTTTGTTGTAAGTTATAGACGCATGCGATAAACGACCCTTCAATCGCATTATTCCTTGGGTATCAATAAATGGAGTTAACTGCAATAACTTGCTTTTTGGTGACAGAGGTTTATTTTTACTCAAATGATCGTAATCCTTGGGAAAACTTTCTCGTTGTACCTGCCTAAATATAGTCCTCTCTGCGTTGCGTATTTCCTCGTTAGAGATGAAACCGACTTGCTTCTTTGATTTGTCCCTGCAATTGCCTACGAACCGAAGGAGTAGTGCGATGATCCTGGTTGTTTTTCCAAATGAAGAGTAGCGAGTAAGAATGTCTTCTTGGATTTCCACTACAAAATTTGCTGAACGGACAACCTTAGCCTCCAAGTTAGTCATTGTCTCACCTTGCTTTATGTTCGGCCAATTTTCCTCTGATTTAGTTAACCATGCTGGGCCATGCCACCATATATCTTTGGACAGCAGGTCTTCTACTGTCGTGCCTCTGGAGGCCAAATCAGCAGGGTTATCTGTAGTAGGTACATGTTTCCAAGTCTCATATTTTATGCTGTCCTGAATTTCGACCACCCTATTTGCTACATAGGTCTTCCATCGAGATGGATGTTCTCTGATCCATTGTAATGCGATGGTTGAGTCCGTCCAGGCATAAATGGGAACATTTTCTAATTCCATATCCGTAACAGTGGTTTTAATAAGTCGTGCAAGAATAACTGCCCCATTGAGTTCGAGTCGTGGAATAGTTGTGGGTTTTGTAGGTGCCACTCTGGTCTTCGCAGTTAATAATGTGGATGAAATGCTACCGTCTTGTTGAACCACTCGTAAATAAAGCACCGCCGCATATGCCCTGGATGACGCGTCGCAAAAACCGTGAAGTTGAAGTTGAGCTGTATTAGTGTATCGAATCCATCTCGGAATTTTGATCCGAGGTAAAGTTGTTAAATCCTGTTTGAATTTCCTCCAATGGTAGGTGACGGTTGATGATGCAGGATCATCCCATGCACAACCTGTTATCCACATTGTTTGCATCAGTATCTTTGCCATCACTATCACTGGTGCTAACCATCCTAGAGGGTCGTACAATGAAGCAATTTCCGACAATATAGTACGTTTGGTGTATACGTCTTGCTCTGGCTTTGGCTTGAAATGAAATGTGAAGTAGTCTTCACCAGGCAACCATTGTATCCCCAGAGTTTTAATTGCCTCCTCTTCGCAAATGTCTAAAACACCTCGATTCTCGCAGTATTCAGGTGGTAAGTGTTCTAATAAACCTTTGTGATTGCTAGCCCACTTTCGTAAATTAAATCCCCCCGACTTCATCATATTGATTAACTCGGTCTGCAGAAGTTTAGCTGTGGGTATATCGTCCGCTCCAGTTAACAGATCATCAACATAAAAATCCTTCATTGTTACCGTTGATGCCAGTGGCCAATTCCTGTTTTCATCGATGGCCAATTGTTGCAGAGTTCGTATGGCAAGGTAGGGTGCGGATGTTGTGCCGAAGGTAACCGTTTTCAGCTCGTAGTCTTGTAGTTGATCAGTAGTTGGATGGGTCCATAGTATTCGTTGAAACGAGCGTTGCTCTGGATGTATGAGGATCATGCGATACATTTTTTCAATGTCCGCCGTCATCGCGATTCTATGCTTTCGCCACTTTAATAATATAGCGAAAAGTTTAGGCTGTAAAATTGGACCCTTCAGGAGATGATCATTTAATGATTTGCCGTTGGTTGTCTTGCTCGAAGCATCAAAAACTACTCTCAACTTCGTGGTCGTGCTTTCCTTGAAAACAGCGTGGTGTGGTATATAATAATGTGGCTTGTCTTCAGCAACTGGAACTAGCAGTTCCATATGGTCGAGCTTGAGGTACTCGTCGAGACATGCAGTGTAGTCTTTGGCTAGTGTTGGGTTTCTTCTAAATTGTTTTTGTAGAGCTGTAAATCTTGCCAATGCCTGAGGTCGCGATTCGCCTAAGTCAGGAGTCTCATTGTTAACAAATGGCAGTCTTACTTGGTACTGCCCATTACTCTGCCGTTCATGTGTAGTTCCATAAATGGTTTGACATTGAACGTCTTCTTCCTTAAACACTGGATGCGTGGGGTATTCCTCGATGTCGAAAAACTGTTTCAATTGCTGGTTGAGATCGTTTTCCGTTGTAGCCACTAACGAAATTGCTTCTCGATGTGGTTGATTGGAGTTTGGTCCTAATAAAATCCATCCAAAGATGGTGTTGATAATCGCCGGAGCTGTTTTTGTTCCTTTAATGAGTCCTGGTTCCACTATTTGGGCATAAACGTTTACCCCGAGTAATGCGTCAATTTTTCCTGGTTTCCAATAGGTCGGATCAGCTAAGGTGAGACCGTCTATATGGTGTAAGTTTTCCTTGGAAATTCGTTGTCGTGGCAAAGAGTTTGTGATTTCCTTTAGTATTATGAAGGTTTCCTCCACTATGGGTCCAGTTAATTGCCTGGATTGTAATTGTAAGGTAGCTTCCTTACATGAGCTGGCTGCAGCGCAATCGGCTATACCAGTAATTACCATTGAAGTGGGGTTGCATTGTGCGCCTACTCTGGAGCAGGCTTTTTCTGTTAGGAACGACGATTGCGATCCTGGATCGATGAGACATCTTAAGGTGGTTGCTTGCCTTGATCCACCTTTGACGGTTACTAATGCCGTTGCTAGTAACGCACGCACGTTTTGCCTTGTTACAAAGGCTTGAACTGTTTCTGGCTTCATTGTGTTGTGAGAATTTTCTGCTTGTTGGTCCTTCGGTTTCGGTTCATTAATGTTGTCCTTAAAGTTTGGGGGATACGATGTAGGTACCTCGCTTGCCTTATCTTGATGAAGAGATGTATGGTGCCGTTGTTTACATTTAAAACAGTTGTATTTGCTGGTACAATTGACTTGACGATGATTGCTAGATAGGCAGTTAAGGCATAAATGTGCTTTGTTAAGGATCTTGTGTTTGTCCTCAGGCGTCATTTTGTTATATTTATAACATTTAAGAACGAAATGTTTTCCCTTACAAGCTGGACATCTTCCTTCCTTTGTAGCATGATACACTGCTGTACTTGAATTGGATTGCGCTTTGGGCTTAGATTGCATTGTTTTAGAACCTACCGCATCTGCAATAGATTCGAGCACCGTCAGCCGAGTTGTGATAAATGTCTTGAATTCCTCGAAGCTGGGTAGGTCATCCTTGGCACCTTGCTCTTCTTCCCACAGCTTCAGTGTGTGGAATGGAAGCTTCTGAACTAAAAGATAAATTAATAGAACATCCCAGGCCTGCGTGTTCACTTTGAGACTTTTCAGCTGTTGCAAACACTCTTCAGATGTGTCTATTAAAGTTTTGATTCCCTTTGCTGTTTCCGTCATTAGTTTTGGTTGATTTACTAGCCTTTTTAACTGGTGATTCACCAAAATGCGCGTGTTTTCGAAACGACCCCTCAATTTATCCCATGCAGGGATATAATCCGCATCCGTAATTGGCGTGTGTCGTAAAACTTGCTCCGCTTCTCCTATTAAACATGATTTGAGGTGGTACAGCTTTTGTACTGGAGACAGTTTGGTGTTATTGTGAACTAAAGACGTAAACATGTCACAAAATGACCTCCACATGTCGTAGTCACCATTGAACTTCGGAAGGGAAATCCTTGGAAGAGCTGGTTCCTGATGCATCGTAACCACTGATGATTCATTCTGGATAGGGAGATCGTTGCTTTTAAGCTTGCGTAGACCTTCCTTTAAATCGCTTACATATTCCGAATATTTTGCTTCGGTGGAGTTATAATACTCCTCGGAAATATATTCTGGGTCCTTCTCGTCGCTTTCGGATTCCTTTGGTGTTTGTTCCTCATAATATTGTTGCATTATTTGTAAATCCAGAGCATTGTATCTCACCCATAAATCCTTTAGATCGGAGATTCGGTTCTCATAATGACCTTGATTCCGTTTAGCTAAAGCCGTTTTCTTCGCATTCTCAATATAATTTAAAATCCTAGCTCGTAAAACGCGTTCTTCAATCAGCAATTTTTTGAGATCAGACATTGTTGTAATTAATCTCTTAGCGAAGGGACAACCGCAAATTTAATGAATAAACTGGAATTATACACGGGCCACTTACTATTCCTGGATGGAACCACCAAAATGTTTTGTAATTACTAATATATTCAATGGGGCTCAATGTGTAGCGGAAAATTTGTAGAAATGGGAACATCCAGAAATAAGAACGCAAATGGCCTTAGTATTACAATTCCACTTTATTTCAAAAAATTGTTATTGCTAATAGAATTCTCAGCAATTTGTTTAATTTATTTATTTATTTATAATCTGTTAATTTTTACTTCATTTTAAATGATAAGTAATTTCATTTCAACAAAAAAATTCAATAAAGATATAAAAAAAAAATAATTAATCCAAAAGAAAATTCGATATATGAAACTAAAACAACAAAAAAAGACGTTGTTGCAAATTTAGTTGTTCCTTAAAGATAATTTTATTGTTGTAAAATGCTTGCTGCTGGTGACCAACGTATCCAAAATAATTCAACGGTTAAATTCCCTTTGTTTAGTGCAGCGGTTTATTGAACCGCTACCCACATGCCGGTTAATAAAACGAAGATTTTTTTTTTTTTGCGATTTTTAACAATCTGATTTCCTCCATGAGATTTGCCGTAATTAATGTAATTTTTGTTTGTAAAAGAAAACAATTTTATGCTTCTTTGGTATTTGTTTTATGCTTCTTTGGTCTTTCATAACACCTATGTACAGTACATATTCTTTCCTAAAAATACAAATTCGCAACACATAGCGCAAAGGTTACGCACCAAACGCAAAACTTAAGTCGGCAATAATAATAAGTCGGTTGTAATAATAACCAAAGCATAGGACATAGAGATGTACAGTTTCTGCAATAAATTTTTAATAAATCCCACGTTGAAACCACTTAAATCAGAACCAAAGGAAGGACACAAAGAGATGCAATTTAATTAAATTTCTAATAAATATCCCACGTTGAAACAAGAACAATTTGTTAAAATTATCTCCAAAAAAAAATTATATTCCATCACCGTGGTACATGCATTTCATTGGAGACATGCTCTTTAAGAAAAAAGTGCATTACAGCTCCAAATGCAAGTCCAAATTCGAATGCCAAAAGTTCTCTTGGTGTCGATGTCGCTGGTTAT
This sequence comes from Thereva nobilitata, assembly GCA_963855945.1. Taxonomy (NCBI): domain Eukaryota; kingdom Metazoa; phylum Arthropoda; class Insecta; order Diptera; family Therevidae; genus Thereva; species Thereva nobilitata. The sequence continues at coordinate 3,922,210 of OY979697.1, forward strand.
TATATTCCCTTGGAGTCGTTCGATAGATGGGCAAATTTGTTCTAAATTATTATTGCCCAATATTTTATGTACTGCCACATTAAATCTTACGAACGCATATAGGCAATATTTTGCGCAACCAAAATGTCGGTTCGTGGTTGTTTACCTTTGGGCTTCGTCGTTGTCGCCTTAACATCTTGTTTTGTTTACGGTTGCGCGATGTGAATTTGTGATTTAATTTACCAGGTGAAATTTTAATTGGGTGGCGTTGTTTTGTGCATGTTTTTTTGTATTTTTGTAGTTTTAGTTTTTTTTGTAATTTTTAATTCTAGTAGCTGTCAATTAATTTCTGAATTCATTATTTATTAATAATAATATTTTCCTTTTATGTAATTCAAGTTATATTTAATTTATTCATTCCACTTAAAACAATTTTAATTTAGTTCATTTTTTGTACTTTTGTGTCTTTTTATGTTGTTGTTGCATTTTTGTTGTTTTAGGTGCATTTTAAGAGGGTTTGGGCTGTGCCAAACACCCTTTTATATAATTTGATTTGCCTTCAACTGCACATTAAAAGAATGAATTCAAAGCTTTTACGCAAATTAATTTTATTACAGACAACAGCTCCTTTATGGATTATTTTTTGGAAGGGGGGTTTCAGTGTTGTTATGCATCATAAAATATTTTTCTTTTTAAATTCAGCTTTAAATAAATCCTATTTTTCCGTATTTTAAATCAATGAGAAATTTTTTTTTGTTTAAAGCCCGCTATGCAAGGGTCAAGAAATTTGCTCAAGAAAACTTCTGCATTTATTTCCTTAAGAAAAATTGACAGCAGTTGAGAAATTTTGACAGTTCCTTTTTTTCATTGCGAACATTACATAAATTGTTTTATGATTGTTTGGAATTAATGAAATTGTTTTAATTAGTAAAGACTAAAAAGAAATGAAAAAATATTAATAAAACCCAACAGTATGTCATTTTTTACCATTGCGGAAAGTTCCTTTCAATTTCAAAAAACAGCTGACACCTATGTATTTATGAACCGTTAAAATTCCTTCAAGAAATAAATGAATCGACATTATTTCTGGAGGAAAAATTAAAATTTTACCATAAGCGACATCTGCGTGTCACTAAAAAACACGATATTTCTGGTGTGAATTTTTTGACTCTAGCATATCGGTTACAGAAATCGCTCCAGAAAATATTTCTGAACCATTTCTTGACCATTTTTTTTACATAGGTTTAAGGTAGGCAAAGAAATTTCTTGAGCCTTGCATACCGGGCTTAAGAAAGCTTGGTTTTTTTATACGAAAATACTTGGTCAAAGACTTCGATCTATTTAAAACAAAGCAGAAAAGTTATCTAAGACTTACCCCAATTCATTTTGATGTACATTTCATTTATAATTAAACATAAGCACAAAATTGTATACTATTTCTTGTTATCGTTGCAGACACTTTTTCTAAGAATGGATACTACAAAATTATGCAATGATATTATCCCAATCAATGGATGCTTACAAACATACATATATTTTTATGAAAACAGGGAATGAGGCCATAAATTCCACAAAATGAGGTATATCCAGGTCGAATAAAATAATAAAAACTTAAAAATATAATTTTTACAGAAATATTGTTCTAGATGAAATGCCACGTCGGAAAGTCAAGCAATTGAAAGATTTCTTTATGAAAAAGGAGTAAGGCACAAGAACCAGGGCTACCATAAATATTTGTTATTTTTAATAAAAATATTTTGTGACAAAAAATATCCTCTTTTATTTAAATATTAACTTTTCGATCAATTTTTGTACATGGAATTTAAGCGGTAATGTAACACTCATCTTGGAGGATTTGAACGCCAAAGTGGCTCGTGAGCTCTTATCAAGGTAGTATGTCGACACCCACATACATACATAAGAACACTAATGACAATTGATAACGTTTTATTGTGGTATAAGAAGTAAGTAACTAAGAAACGTGTTCTAGTTTCAAGGTCATGACATTGAAAAAAAGTTTCCCAGGCCCAAGTATCCCAATACCTACTAACTTTCCAATTCAAGAACCACTCTATTCTTAACGTCCACCTATTTTTAAGGGAGTTAAAAAATTAAAGGTAGACTAAGTTTACTTTCCTCCTATGAACTACCATAGAATCTTAATTGCTTTGCATAATACTCGTAAATAGGGCCGTGACCCTTTCGTCTCCTTTCTACTTACTCTCAAGCTCAACTCTCTGCAAATCCGAGTCATGTTCATTGCAAAAATCTGAATAAATTTTCTCGTAATTTTTTCACGGAATTTTTCCCTTTCAAAATGTTGTAAATGTAATATTGATGAATATCACATTGATTAGTATGCACACGGATTGGCAAGCAACAGCGGAGACATGAACTATAATTTTTTTTTAAAAGAATGCGAAACTTTCTTAATAGTTTGTGACTGAAGGATGTTTACGAAACAAAAACAAAAACGAAGAAATTTCTAATTTAAAATATGATAATTTGCTTGAGATGGAAATGCTGTATGAAGATGCTTTCGTTTGATGTTTTAAGCTAGATAGAAAACGTAGACTTATTTGCCTTAGGGTAAGTAAGCTTTCCTTTATATGACTTCTAACAAAACTATTTGCATTGAAACGTTTAAAATGTCTGCTGCTTTGCTTAGTAAAATTCTAATGTTATAAATGTTTAAAATTTCCCTTTCCAACTTGTGTGGGACATTTTATAAATTCTGTTTTCACGTAGAATAGTTTTGAACTTAATGGAGATAAATTAGAGGTAGATATTTCTTTGAAGTAAATTACTTCCAGGTTGTTTAACGAATCAGTAGATACACAAAAGAGTGAGTGCACTTTACGTCACAAAGTAGTAGAGTTTAGTCGCTATGTTGATAAAGCGAACGCCATTTTGATTATGTAATGCTATTATAACTCTATTAACCATGTAGTATCGTTCTCTCTCTGTGCTCAGGAGTATTGACTCTTTATAGCCAGCGGATCACGCACGATTGAACACATGAACAAAATCACGATTTTGTAAACAAAATAATTTTAATTGATGAGAAACTCATTTTCATCTGTCTGGGTACGTATTAGGAATACAAATGAAAAACCGCCGTTTTCAAATAGATGGCGCCAGCGGTGAAATTCTGGGCAAAAATATCAGACGACAAACGTCAAATTGAAATAGAGACTTCAATTGGTTGCCGACATTGTGAAATCTAACATCATTAAACTTTTTACTTTGGAGCTACCTTAAAGATTAAGTATACGCCAATGCTCCAGCAACGATTCAAGTACTCAAAGATAATATTAGAGCTGAGATTAGGACGAAATGCAGCCATTATTATGTGACAACGTGATGAAATATTTCATCAAACAAAAAAGTCCGCTTGTAAGAAAAGGCGAGACGGAAATTTGGCAGATATTATCTTCCATTATTAACCTCAGAGTTTGTTCTTTAAATTAGAATAAAAAATATCATCACTTTTTGCGAAAATATTGCCCTCCTTTTAACTTCCCAGTAGGAAGTTATTGTAATCGGTCCGAAAATCGGATTCGAAATTTTCAATGTATTTGCACGTTTCAAGGTCCCAATAGCATTTTAAGCAAAAATTTGAGAAGAAATATGTGTGTGTGTGTGCGTACGTATGTGGTCATTTTTTCCTGCACGATTTCGCGCAAACCGTAAAAGATATCGACTTCGTTCAGGTGCCGTTCGAAGCGTGTTCAAGGAAATATGATCTGAAAATATTTTCATAAAAATTGGTCGAGCCTTTTTTTGTTTGAACGACTTAAGTGATTTTTGTACCAGCACGATTTCGCGCGAACCAAAAAACATATCGACTTCGTTAAGGTGCCGTTCGAAGCATGTTAAAGGACATATGATCTGAAAAGATTTTCATAAAAATCGGTCGAACCGTTTTTTTGTTTGAACGACGTAAGTGATTTTTGTACCAGCACGATTTCGCGCGAAGCAAAAAAGATACCGACTTCATTAAGATGCCGTTCAAAGCGTGTTAAAGGAAGTATGATCTGAAAAGATTTTCATAAAAATCGTTCGAGCCGTTTTTTTTGTTTGAACGAATACTGGGAAGTTAATCTTGTGGACCGAAAGGGTCAAAAGCCACAGCCCAACTAGTTTTGACTTAAAATGACACTTCTTGGTGAAATATCCTGAATAAATAAATGAAACTTTATTTTTTTTCATACTAAGTACAAATTTAGTCAAACTTCAAAGCTAGATCCATTTACAGATAAACAAACGAAATCTCGATATGGATTATCGATCAATACCTGAACTCTTTCAATTAAATCCACAAAAATCCTTGGGAAATCCTTTAGCTAAAATATATGTACATATTAAAAATCCCCGTGAAAAACATTTGCATAAATATAAAAACACAACAACGCCAAAAAAAAATAAGCGCCATTGTTGAATTTTATATCGAGTATGTTTGTGTGTGTGTAATGAGAATGGAGGAAGGTTGTGCGAATTAATATTTTATGCACCCATTTACCCTGAATAATAGGAAACAGTTTCGTACCTATGGTACACGGTTGTGGAATGGAATTTATGGTAGACAGGGAAAAATGTATGACAAGCAAATGGTATACTTTATTCTGATAAATATTTCAGCTTGTGTAGGACCAGAATCAGGTAATTAGATGCAAAACCAAATGTAGATTTATATTAGTGAAAACATTTGAATACACAAACAGAAATTTCACAAAAAAAACAATTTCACAAATACAATCCGTAGTACTGGAAACTTTGGGATAGAAAAATTACATTTTTTTTTCTTTTTTAATTTTTGAATGAATTTTTGAATGAATGATTGGAAAAACATTCGTAAAATTCTCATACTACACTGTTCTCCTCTTATAGTCCGGGGAAATTAGCATTTAAAGGAGACAAAATTCGGAAATGGCTGAAAATTGGTCCACAGCTTCCTTGGGACTTTTTAAGAAAACAATTTCGGAATCACAAAAAAAAACAAAATGGCCGCCGGAAATATAGTGATTTTCCGTTGTTTTCTTTGTATCTCGGTTTCTATAAGTCGTTCAACCCCACACAAAGGCCCTAAAAGTTGACAATGAAATTCTCTACAACTTTAGTTCTTGCAAAGTTGTTGACCCGATTAACCCTTTCAAAGTTATTCAAGGTCAAAGTTTCCAAAAATCACTTTTTGGCGAAAACATCACTCAAAAACTGGTTTTTTCGAAGAAAAATTTTGCTCAGTCAATACGAAACGTTATTGCCTACAAAAAAGCCTCTTGTCATTTTTACGAAAACTTAACCCTTTCGAAGTTATTCAAGGTCAAATTTTCCAAAAATCACTTTTCGCCCAAAAAAACACTAACTATTGATTTTTGCAAAATTTTTCGAAAATTTTTCGAAAAAGTGGCAAGGGTATCATTAGGGTAGGCAATAATCTTTTGTATGAATTGAACAAAACAAATTTCTCAATAATCAGTTTCTGAGTCATTTTTTGACCAAAAACTGATTTTTTGAAACTTTGACCTTGAATAACTTCGAAAGGGTTAAGTTTTCGAAAAAATGACAAAAGGATTTTTTGTACGCAATAACGTTTCGTATTGACTGATCAAAATTTTTTTTCGGAAAAACCAGTTTTTGAGTGATGTTTTCGCCAAAAAGTGATTTTTGGAAACTTTGACCTTGAATAACTTTGAAAGGGTTAATCGGGTCAACATCTTTGTAATAACTAAAGTTGTAGAGAATTTCATTGTCAACATTTAGGGCCTTTGTATGGGGTTGTACGACTTATAGAAACCGAGATACAAAGAAAACACCGGAAAATCGCTATATTTCCGGCGGCCATTTTGTTTTTTTTTGTGATTCCGAAATTGTTTTCTTAAAAAGTCCCAAGGAAGCTGTGGACCAATTTTCAGCCATTTCCGAATTTTGTCTCCTTTCGTGCGTTTTTGTTGCTAATTTCCCCGGACTATTACTGAAAAAAAACAATACGAAACACACGCTTAGAGATTGAGAATCCACACCTCCCCATGGGGTTAAATCGAACCACAAACTCGTGCCTCTGGTAGTCCTCGAATAACTTTGGCTTGTTCTAAGATATCATGAAATTCCCCCAAGGTGTATCCTCAACTTAATTTTTCCTTTCAAACACGCTCCCATAAATGACCCTGACCATCGTCCGTCCTTTACTCTATAATAAAAGCAAATCGAATTCCATCAATGACATTTTAATCGCTTCCTTCCTAGCCTTGGGTTATCCTTGAAATAAATGCACACCTGTCTTTATCCAAACATAAACAGTTCATCACAATTCAATATCATTCCTACTTAAAAATAAACAAACTTAACATTGCGGAACAAAATACCGCATCTACTCACAACGACCTTTGACAAAATTGTTTTGTAGCTTCTCCACCAGATGTCGATGTCCGTTGACTCCTCATCCAGAAATCGTGCCATAAATTTGCGGAGCGCTCTGTAGACCGATCAAAGGACGTGCCTTTCCAGCTCCTCGATTGGATCAATTTCGTCATTTAGAGCAAGTAAACAGAGTGCTACCGGATGAATTTCGAATATCAACCCCCCCCCTTTAAAAATACTAAAATACGAAAAGGACTCCTCACCCACTACCACAATTTCGTTATAGCATCGTCCCTGGTGATTATATGGTGGCGAAGGACGGAAGGAAGGTTCATGTTGCAACAGGAAAATGCTTCTCATGAAACATCCTTCCCCCCCTACGAAACAGCTTTTTTTTGTTGTTGCTTTATATGTGAACAAATTTAATTTATTTTGTGTGGCTTTGACGCTTTAGTCCTGGCAAATTGAGGATTTGCTTTTCTTCCTCTTTTCGTAGCAGGAGCGGCGTTACTTGCTCTGCAGAATAGTTGGCTCCTGTTTAATGAATCCTACCAGGCGCAGTGTTGAAGCTGGCCTTTGTGACAAAACTATAAAGTCCTGTTAGCGTGTAAAAGCGTTTAATTAGAAAACAACTGTATATACTAGTGCAGGCAGCTTTCATGAATAATAAACAACCACCCCCGCTCCCCCCCAACCCCACCCAGCTGTACCGCGCAGTATGACAACAACATCTCTACTATTCCGGCCTTTGCCTAGCCAGGACATAGCGTCGAGGACAGATTAGAAAGAAAGGACTCTCTCGGGTTATTGTGAAATATATACTAGAATTTTTCCCTCTCCTTGCGTCTGCATCCGCGATCCTTGCGTGCCACATTCATCCCCATTTGAATGAGGTCGCTTTGTACTCGAAAATGGGTGCCGACCATTAACGGAAGCATATTATGCCGGCTTTGGGGCATTTCAATACGATGATTATCGTCTTCAGGGATGGAGGTCCGTTTTTCGGCTATCAAGCGAATAAAGGACATTGAGGAGAGGATAAAACAGCCACAATGGAATGGATTACACAAAGGCGCCACGGTGTAGTTGATTTAAACCAAAATATTCCGCAAATTTCGTTATGCATGCAAAGTACAATTTTGGGCGATGAGTAATTGTGGATTTTTCGATGAGACCATGCCTGACAGTTATATGTACCGCCATCTATCTCTCGGAATGTGTTTTGGATCACAATCAATTTGTTATTTGCTATACATATTAATCATGGTTTCGATAAGTTCAAACAACACCGAATGACTGCAGGCAAAATTTAGCTTAGAATAGATTTTTAAAAAGTAGCCAGACTGAAATCTATCAGTGTCAAGAGTCCCTACTCTAGGTCCGCAACAAATGAAGAAATATATGTTGCCGGGGATCTTTAAAACATCTAAAAATAAATTAGCTAAACTATATTAAAAAAATACGCAAATAAAAAAATTTTAGAAGTAAAAGTTAGCACGTGATCATGTGATGGCGACTTAAATCAATATCAGGTGTCTGGCTACACTTGACGGCACACCTCTATACTAGAAATGACATAGCACTCCAAAATTGAAGCAAAGTACCATACTTCGATTTGAATGACATTTGGATTACTCGCTGCCTCCTATGTTCCTGTGATCGGTACCCACTGAAGAGTGATCTTGCAGTTTATAGTCAAAGTAGAGAGCTCCTTTAGCTCGCACTGCAAGCACGACTTGATCTTTCAGGCACCAAACGATAAAATTCGTACCGCCATTTTGCGCTTTACTTTACCTTTCCAAGTGATTACCCCCGCTTAGAGTGCCCGTCAAACCGTTATGTCTGGCAGCTCAGTGTAGCTAAACTAGCTAAACCAAGAACTCGGATGACTCGGATTCTTCTCACATCTTTAACCTTACCTTTTCGGATAGGCCGCTCATCTTCCTTACAACTTCAAACATTCAGTCCTTGGATTTTTGGTCCACACGCCCAAGTGCAACGATACCTAGTCCAAGGTTATTCCCGTAACTCCTACCTATCCTAGCCGCCACTGGCCTTGTTTAATTTCTTTTCATTAATTTCTACTTTTAAAACACAGAAGGCTTCTTATAACTGAGCTTCTTCGAAGGTCCCGCTCCCTCGGGAGTAGACTCGGGCGAACTGATTGATTCTGAACTCGCTACAGATCAGGAAAAGCAATTCTTCGAAAAACTGGCACCCGAAGCAAAAATTGGCTAATTGTGATTTTCCGTTGAAACCCGTACAATCCCCGAAGCAAATCACCTTTACTTTTACCTAATCCCAGCTGATCCACCTCCAAATCAAGTGTTTTCTTCCAAGTACTGAAAATGTCGCTTTTTGAAACATTATCCGCGAGCCCTCGAGCGGAAATATCGCATTATTGAATCCGGCATTTCCGATTGTGAGTTTCCAGTTGCCATTCAAGCTAATGAGGGAGCAATTACGTGAATGGTTTGGCGTGCCCTTGGGGGGCCAATTATCCGCCATTGTCGCCTACTTTAACACAATCCTTTCTGCCTTGTAAGGTATTAAGTTCGAAGTTAATTTAATTTGTGCAAACGGCGCCTTTAATCTAGCGCAAATTTGTTTAATTAATTTTATCAATTGATAACAAGTTTACATTGGGCGAGGCTTATTGGGCGGAACGATTTATATTAAATTTTTTTTGGGGGGCGGGGAGACTGTGGAAGTAGACTAATTTTAAGGGGACAATGTCATGAATATTTTCACAAGTTAAGACAAAGTCTAGACGCATCTCAAAATTGATGTTGATGTCCTGGAATTCGATGGATTTTTATTTTACACAAAAAGGCAATAATTTAGTTAATCCTCCCTCGTTCGTCCCTAATGACTCACTCGCCGCAAGGGTTTGTGTTTTCCTTTACTCTCAAGTCAATTTGTTGAGTTGATTTCAGTTGTCAGAGTAAAGTCCTAATCCATTGCCTGATGTCTTCTGTATCGGGGGACTCTATATCAAGGACTCTGCTGCTTCTATATGTATTTCAAATTCAGCATAATCACTTTCCCAGCCACAAAAAGTTGCTGGAATTAATATCATCAAGGAGGAAGTAACCAACAAAAAGGGACAAAACAGAAGACGACGACGAATAAGAAATGCTTAAAAAGACACGAAAGGGATACGTGCCTAATAGTAATTGTGGCAACTTAATTACACTTTTCATGTTTAGCTGATGGAACTAGCGAAGGGCGAAGGGAGGGACCAATGATGGCGGAAAATTTGCATTTGGTTTTGTGAAAAAGTTACACAAAAGTTAAGGATTAAAAGAAAGGAAAAAAGGAACGGGCGGAAAAGTTTTTGAGCCATTGAAGATCCTTTTTGGTGTTTAAGAAAAATTAAGGGTTTACCACACAATGACAATGTAAATTGGCAACGATCTGCTCAGCCATGTTGGGGAATCCATTATTTTGACTATGAAAATTCGTTAGATATTTTTTGAATACATAATTTATAATCATATAATTAAACGCCAAGCACTTGTTTTGTGGTACCATTTTACAGAGTTTAAACACTCTAACTTCACCGTGTAGCCCTTAGCTCAAAGAAGTGCAAAATCACAATTTTATTTATACACGGCACAATACAACGCTAAAAATTAGAAAATAATTTTACATTTAATTCTCAAATGAAACGTGCGCCATCTGTAAGTGAGCTTATGTGTTTGTTGACTTGACGTACGTTTTGGGTGTATATTTTATTTACCGTTTCGAAATTTTGGACGAAGTTCTGTGGAGGTTTCCCATGATGCATTTCGAAGGCCGAATTTTGAAATTGCAAATGGCCGCGTGAATATGGCCGAAATTCAAAATGGCCACTCAAACATGGTTGAATTTGACAATTGTGTTCCGATTCCAATAAAAATCGGTATATGGGGGGTTTCAAGGTAGCAAATAACGAATTTATTATCAAAACTTATAAATACAAAATGGCGGGGCCAATATGGCGGACAAATTTTGTCAATTGTATTTCGATTCCAATGAAAGTGGGTATCTAGGGGTATTTAAGGTAGAAAATAACGAATTTATGATCAAAACTTATAAATTCAAATTGGCGGGGCCAATATGGCGGACAAATTTTGTCAATTGTATTTCGATTCCAATGAAAGTGGCTATCTAGGGGTATTTAAGGTAGAAAATAACGAGTTTAAGATCAAAACTTATAAATTCAAAATGGCGAGGCCAATATGGCGGACAAATTTTGGCAATTGTTTTCCGGGACAGCTTTATTTACCAAATTTGCTAACGTGGCCAAGGGGAATTTGTTGATCTCCATATTATTAAACCATGTTTCTCCCACAGTCAGCTAACCACCACTAAATAATGGTAGTAATATTTCTCGTCTACTCGATTTAAGTATTCAATTCAGCTCTGCCCATCTATCTCTAGGCATATTTGTTTATGATCCAGAAAGAACTTGTACAACAAACTAGGGGCAAAAATTAAGTTCGAAAACATTTTAATAAAGCGAAACAGTTTAACGATTGCCAATTTATTACCATATTTATCAATCAAACGAAACTTTTTTTTATACTTTAATATCCATCAATTCCCAATTGTAATAAATAACAACCACATTACCCCAATTAATTCACACAACGAAAGAAGCACACTCAAAGTTTCACCACAATTTATCAACAACAAACTTTTACCAATATTTCTTTCGGTTTTTTTCTGTCAAGTTTGAAAGGAAGTTTGAAATTTGAATCCATGATCCACAAACTTAGTCCTGGATAAACTTCAAGGACAACAACAAAAAAAAAACACTGAAGAAGTAATCAACAAAACTTTTTAAACCAAGTCAGAAGTCATCGATCTGGCAGAGATTCGCATCCACAGCAAGAATTTGTTCGAAGATTTTCACGTTTTTTTTATAATGTTGCTTTATGGCATGGGTGGAGCGAGAGGGCGAAAGTTTATCTCCAGGTAGCGCGAAGTTTTAAAAGTAACCACAGCGGTTTATTTATTCTTTTGCTTTATGCACAATCCGTGGCGGTGTCAGTAAGTTCATTTGCTTTTTTTCTTCGGGAAATACTCGATACGTAAAGTAACTTTGGTTTAACTTCGACAAAGCAACGGAACCATGAGAGCTATCAAAAAATCATTCGACCCGTTGGTCGACTGTCTTCAGAGAAAATGCACAGTTTCACATGTCGATTATGGTACTATAAAAGTGACATTAACCACCTAACAACAGACTGAAGTTCCTCGAGTTTCGAAGGAGGAATACATAAGTTCTTGTGGCGGTAAATTTCAAAAATAATACCTCCACACTCCGTAAAGAACTGGATATTGTCGGTCCTCCCCCAGTTCTCTTCAAGTTAAATTTAAACGCATTTTCCTGTCGAAAAGAATTATATACCGAAGAAGAAACTTTTCCCCTTTAATCGCACAATCTGAAAAGGGCTGAAATATTGTAACACGAAATTGCAGTTTTCGAATATTTTGCGTGTGTAGCAGATGGCAGAAAGCAAATCCCTTGAACTTTCTATTTTCAATACTGCGGCACGGGGCTTTGTGTGGGCGCCCTTTCCTTTACCGAATGGTATTAGACTGCCAGGCAGACTTTATGGAAAGGAAGAGTTACTACCTTGATCGCACCTTGTTTCCGTTCTTTGGGAATTGCGAAGAGGCCTTTTTCGGTATCAGTTTCATGAGCTAAATTAAATGTCCTACAAACAAGTTTAAAGAATTTATTTGGCTTTATATTTACTATGACTTTAAAAGGACTTTACGAAACTTAGTAATTATAAGATTTTATGAGAAGTAATGGTGTGCGTAATGTTTGCTTGGGTGTTGAAGACTGATATCAGTTCGCAAGAGCTTCCATGAGCCATGAGTTACGCTTAGGGGGCATTCAAGTATTACGTAACGTAATTTTTGAATATTTTTGACCCTCCCTCCCCCCCATGTAACGCGCCGTAACGTTTTTATGTACTCCCCCTCCCTAAACGTTACGTAACACGAACACCCAAGTGACCATTTTTACCTAAAATTCACAATTCTGTTGCGCAAAGTTCCGTAAAATCGCTAAAATACCTTTGTTATTGTTTTAATCGTGTTTGCGGTAATAATAAATAAAACAAGAGATTTCTAACTCGCCAAGTTGGGAGATTTTAATTCCCTAGTTTTTTATTTAAATAAAAAAAATGTTACGTAACGCGATGTTCTAACCCCTCTCCCGCCCCTGTAACGCATCGTAACGTTTCACAACCTCCCCCCTCCCCCCAAATTGCATTACGTAATACTTGAACGCCCCCTTACTGGGTTCACAGCCTCGAAAGTCTCGGGACGATTTTATCATTCGGCTAAAGCTCAACCCAGAAAATATGGCCTTTGGTTCGAGTACATGGAATGTTTCACGGTGACAACTTCCTCGAATCCGTGGTCCCTATGATGGCCGATGACACATCGGGCACACTGACGGCGCACAGTGGGACAAATAGCACATTTTTTGGACAAACGACAATTCCCAAGCCTGGGTTAATTAAACTTAAAAAAAATTTTTAAACTATTCGTTATAAAATTGCCTTTAATTCTATCGAGCCCGAATTTTGAAATTTCAAAATTAAAGATGGCTAATCCAATATGGCGGACATAAATTTTGTAAGTAAATTAAAATTTTATCAAAAGATTCTTTAAAATTATTGAAATTAATTATTATTAATTAATTTTTGGGTTCCAAAAAACACCCAAGTAACAATTTTTTATAATTTTCAAGAATCTTCTACTAAAATTTTAATTTACTTACAAAATTTATGTCCGCCATATTGGATTAGCCATCTTTAATTTTGAAATTTCAAAATTCGGGCTCGATAGAATTAAAGGCAATTTTATAACGAATAGTTTAAAAAAAAAATTTTAAGTTTCATTAACTCCAGGCTTGGGAATTGTCGTTTGTCCAAAAAATGTGCTATTTGCCCCACTGTGCGGCGGCACTGGATCACTACCTTCAAGGGACTCAAATTTTAAACTCATAGTGAAAGCTAGTCCCATCAACAGAACAGCCTTCAGCCCTCTTTTTGCGCATACAACAATCTAGAAATTTATGCATAAGCAGAAACAAGACTCGGCTAACTGGTAGGGTTCGGAAAAGGCAAAGTTCAAGCGGGGCCACCGTCAGAGCGAAATCGTGAAACAGAGTCTGATTGACTGCAGCTAGACAGAAGTCATGGAGCCAAAACCAGAAGTAGGAAATGGCTACAGCAGGCATAGCCGATAGTGACCTCAGCATGAGTGTAATCGACATTGGCAAAGAGGCTGGGATAAAAGGAATTGGCTACTTTTAAAACGGCTGTATTCTAATCCCTGAATTAACTGCCAGATAATCTAGTAGTCCGGGGAAATTAGCATTTAAGGGAGACAAAATTCGGAAATGGCTGAAAATTGGTCCACAGCTTCCTTGGGACTTTTTAAGAAAACAATTTCGGAATCACAAAAAAAACAAAATGGCCACCGGAAATATAGCGGTTTTCCGGTGTTTTCCTTGTATCTCTGTTTCTATAAGTTGTACAACCCCGTACAAAGGCCCTAAATGTTGACAATGAAATTCTCTACAAATTTAGTTCTTAAAAAGATGTTGACCCGATTAATCCTTTCAAAGTTATTCAAGGTCAAAGTTTCAAAAAATCAGTATTTGGTCGAAAAATGACTCAGAAACTGATTATTGAGAATTTTTTTTTGTTCTATTTATACAAAAGATTATTGCCTACCCTAATAACACCCTTGCCATTTTTTCGAAAACTTTTCGAAAAATTTTGCAAAAATCAATAGTTAGTGATTTTTTGGCCGAAAAGTGATTTTTGGAAAATTTGACCTTGAATAACTTCGAAAGGGTTAATCGGGTCAACATCTTTGTAAGAACTAAAGTTGTAGAGAATTTCATTGACAACATTTAAGGTCTTTGTACGGGGTTGTACAACTTATAGAAACAGAGATACAAGGAAAACACCGGAAAACCGCTATATTTCCGGCGGCCATTTTGTTTTTTTTGTGATTCCGAAATTGTTTTCTTAGAAAGTCCCAAGGAAGCTGTGGACCAATTTTCAGCCATTTCCGAATTTTGTCTCCTTTCGTGCGTTTTTTTTGCTAATTTCCCCGGACTATAGGTCACATGGAGTTTTCCGAAGTAGGCCTACAGGTGGGTATTATTGCAGTTGGGCGTGGGAACCAAAACTCAATAGCTTTACTACAAAATTAAGGAAAATTCAAAAAGTGTCCTAGCTGTCCATTACCGGAGCTGTCCTCCATCTTAAAGTAGGAGGAGCCGTTTTAAGTGCTTCACTGAGTTCGAATGGCTACTTGCGTGATAGGCTTCAGCGGGGACATTCTGGAATTGTTGAAGTAATGGAAGACATCTCAGAAGCAGCAATGATTTCAGGTTTAATGTCATCGAATACTTCAAGGTTTAGCTATGTCCTTTCAAGCAGAGGCATGCAGCTATGAAAACTTATGAAGGCCCTACGCTAACATTGTCAAATTTTCCCTATCTGCCAGCCAAGCAGAAATCAGAGCGATAAAGTCACTTCAATCACGGCTATTCCAGTATCCAAAAATCACCACGAAAATGAATAAATCATAGCTCTAAAATGCTCCACAAAAGATCCATGAAGTCACACCGACTGTGATTTTATTCTCTTTGTTTCTCCTTTTTAGTCAAAACTCAACAATGATATCCGTTATGCATAATATCCCACTCCACCACGGTCTATCATCCCCACTTCCTACTGAATACCCTTTTAACTCAACTGTCCACTAACATCATTTTGCGTGCTTGTTCTCTGGCTTCAGAGACCCCCAACCACTGTTTGCCCCTCATCAGTCAAAGGAAAACAAAATCACCTGAGATCCACAGCTCCGCCATTGTTACACTCCAAAAAGGCTTCACACAAAAGCCCGAATTTTCACAGCCCTTTTACGATGACACTCGCCTGAGCAAACACCATATTTTTAGGACTCGCATTTTTTCCTGTTCACCTTAAAATTAGCCCTAAACGCTCGAAGGGTTTTTTAATTAAGCTACCATTTTTGTAGCGCCCCGGGGTGGGGGATGAAGCTCCGCACGGGCTACAAGAGTTTGCGGCAGAGATCGTCAAAATCTGACAGGACCATTTAAAGGATTAAAAATTTGGCCGCGGCCTTCAGGAACTCATGCAAATGGAACAAGGATGGCATTTTTATTAGCGGCGATTTCCTTTTTTTACTCTCGCTTAGTCAAAATGTCCTTTCAGATTTAGTCCTTTCAGGTTACAGCGGTGAAGGAGGAAAAGCGGCCATGGCAATTAGCGCTGAAATCAAGGTTAATATTTTTGCGAATCAAATGTGGCCAGTGGAGATTTTGTTTAAGGGCAATTTAGAAAGGATTCTTCCTTTTTGATGCTGTTACTCCTGGTGTGGTTAAGGGGAATTAATTAACCCGCAAATTAGGGGTTGTTTTTTGCTTGATTAATTCGATTTTTTTTAATTACGTTTACTGTGCTTCAATTTTTCTGATATTATTTTTAACGCTGATAAAAAAATATTTAATTTTTTTTCGAGAATTTTAAATTTAATAAAAATTTCCTCAACCGAAAATAATTATTTTGGGGAGAAATGTTTGCTTTCGATAACTCTGTAACGCAACTGTGAAAGTAATTAAAATTCGCGGAGGATTTTTAATATAATTTTGCAGTAATACAGTTACTACTGACGATGAAGTTTTATTACATTACAAGAAATGCTTATCAAGTAAAAACTGGGGAGACTGCTGCCAGCGGATCAGGAACAACGCCGTGTAATCGCTGATTGGTTAGTTAGTGAGGCTCATTTTTTTCTGTGTGGGTACCTAAACATCAGAGGCTCCGAAACCCCGAGAGAAATAGTCGAACAACCTCTTCTGCTACGGAAAGACAGCGCCACCTGTCACACAGCTCGGGAAAAATGTAAAATGACACCACTTAGACCCTAGTTCATCATGTCGTTCAAGTCATGGTGCAATATTTAAAACTAAGCTTAGTTTGAAGAAGCCGCAGTGCCCAAGTATATGGCGATGGTACCTACGTTTGAACTCTTGGACGTTGTACAAGTTCGGAAATACTGATTGTGGAAGATTGTTCCACGTTTGAGTTGTTCTTTTTATAACCAAAATTCTAGTTCATGTGTATGGGTAGAGGAGGACTATGGTGCAAGGCAGTGAATCGAGTGGACTAGTTTTATATTGGGGGAAATATATTACCGTCCAGGCAGGAAGGAGTTAATTTCGGTTTAGAAATCGCTATAGAAATAACATATTTTCAAGGCTGCTACAGCACTCCTACGATGGCTCAATGAGTCGATATACGATTAAAAGAGTTTTATAGCACGATTTTTCACCTTTTCATCTGTTAAATCCTTTCCACAACCCAAAAAATCATTATGATGTCCAGTTATTCCCTCTTTTTCACCTTAAAAATCCCAATTCGAATCACATAATCCTCAAAACTAGGTAATCTTTAAGAATCCCATTTATCATCGCCCCTACATTCCATCATCACAACAATACATCATCTTCTCGTTAAGTATTAAAGTAACACGTTTAAGCATTTTATCTAATCGATATCTGAAACAGCCTCCATAAAATGCTTCGTATGCCTCTACCCCATCAACGGGCGAACGGAAACTTTTCCATTCTAGCCTTTGCCAAATAAACAAACACAAAAACAAAAAAGGCGGCCAATGAATGAGGCATATGTTAGCATTGGATCGAGTATAGTAAAGTTTCTAGAAAACTGAAGTTGTTTATCAGCAAATCATAAGATAAGAAGGAAAAGACACAGGGCGAAAAAAATAATGACCTGGAATGACTTTCGCAGATGTTTAGAGACACGTTGTTACTTTTATAGAAGGAAACACGCCAGTAAAATGGGGAACTTCTCATATCTTTAAGTAGAATAGTGCTTAAGAAGAAGAAAATATTCGTTTGGTTTTAGAAAAATAGATAATCAAATCGCCATTGACTGACATCTACTATCACTTCCGTCATTACTTTAAAGTCATTCAATTAACTATTAAATAATGGACCTGATTACAGATTGTGCATGAAGTGAATTCATTTGCCGACCTCGGTAGCCTGGGCGGTAGGACGCCCGACCACCATTCCAAAGGTCCGTGGTTCGATTCCCCTTCACGGCATGGTGTGTTTCCACTCCTTCCACTTAGATTTTTTTATGTGACAGAATTCAGCACCCGGACACATGGCTTACAAAAATGATCCTAAAAGTATGCAGAAAAAAGTAACCGGCCCACCGAGATGCTACGTCGTCAATAGATCAGATTTGGAGGTTAGTGTACATTGAGAGCGGTACTGGAATATGTTTAGCAAAACTACTTATATTTCGAATTTTATTACGCATGGTTTTTAAAGTGGTGACGGCATCTTTAAGTATATAGAAATTCTCTCTTTAAGTATTTAGAAGTCCAGAAATAACATACAGCATCAAATCAGTAGAGATTATTAAATCTCGCTCAACCAAACGATAAGCAACAATTTAAAAGCAGGGTATAACGAAGGGTACTCATTTACAGTTCTCTCATAACATATTTTTCAATGCTATTTGAAACGAATCAAAATCTTTTTAATCCAGTTTGAAAACGAACTTGAAAACTTGGCCTCAAACCACCACAACAGTGAAGTTATGTCCTTGCAAAAAACACAGCACATCGAGGCTAGGCATTAAGCAGTGTAATTGCTCTTCTAGCTAATTTGCATTCAAATCCGTTTCATTTATCTTTTTCATATTTTATTAATGATATCAAGTGTGAGGCTCCAAGTGGCCCCAGATGTGCACCCATCAGTAGTCAAAACTCGTTGTGCTATCAACTCACGTTCTTCTACCTTCTTCAAGCGGAGACATTCCTCAGATAAATCTTATCAGAAACTTTTTGGTGAATCTCCTGAAAACACAGATGCATAACTTCAGTTCCATTTTAAGGATAAATAACAACTTCAAAAACCATTATAAACTTGAAGCACTCAAGGACGAGAAAATGTGCTTCAAGGATCTTTCTCAATTCTATTTCGTGTACAAGGACGAAATATTATACACAAAGTGAATTGAAAATCACTACTAAAAGTTATCTCTTAAAGTTAACTCGTAATAAACAAGGATCAAACAGATTCTTGGTGGTCAGGACATAACAACTCATGAATCCTTCGTCAAAATACACACTTAAATGGAACTACCGTTTTTAGTGTTAGATTTACGCTTGTGTTGACAAGTTTTTTTTTTTGGAAGGAAAACTTTTGATCTTAAGTTTTCCGTATTTATACGTGGCGAGATATGAAATGGAAAATGTCAGGAAGGAATTCAAAGGATTTTCAAGGGTTGATGCTGGTGTGTGTATGCAGAGGATATATTAAAAGGATAAGAGGACAGTAACTGGAGATTTTGATTTATGGGAATTGGACTTTGTGACATCGTGAAACTAGGGAAATGACTTTAAAAGGTTCTTTTAAAAGGAGAATGATTGATTATTTTTTTAATGCTTTGAAATTTGATACGAAATCATTAATAAATTGGTGCAAGAACAAGAAAATTTGATTGGAGACATTAGATTCTACACATTTTTAATGCTAATCTTAATTTTTTAAATAACCGACTCCTCATTTTTACTTTACCGATGCCTGCGCCATCTATGAACAAATTTAAATAAATTCTAAATATTTTCCTGCTGGTTTGGTAGAATTTATTTATATGGCATCACTTAATTGCTATCATGGCTGTCCCTGTCAGCTACTTTGTTGAAGCAGTCTGGAAGATTGCTCTTTTGGCGGTGATCTTCGCGAAATTCATCAGCTTAAGTTTTTAAAATCTAAAATGTTAAACAAAATAAAGTGGAAGCTAAATTGTTAGTAGGTATACTTGTGCATTCATTCAATTATGAAATTAGTGTTACTAAACTTGCACATTAAAATGACAGCTGTAAATGAGTGAGAAGGCAACTTCCGTTTCATAAAACTATCCTTGTTTTCGTTTCCAATTCTGAATTCACTCGTAGTTGCTCGAATCCCCAGAACGGGAGAAGGGAACTTTCACTTCAAAATCCCCTGAACGAGAACAAGGAAGTTTCACTTCAAAATCATAAATAAAATCTACTCCCACTTGTTGATGTTAAGCAGAGCTTTTGTGTTTAAATATATTTAAGAATAATATTCGTAAAAGTCACAAACAAACGCCTACAACGCCTACATTTCGCCCGGAATAAATAACATATTTTGGTGGAAATCTACAATTACTTTCGCCCACTTGACTCCATAAAATTTGTAGTTGCAGCAAACAAGTCACTACCTAATGTGTTTACCACAAAATCTCTATTTAATATCCGGTATTTTTTATGATAACACGCGTACACGGTTTTTTTTACAGAATCCATGTTCTCCTCCACGCTATCGTGTGTTTCCTGGATTGATTGACCTTTTAGTCTTAATTAAAATTCGAAATTTAATTAAATCAAAAAGTAAACAGCGCCATCATCCCCTCCTTCTCTGCTAAGTTCCCCTCATGACGAATGGTACAAAAAGGTTAAGCATATGTTTGTGCTCCTTTCATACTTAATTCATGCCGCCGGATTAATTAGGCGGCTGAAAATATGTTTGAGTAAAGGCTATGGTAATCACCCCCCAGACAGGGGATATATCGCAGTGGTGGAGGGGGAACATTTCTTCGGTCTAATTTCTCTGTTTTGTTTTTCGTGGAAAAATGTCATTCCTTTTTCCTTATTGGCTTGATGGAGCAAAATCCTTGTCATGACAACCCCTCATTTCTCCTTTGTTCGTCTATGTTGTCTTCGAAGTGGACATGCAAGGAAGAACGAGCATTACCAGTAGGCAAGGGGAATATCCCCGGGAATAAGGGATTTAATAAATCCTTTGCTGAGAGGATAATATTTTGATGGCGCAAGAGTTGGGGGGAGGGTGTAATATCATTTAAGATGCTTCTACTCAGATCTGTCAACGTCTTGATGTGATTTTTTTAAGGGGATGACAATTGTGACCAAATTATGAAATGATTTTTTATGGGTTTCAATTTCTTCCAGAACAAATTCAATTTAATACCACCATTCGTGCAAATAGACCAGTGTTTCATCCAGAGGCCATCGAAAAAGAGCAACTCCCAGTTCCAGGTAGCTGTTTCCAAGTCCCAGTTAGCGCATTGGAAAAAAATAGGCAAGCCTCAACCGATTAACCTGTAATGCCAAACAGTTCTCTTTGCTGGTTGCTAGTTTGGTCTGGGGTGGGGAATTGTATAGGAAATTAGGCGATGGGCCACATTGCCGATAAATGAATCAACTTCAAAAAAGTAGGATTGGATGAAAAGTAAAAAAATTGCTGTTTTCAATGACCTGTAAATACTCCAATCCTGAAGTAGGGTCCCACTACACATCCCTGTCAGCATCCATCAACTTAACTATGTGAGAAAATGTGATTTTTTCTAACACAACCAATTTTATTGAACACAAGAACCCAAAATTTTGTACTTTAACAAATTAGTACCCACGCCAGTCAATATACCCCAATTAGACTTCAATAGTCTATTGGCAGAAAGCGCTCCGTCATCAAGCGACCCAATAACTTTCATAGCGCTTTCTTTTTTGCCAAAATTGTCCGATAATAAATTAAATTCATGTCCTTAAGAAAATAAACGAAGCCAGATGTGTCCTGCAACAGGAGTATTGAGAAACAACCACCACCACCACAAGTGTTAACCAATTTCGAGGACTTTACAAAATTAAACAAAAGTAGAAAAGAAAAATGAAAGTGATTGAAGGAAACAAAAAAAAACGAGAAAAGGGAAAACATTTTTCTTAGGTTTGACAATAAATCTTCTGCGCCCTGCCACCGTTAAATTCTAAGAATATAATTGTGGAAAGAAAAGGACACCATTTCCGTTTTTTTGTGTGTGTTTAAACGAAAACAGCACTTTTATTGCTTTGTACTGGACAAGAAAAGTTCTTCGGTCCTTTCTGTCCTTCTGCAGGAGGCGTCACAGTAGCCGTGACCTTGCTTTGTATTGTTTGAGGTGAAGACTTTAAGTTTGGCGGCCAAGGTGACAGCAAAGAAACATGAATTTTGAAAGGTCCTTTATAAATTTGAAGGATAAAGGACACCGTGGACTGCTGGTAGAATGATAAGGACATTTTTTTTGTGTTTTTTTTTGGGTGTAATGAAGGCTGCTTAAATCCTTTTGTAATGATTGGAAAATTAACCCAAAAATTAATCAGTACGACATATCTATACCTCCTCAAATAATGTAAATAATGAGGAGGTATAGATATGTCCTTTAACAAATTAAGGATAATTATTAAGGGAACCAATTAAAGTAACATTAAATGGAGAAACAGCTTAAGCGGATCGATATTTTTCTTAATGAATATTTATGCCAATCAGAAAGAAATACCCGATTTTATTAAATAGTGTACACTTCAGCTGTAAAGCATACTTCTTTTGAAAGGAACTAATTGTACACATCCTTTTTTGCCCCACTAATATTTTTATGTGAAAATCAAAACTACAAATTATTCTTTGTACTGCCAAGCCTGTTAAGTCGTTCACATGGTGATATAATATTGAGGAGTAAACTAAGATAGTTTTCGATCTTAGATACACAAAGGGAGACCTAAGAAGAGTCTATAGGTTGTGGCAGGAAAAAGCTTTTCGTTCCTTCTTTCTGCCTTTTCTTTGTGTCGTTTGACACAACTGAGTGTCCAAAATGGCTGAAATGTGCACGGAAATTGTTTCAAGGCAAACAAGCAACGCCATCTTCATGTTGAGTATGAAAACTTTTCAGTTTATCCTCGCCATTGTCTACCTCCTGGTTTATTTTCGATTTCTTTAATCAGATTGAACTCTCATAAATAATTGCATAAAAATGACATGAATTCGTAAAATATTTAAAGAATGATAAAACATTGAGGTTTTTTGAAGGGATGATCTACACCTTCATTATAAAAGCAAATTGAAAATGATAATCTTAAGAAAAGGCTAATATTTTAAGGATTTATAAAAGAATACGAAATTGCAATAAAACCCTATTTTGTAATAACTAAAACTGAGTTTGAACAATGAAAATTCAAATAGCATCACCATCGTTCTCCCTATTAATCATCTTAAATCCCCACTTTCGAATTAAATATGAAATTTCCACCCCCAACCTATTAAAAAAAAAGAAATGTCTTAAAAAATTAAGTGGCATACATAAATCATGATCCACCCCTCGGATAATGAGGGTAAAACGATGTTGTAAGCGCGCCATAATAAACCAGATTTAATGTCAATAAAAACGTCAAAGTTCATCGTCCCCCTTCTTGCCGCCATTTAAAAATCTGTCTTTGCGCTCGATTCTCATTTTCATATTTTCCATGAATAATTTAAAGAAATTCTAGCGTAAAGATGGCATCAGTTAATATTTACAATGTTTTATTAGAAAGTTTTCGCAGAACTTTTAATGGATTAATTTGAAAATGATTGAGGAAGAAGCCATTTGGTTTTTGTTAATGAATAAGAATAAAAGTTTTCGACTTAGTTAACGAGGAGAGCTTAATCTGGCAAAAAGGGTTTAAATTTTGTAGATGGAGGATTCAATCTATAGCGTCTATACCCATGCCAATTTTGTAGCAGTACTTATATTTTTATTTTATGATAGATTCGCACTGATTCGCCAATCATAGTCATCATCTATCCTTTAAGCATACCTATATAGCATACTACTAATCATTGCGACGTGATTTTAGCGACGTTGCATACTGGTAGTACAAAGGGTGTTTCCTAAGCTTAGATTTTGAAAATAAGCAAATCTAGTCGCGGTCTGGTGCTGATTTCGACGATCCAACAAGATATGGCTTCCTCGCTTTTTGTAGAGCTTTTTGACAGGAGTGTGTGGAAGAAATTGTTGAAGAACGGGAGAAAGACAACAAAGAAAGAATGTTATCTGGGTAGAGAAAAGTGAAAAAACGGAGGACCAACGCACGCCGTGGGGCTCGACCCACAACCCCTAGGATGGTAATTGTTCGCTTTACCCCAAGACTTCCCCGAGGCCGACTTTATTAATAATTTTTTTTTTCAGTTCACTTCTTTCCTTATTCTTCATTTCTGAAGCTACACTCTCTAAAGATACGCTTTCTTCAGCTATAACCTGCACTTACTCTTGTTAGAAGATTGAACAAAACTATATTAGTGACAAATTCCCCGAATTTTATCCAAATTAATCTTTCTAAATATTTAATATTTTTAAATTACAACTTTCTGTTTTCTATCATCCATTTTACATGTGCAAAATTTGTGTGAGTTTATTTAAAATAATTTTTGAAATTTTTGAGAAGCACTTAAATTTGAACATGGCGGCCATTACCAGCGCTGAAAGCTTTATGCTGTTTGTTTTTTAGCATAAATTTCCCAGGGTTGTCGTTAAATATTCATGAGAAATAATTGCACTACGGTACTTTAAATTGTTATTGTAGATGGAGGTTTTGAGTAGAGAGAGTGCAGCAGCAGCTGCTTCTGGCTTCCTTGCAGTCATTAAGAGAATTTTGTGTATTAGATGTGATAGTTTAAAACAGAAAATATACAAAAACAAAATTTAAATAAAAATGTTGAAAGATTTGTGGTTTCCTAGAGAATTTTAATTTTAAAGCAAAATTGAGATGAAATTTGATTAAAAAAAACTTATTTAATTTTGAAATTACGTACTTGTCTACGTCTCGGACAGATTTAAAAATGTTTTGTACTGCGATGCCAGTGCACTAGTATTTGACATATCTTTACCACACATTGGATTGTTTTTAATTTTATTTAATAATTTAGTTTAGCTTAAATTTTCACCTGAGAATACAAAAGTCGTGTATTTTTTATGTGAAATTCCGGAATTCAATGGTCGAACGGAAGCTTCTTCGGAAAATATATGAGCTCCTTCGGAAAATATATGGCAACGTCGTTACCCGATTTTTCTTCACTGATTCCTATTCCGACCGAACGAAGGAATGGGACCGGGGTGATAACAGAAGGTAGAGAGTATAGGCATTTCTGAGAAGACATAAGACAAGAAAGAAAAGAACAAGGTGAAAGAGCAGGAAAAGCGAAGAACTATTTCGCCGCGTGTGGCTCGACCCATAACCCATAATTGTAAAACTTTCAGCTTACACTTCGACATTAAAAAGTTAAAAATATAATTTAAAATGTCTTACCGCCAGCAGTTGTAGAGGCATTGACAAGTTTTTATTTAAAACAAACTCAGCCTGCACAATCGAAAGGGCGAAGTTGAATTGAGTTCAGTTGCCACATGCGGCACAACATACATTGAAAATTAAAAAAGTTGCATTTCAATACAGTTTCCTCTTACCCTCCACCTACACCAAACTATTCCGCCCTTCTAACTGTCATTTATTCCGAACCTTGTAGAACTTTACTAATGGAAAACATGCTAGTGAATAATTATTAAAAAGAACTGATTTTAATCCAAGGGATTTATTATGATAGAGTAATTAAAAATATATCAAAATGTTAGACAAAACGAGTTGAAAATAATATGAATTTTACTAAAACTCAATTATGGCTGTATTAATCTCTTTAATTTTGACCACACTTAACCAATTGCCGACAAACACAATTAATATGTAAACTGTATCTATATCCTGTGGAATTATATATAATACGAGATTAAAACTGAATTTATCATAATAAAAATCCTTCTTGAATATTTTTAATTGAAATTTTCAATTCCATAATTTCCATAAATATAAAAACAAAAAAAACATACGGAATTACTTTTAGATATATGATACTGACAACCTTCTTTGCATTTCATATACATTTTTTGAATTCATTGCGTTGCTTTCTATAAACGTTGATTATTAATAATGATGGTGCATAATGAATCAGAATACCAATATCCAATCGAGACCAATTAAGAATTGCAATCTTAAATAAATCATATTAATGAAAAGCAAAATTTTCTCTATAACTTTAAAATTTATAAAAAAAATTCAATTCAATTTGAACAATTAAAATTCACAGAGATATTCCAATATTATGAAAGTGTGGAGTGAAAGTATGGAGTCAATAGGCTTCCTACCATTGAAGAATTTTATAAAGAGCTGAACGAGGCGACGATGTAAGATGCCATTTTTTGAAGTAGCCAAAGCACGTAATAATATAAGTCTATGAACATAAAAATCACAAAAATCCATAAATATTAACAAAGATTTTTCAATATCTCGGATCTGGGATTACCTGTAACCGCAATTCGTGATACTAATAAAATTGTAAACATCAAACAGTGTAAAATAAGAAAATTTTCAGGGTTGGGCAATGCTTTTCGAATATTTCCGAAAATCAGTGGGATTTTATAATATATCGACTATTACCTCATGTAAACTCAAGCTTAACGTAAAGCTCACTATCAATATTTACTGAATTTCCATGCCGAGTTTACCCTGTGTTTACCCAGAGTAACCGCCCATGGAAACGGGGGTTTAGTAAAGTTTCGTTAAATTCAAGTAAACTTGACGAAATTATAAACGTTTCTACTACCAAGTTTCCATGGGAGTCAAGTTGAGTTGTGGTTGAGTTGAAATGACACAAAAAAATCCTTAATTTAAACTGTAGATAACAAAAAATCACAGGTTCTTTTAATGGCACTCAAAAAGTCGTTAACAATTTATTTGAGAGATTTTCATCACCGTTCCAAATTAAACATCCATAAAATAAGGACTAGATCCATTATGCTCTCTGTTTGATGGTGTTTTTGTTTATAATTAGGACATCCCACCTCCTAACCATCCTTCGAAATCGTCTGTCTCATCAAGAAGGGCATATTCCTTGTTGATATTCCAGATAGACGACAGAGAAGTACCGTAGTGGAGGATAATAATTGTTTGGCGCCAAGATTTTTCTTTTATGCCATAAAATACGCCAGCAGCAGCTCTCTACCGTAAATTTCCACTTAGTAATGTCCTTTTGTAGAGTTTTTTTAAAGGTTTTATTCTACTCAAATATTGCAGGACAACAAAAAAATTATTATGGTTCTATACTTTAAGGATCTATACTTTAAGTTTCCATAGTTGTGAATTATTAAAAATGCTTTTTAGTTTCAATTTATAAAAACCTTTAAATACACCAGACACAATGCCGCAAATTGTGAAAATGTTCTGGAAATGTTTCAACAATTTTTTTTAAAAAGGCAAGAAAAATGCCAACGAAGATTCCCAGATATGCACAAGTGGCCATGCCTGAAAAGAACCAATTTCACAGTTCCTTATGAATTCCTGGAATATTCTGAGGGACTTTGTAGATTTGTAAAATTCCAGATTAAATTTGTCCGACTGCGCGTCCCTTTCTCTAGGATACTACCTGAATTTTAATTTTTCATAAGGACATCACTGTGAGGTTTTTTTTATTCATATCATAGTGTCCCTGCTGCCTTTTTCATGATGTTTTATTGACAATCAGACTTTGTTGGCTTAAACTGGTAATTATTGTAAAATATAGAAAATTTTAGAAGAAAATGCGTTCGGTAGCCATTTCCATTCGTACGAAAAACAACATCTAAAAAACACAGTAACTAGTCCAAAAATATTGATTTATTTAAATCCACTTCAAATCAAAAAAAAGCAAATGTATATCCAACCTTATCAATTCAATAATTCTATTCCTGTCATCAAGGATAAATTCAGTTGTGTTTTCTACAATATTAAATTACGATCAAACTCGGCCCAATTAATTATTCCAAATTTGGTGCGATTTGATTTGCACCTGTGCCACGGGGCGGCGGGTGTTTCAACAGAATTATCATTTATTACACTGGCCGCCAGGGTGTTAAACAGCAAAACTTAACTATGGCCTAATTGCCTCCAATCCAAATGCTAATTACTTATTTGAAATGCAATTAAGGATCCCTAAAGTACAGGTGGTTTTTCTATATAATTACCTTTTCCAATTAATCTCGATGGTGTTTTCTAGTTAAGTTTCTTTTTTTTTTGGTGTACGTCTCCTGGTTTTTCTGGAGCTAAATTTAGTGATGCACAACTGTGAAAAGGCTTTAGAAAATTTTAAATGGAAAACTGGGATTTATTAAAGGAGTCACTTTAATCTAGATGGATTCTACATAGAAGTCCTTTTTGCCATTCTTTACAGAAAAAGATCAAATTTAGATTGTGTAGGTGGCTACTGTAATTATGTTGTCTAGGAGGTGGGCTTGGGAATATCATGGTCTTTTTCGAGTCCTGAGTGGGAAGAACTTGAAAAGTGGTGGCGGTAGGGCGACTATGAAATACGACAAGGGTTGACATAGGCATTAATAGTATAAAGAATTATTATGAGCTTAAAATATTAATAATCGAACCATTTTGCTCCCTTCAGACTGATACTAAAATGTCAATTTTTTTTAAATATGATTAAACTTGAGGTCAAGATGGCGCTTGTAGTATCGAAATAGAATTCATTTTAAAAAGCGTTATTAAAGTTGTCAAAGCTGTCAAAGTTATATCAATCACGTTTTTTTCATTTTCTTAGCGATTTACAACAAACTTTTTTATATTTAAAAAACATGGGTGTTGTGGCCTGCGTGCCTTAAAGTAACGTGGGCCATGTAGGGCGGTGGTAAACTGGAGAACTAGCAAGAAGAAACACCAATGCCGAACAGGCCAATGTGAAGAGGTCAGACAAAACTATATATATCCGCTATCATTTCACTCTTCTTACTTTCGCCGCATCGTGTTATCACAGTTCGAAACTGGAAGTATTCAAAACCGTAGTGCAGAGGAGGAACTTGGACGAACTACTGCTGAAACTGAAGCTGGAGGAATGAGCCAAGGATACTGAGTGAGCATCTGCAGTGCTTGAGATCGTGGAAATCAATCTATAACACCCTAATACCCTCGACAGACTAGCACCCTTAATCTAGATTATGACGTCAAAATGACGTAAACTCCATTTAATTTCCATATCTTTTAGATGGTTCTGCGTCATTCTGACGTCATAATCTAGATTAAGTTTCTAGTCTGTCCCCGGTATAAGGCAGCCACAGATAACCTTCGGATCTTCCTAAAAAAGGATAACCTCGATGTTACCTAAATATAAGGACGACACATAAAAGGGCTCTTGGGGAGGCAATATAACACCTTCTACTACCGCATATACCAAAGATAAGCCAAGATTTTGTATTCTGGTTGAAAGGCACATTAAAGCCTACCTCTGCCCTAACGTATATTTAGATCAGCGCGGCGGTGGGAGGCAAAAAAGGCCTTTACTTTACCTCAGCCTGCATGGCTCATGGCCTATCTGTATCCCGGAGAAATTCATACAGATATCTATCTATCTATAATATATATTGTCACTCGCACGCATCGCACGCACGCATGTATCTATCTACAGCGAAAGAGCTCTAAATACAGTGACGATGCCCTCTAAGCTAGTCAAGCGAATTATAGCTAAGCTAGGTAGGCTCTGTAGAAGGAATACCGTGACTCCCACATGAGTTCCCGTACATAGGAACATAGATAGGAACGAGAAAGCCGACCACTAGCCAAGCAAGAAGCCTTTCTCTGGGCTGGGGGATTGAGTTGGTTAGCAGCTCATATCAAAACGGCACGCCAAAGCTCTGATTGGACCTCCGGTCGCACTGGGGGCAGCCTTTTCGATCTACATTAAACCGTCTACATTTTATGGCGTTGTGTTGAACATTTCTGTTTGTTACGGTTTTAATCCGAATATCTACAACTAATAACTTCGAGTATCGGCTCCCCTGAAGCTTCAGACGTCTTCCACAATTAATATTTCATCTGCAAATAAGAGTCACGTTGTCTATTTTACTTCTAGTTCTCCCAAACGGCTACATCCAAATGTTTTCATAAATTTTCCTGTGATATAACCAGATTCTACCTTAGGCTGTCTCTAAACTTAGTTCTTGTCATAATATACAAGCTGAATAGAGGAAATATTAAAGTTTCATGATTTTTTAATCAAGTTTTGTTAGTCTTCTCCATCTTGCGACATCGTGGCTATAGGGCTTACAAATTTTAATTCCCAGAAATCCCAACTCACTTAGTCAAACTTTTACAATATGCCACAGAGTCCTCAGTATATTAATTAGAATATAATTTCGTTCGAGTATAGCTTAAAATATAAATGCCCAACTCCCCAGCCATTCATCTTGTAACCGAAAACAATAAATCACATCTAAGTCTAGACATATCAGCGTTAACCATGCCCAATACCCGAAGAAATAAGAAATAAATCTTCGCATACCACAAGCGATATACTAGAACTAGATGGCCGCCTCCCCCAAAAACCAAGAACGTATTAGAGTTCACGTTTGTTTACCTAATCAATTGCTGTCACAATTTATATGAAAGCGAAATTGTGCAGAGGAGTACATAAATATATCATAAGAAAGACACTCAATATTCAGCTGAGTAAAAGGGATGTAATTAAGAAGGGTTAAGGGTTCCCGATCCAAAGGTAGAATGGCAAATTTTGTGAAACTATTTTAAGATTAACTCAAGTGCTTTTAATTAATCCCGCATAATAAATTATTAAGTTATTCGCTAAATCCTTATGCGGTAAGGACTCAAACGTTTTTGATTAAATAATTGCGGTTGTATATGCTTTAGGAGGATGGAGTTGTAGGGTATTCCGAGGCGGGTGTACACCATCCCCTATGAGGTATGTGTGTTGAGATTTTAATGAGGCCACTTTATTTTGTAGGAATGGGGGAAATTGAATGGTGGTTCCTGGTATCGTTCAAGACAGTTAGCAATTGAAATTTTTTCTTTTATTGAAAAAATCTTTTTTTAACCTTTAAACGACTCTAAAACCACGAGGTCTATGTCCGCTGGTAGTAGTATAGCTATATCGGTTCTGGCACTGCAACGTTATCGGTTATAGTCTCGGGTGTGGATGTTGGATTAGCTTGAATCGACGGTTTTGGTTTGTGTCTTGGCTTCAATCTAAGTTTTATTCTGGACAACAACCTTTGTGGTGAGTTTTGGTTGGGCTTAAGGAGACGATCCTCGGCACTTCATTAAAACGTCTATATTATGCGACTATATCTCAGATAATTGATTTTTCAATAGATAAAATACCCAAAACCATAAAACTAGATAAATCTTTACTAAATTTTTCCTGTACGAACAAAATTAATAATTAAAACTACAAAACACAAAGACCATTTTCAAAATAAAAACCTTCCTTCAATCTTTAATATATAAACACAACAAAGGACCAAAAGTGTTATTAATTAATAAATTATTTTCCATCCTATCTCCTTACAAATACACACGCACCAAATTCAGGAAATATACGCCCAAGATACAATCTCCAAAAGTGTAATTAATTTGATTTTCACAACTTTCCCCCTCCACTAGAAACTAATTTAACAATAACTCATTCAGCAAATCTACTCGACAGG
Source organism: Thereva nobilitata (assembly GCA_963855945.1). Lineage (NCBI taxonomy): Eukaryota > Metazoa > Arthropoda > Insecta > Diptera > Therevidae > Thereva > Thereva nobilitata. The sequence continues at coordinate 3,953,001 of OY979697.1, forward strand.
AAGGATTCGTAAAAAGGCAATTTTTGACACCATATATACAGGATTAAGGATAACAAACAACCGGCTTCAAACGAAATCCATATGAAACTAATGTCCTGTGGCGATACTACATGTTTCCCGAAAATTCTTAAAGGATACTATTTCTTCTCAAGAAAATAAAATTACAAAAACACACAAAAAAAAAATATGTGAGAGAGAGGATATTTTTTTCTAACACAAATGAAAATTGTATAAGAGAAATGAAAGAGAAAAGGATTAAGGAGAAATTCAAATTGGTGCCTCATGTCTTCTATGTAAACGCTCTCCAAACGCATGCCTAGGATGTCCTAAAAATTTATTATGAATGAAAAGCTTGAAAAAAAATTAATTTCACTGAGAGAGAGAGAAAGAGAGATGAAAACTCACACCCATAAAGGACGAACGAGAAACTGAAGGAAATGAAACATAACACTAAGTCTCTGCTCAAACGAGTTCCACACTCATTCTTTATCCAATTTCAAAATACTATCATTATCCTTTGACATTCCCTTAGGACTGGCTCCTCTTTTCTCACAATCCCAGATACACACATCCACGCCTGTGTCTGCCCGTGTTTTACCTTTCAGAATTACCTTTGGGCACACAAAACTTAAAGCTTCAATTTCTAAATTGCGCTTTTCGCACGGTTTAAGAAGTTCAAAGACATTTGGGCGTGCCTACGTACAATTTGATGATGCATGATATTAGATCGTGTTTAAAGGGAAACAAACAGGACGAAGGAAGGACGAAATTTTGTGTATAGAGTATTTTTTTAAGTAAGTTGATTTTTTTGAACCAACAGTATTGATTAACTTCCCGGCTTTTGATGGGAGGAGGGTCCCTCTGACCAATTCGACCAAATTTGGAAGAATTACCATGGGAGATTTTGAAGAATTATCATGGTAGAGATTAAAAACGCCATTGCTACCAATCGGCAAACAATGCTTCGGAACCAGATGGACAACATAACGACGACTGTTGCTTTTCGAACCAGGGCACGATTCGGAACATGGAATGTAAGAACATTGCTTTCTGATTGACGGCTGGAAGAAGTCCGGAACAGGATGATAAAATTAAGAACGTGGGCCTAAGCGAGACCAGATGGCACGAGGCGGGGGAACATATCTGCCCAAACAGTGAATCCTTTTTATATTCTGGCAGAAACGAAACTGTAAACCGTAGACAGTAGCCCCAAAACAAGGTGGAGGCGAGCCTTATTACCAGAGAAGAGGCCACAACAACTGGGAGATCTTGGACGGAGCTGAGAGCTGTCGCACAAAACAAAGCCCGCTAGAGGGCTACTGTTTCCGCTTTATGTCCCACGAGTGGTTTAAGGAGCAGAAGAAATACTCGTATTTGCCTCCTTATTAAAAAAAATCCAACCTTCACACCAACCAAATCCAAAAAAAAAATTTAACGCCGAAAATTAATCAAAAACCCCCACCAAAGATCCATGTTAAATTTCCCAAAAAAAACACAAGAATACCATAAAAAAAAATTTCACCCAATTTAATATCAAAGTAATATAATTTTATCAATTTCAAGTGTCATATAACGCTAAAGGGTTACAGCACACACATATCACCATATCCTGGGTGATTCCAACCGCAAACATATCCTGACATTCACTCTCTATGTGCCATGTTCGAAATGTGTTCCAATCTCTGAAAAACCAAAGGCCTCGAGACTGATTCATCGAGGAGGAAAAAAGGATCTCAATATCGAAGGAATCGAGCGTGACACGATATGGGCGTATATCCTTCCCCGACTTTTATCTCAGTTTTATCTGAACGTAGTAAGACCACGTTGTCTGTGTGAGGAGCAAAAATCTTGTTTTCCACTTTATTGAACAGCACTTTTCAACGCTAAGCGATTTAGAATGATGTCCTTATTTTTTTGTTCATTTTTTTTTGTGTCGGTGGTGCGTGCCGTAAGAAATTTCGCCTGACCTTCAAAATTGATTGGTTTCATATAAAGTGGGGGAAGAGGGAGAGAAAGGGAAGTTAATTTGGGCGTATGGAAATTAATTCTGTTTTAAGGATTTTTGAAAGGATGATAAATGATTGGAGTGATTTAGTGGACTAGATGAGTTCTTTGTTTAAAATTGAAGCTGTTGTTTTCAATATTCACACATAGTCTAACACTCGTAGGCAGAGCTGAAGGATTCATAAACGTTGCCTTGCTCAGTATCAAAAGTAATATGCTGCACTGAACCTACAAATGTATTGAAGATATGTAAAAATAATAATTTTAATTTGTTATAGCAAAGCACAGGAACCAATGCTTCGCTGCACTCGATTGAAGTGCATTATCACCGAGCCTAGAGCTCTTATAAAGGCTTGGCTATCTACAACAACTCCAATGGTACATTCTTGTGTAGATTCGAGGTTCATTTTCCGACAGGCCTTCAGGGGAAAAATAAAATAGGCTGGTCGAGGTGCAATTAACACCAGAGAACATCCTGGCCCCTGAATTGGGTCGAGGCCACACGTCTCACAAAGAAATCACAGACGGAAGGTCACTGAGCTCTCGGTCCAACTGTTCCGGCTAAGGTGAGCAACACGTTGATGACGCCAGGCCGTAGTAATGACTTTACGGCTTGGGTCCAGTGAATTGGGTCGAGGCCACACGTCTCACAAAGAAATGAGAGATGGAAGGTCACTGAGCCGTCGGTGCCACTGTTCGGGCTAAGGCGAGCAACACGGTGATGACGCCCGACCGTAGTAATGACTTTACGGCTTGGGTCCAGTGAATTGGGTCGGAGCCACATGTTTCACAAAAAATCATAGACAACTGTGGAGCACACATCCGGCCACTTGACTAATGAAAGATAAGCCGCAAAATAAATCTATTATCGATCTAGATGTTGAAATGTCAATCAAAAAGATCCAAAATCGTCCAAAATCGCATGACTTTTGGGTTAGACCAGTGAAATATATTTATTTCAAGAAACATTCAACAACTTTTAAGCACAAATTTTACATAAAAACTAACAAACAAATTATCACTTCATGTCCACCTCAGTATTTTAATATCCTCCTTTTTAACTCCTCCCCAAAAAACTACAATATAATGAATCACAGTCTTCCTTCCATTATCACTACAGGAGATTGAATCACAACCTTTTGAACGACTACCAAGATAGCGCTGCTGACTAACTATTCTTTTTGTTGTAGACTATAAAAATCCTAGTTGAAATAATTAGTCCGAAACCATCTAGGAGCGTTATGACTACCGAAAACACCCTCGTGACACCGAAAACACCCCAAATTCCACTCGTGACTTTCATTTTCTTTTAAGTTTATTAATTTTTCTACTCTTTAACCGTCATTATCACTCGAATACATAGATTACTTCAGGAACATCGGACGCGCATCTGTAAACTAGAAATATTTCTTCACGAACCACTTAGCTGAATTGCGCTGAATATGCAAAGTAGGAGCTGAATATGTATGTTAAGTAGTACGCATGAGAGAAATTTCCATAGGTTTTATCCTGAAAAAAATTTGGCGCAATACATATTTTTTATCAACAATTTTTAATGGATCAAAATTTCCGCTCACATCACACCGAAAGTAATAAAATATTTTTCTTTCTGAAACAGCTGCGGCTTAATTGAATCGTTATGGCGGTTAAGTCTCTTGAACTGAATATAATACCCTTCTTGACCAAAAAAACAGCCAACACGCCTCTTATTCACCACTTGTAACCACTACCAGCTCAATGGCTTCATTCATTGCTTAATCATTCATAGAATTCGAATATTTAACAGCAACACAAAATATATATATTCCAGAAAATATTCACAAATTTATCTCCAATGATTCTTCAACAATATTTTCTGCACAGTCATAACAAAAGTGGATAAGAACAAAATGAATTCATGCAAGGATAATGAAAATGGATCATGTAAGCAAAAAAACTTGAATAACAATTTTGTGTATTTCGAGGCGGACAAAAGGATCTATGTGGTATGCGAGAATCTTTCAACAATTTATTTTTGTTGAATTGCACATTTTCCAGTAAATTTCTTCAATGGAACAGTATGGTAAAAAAGGATTAAAGTAAGTCTTTTTCAATGTGAATGAATAACAGCGCAGTGCAAGAGGGCTTAAGTTGAATAGACGAAAAAGTTTTAACTCTTTGTGAATAAAGTTTTCAAGCAGCTTATGTTAGAATCCAGTTGGCATTGTTGAACGGAGTAAATCTCTCCATTGTCCGTGTAGGGGAGCAGACTTGAAGTTTAAAGTCGTAAAAAGAGTTTTAGATATATTAAAGGAGTTTTGAAAGTAAATATTTCTTGGAATTTTAAGCATGAGAAAAATGTGTTATACATATAAGAATATTGAATAATGTTTATATCGAACAAAAAAGCAAAGATACTAAAATCTCTGATAAAAATGTAATATAATACCTAACCTTACCAAGAATAATGTAAACAAGAGAAAAGTTAACAAGTATTATCCTCTGTTCATCTCCAAGCAGTTACGGCAACAGACGTTATGTGGGATACCGAGCTTGGCTGTGTGGTCCTTGTTCTTTTTCATCAACTATCGCCTACGTGTAACGGTTTCCGAGATATAAGCAATTTTGTTAACGGATATCGACTCTAGACAGTGTTTCGGTGGGGGTTTTATTTATAGGGAGTCTAAAATTTCATCAAAAATGGCCTACGTAAAAACCGTTTTCTAGAAGTAAACAATTTTATATTTTTGTTAGCGAATATCAATTCTAAGCGCTGTTTGGGTGTATGAATTACCCGAGGGTCCAAAATTTTATCAAAAATCGCCTACGGGCAACGGTTTTCGAGATATAAGCAATTTTATGTTTTTGGTAACAGATGTCGACTTTAGACGGTGTTTCGGTGGAAGTGTATCCGCGTCTATAATTTAGACATAAGAATTGTCTCTAAGAGTACGAGGTCTAAGATGCATTTTTAGTAACTGACTCGACTCTATACTAAGAACTCGTAAGGCCCCTAGATTTGTTGTAAACATGAGGTAAAGCCTTCTTATGTGGTTCCGAGACAAACAAATATCACCTTTTGTAATTTAAATAATGCAACGTGGCTTAATAATTTTGTTGATGTTGATTTTCCATTTTCGGTGATTTTTGTACAAATTTGGACTTATACTATTTGTGTAAATAGAAATGGTTTCATATGTTACTTTAAAGTAAGATGAGTTTTTTTTTTTAATTAAACATTTTCCTGTATTCTTTTACTTTTTTCTATATTATACAATATATTATTTCTGTCATAAAAAAAGAAACAAATTAATCAAACCACATGCCATATTCTTAAAGAACAATTCTTCTTGAGTTTTGCGGACCTCTAACACCTCTGAAATTTACAATTTTCTACACTTCAACAAAACCAACGAATATGTCACAATAAAAACATTATCATCCCAAGCTCCTATCACAGAAAAAAAAACATATAAAAACAACCATCCTGACATTTGTCTAAAGCAGCGGTGGTGGTTCAATAAATTTCAATTCAATCCTTAACGTTATACTCCCAAGATCCAAAACACCTTAGCTCAACATTTTTCGACTCACAGAATATGGAAACTCTGTACGCAGAATATGTCGCCATAGATGACATATGGCAGATGTTTCAGGTGTGTGGCCACCTGATTGTTTCCATCTACTTGTGTGTATGAAGAATTTCTTCTGAATTGGGATTATATTTTCATGAATATTTTCATGATAAAGAGACAAGAAATACGAGTATGATATTAATGGTTGAATTTATGTGGCGGATTCGTAGTGGAGGCAGGACTCAAGACGATTGAGTTATGAACCGGAATTGAAATATTTCGGTTTTGTTGTCTTTGTGAAGTTTTAGAGTGGAATAAATGGCGGGTAGTTAGGGATGGGTGTAAGGCTTTTGGGATTTTCTTTCTATAAAGAGTTTGGAACTTCTCATACATTCAGCAATGCTTTCTGCGTAATTCTACCAAATTATTATACCCAATTTGGAATGCGTTTGCATGTGTTGATGCATTACTAACTACTTATCTGTTTTCTCGCAGTTTGCTTTACTCGCTCAGTGACGTCATCGGTTGTGGACTCGGGTGTAAGCTTTATTCGGGACAAGAACCGGTGTGGCGAGCTTTCCAGATAGAGATAGACCAAATATCAGGTGTATCTGATCTACCTGGTCTACCTTGTCTATCTAAAAAGCTCGCCGCAAAAAAGCTCACCACACCGGCTCTTGTCCCGGATAAAGCTCACCCAGAGTCCACACCCGATGACGTCACTGAACCCAGAACTCGGTTGCTATACTACTCCTAGTCTCCCTGTGAATCCGCACTCCAACTTGTTAGCAGTGTTCGAAAGGAAAGTCTTTCGGAGAATTGTTGGCCCCTTATGTGGGGAATGACGATCCCGGAAATTCTATAACGACGAAATCGCGAAGTAAAGCTCAGTAGGCTTCGGTGGGCAGGGCATCTATGTCAATTATCTTGGTGACCATAAAGGGTGCCATTAGCATACTCAGTAGTCCGGTTCTCGTTCGATTGCGTAGGTCAAGCAGCATTGGACATGGTCAGTACTTAGTTGGGGGACTGCTTGGTAAAATAACACTCGCGTTTAGAATGATCTATGCCGGGGCGGGTGCGGATTCATGCCTGTGGAGGGAGCGTGCGTACCGTTTTTCGGTTGACTTTGACTCCGGATCAGGACCATTGCAGGGAGCAGGAGAAGTTTTGTGCAATTTTGTATAAGTCATTAAAATGGTTGGGTTTGTTAAATCTAATATACGATTTTTTTCATGGTAATTGAGACCACATATATGTAATTAACAGTGCCCCAATTAGTAACTCTATCTCAATGTATAAAAAGGTAAAGATAATTACATTTTTGATTAATTTTTTGTTCCTGTCTTTAACGTTGCAAAACCCGCCTTAATTATAATTTTACTAATTCATTCGTTTAATTGTGTGAAATTACTTCACTTTTCAGTATGCAATTTTCCAGTTACAGCACAAAAGGATATTTTCGCAAAACGTGTCGCCATAATTGCATAAAAGCTATTCACCCACTACGGTGCTATGCAGAGTCGTCTGCATACGTTCTGCTACCAACAACACAAAATTGTACTTAGAGATTTCGCAGTAACGATTATAGCCCCGACCTCATTGTATCCTTTCAAGGATTTGGACTAAAGTTTTGCTCCTCCATTAAAGCAATAAATTCCATTGCAGCTAGACATTCGCAAATGTGAGATTGCTTTGTGGCTGGCAGGAAGATTGTTTCACCACCAACCAGCATTTACCTTTCTGAGTGGTATTTTAATGTTGAGTTGATTTATTGCTTTAACAATAATGGAAGGCAACTAAAGTGTCCAAAAGTGTCTTATGGTATCCTTCAAATCAATTTTGTGGAGTGAGCCACATTATTCAGGACTTGTTGAAACAAAATGATACAAAGTACGGTTCGTAACCAAGTTTTGACTGTGTCTATTATCTATTGCCACATCCGGGGAATCCTTGTGGATTATTCTCACCCCTAAAGACTATCCTTCATTGGCTCTACTATCGCACTATGTTCAAATTGTTTCACTCCCTATGTGCTCACTAAATTCCAGGGTCGCATGTCTCACTTGCAGCTTAACCGTTTCGCACTTGTAATGAAATTCTCTTCCAAATGAACGGACAATGCCAGAATACCAAATACAATGTACGTTAGGCTGGGGATTTCTAGTGTTTTGTATTGTGTTTCGGTCGTATATGAAATGTAAAGGATTCTCACCGAAGGAATCTAGACATATTCTTGACGTTTAGGCATTCAAATTGGCCCCACTCAAAGTCCATTTTCGTTGTTGAATATTTTGCTGCTGCTACAGATTATCCTGGACAGAGTAAAAATAGACTTTAATTTTTTTTTTTTTTGGAAATAAGGATGAATTTGTTGAGTCTTTAGTTTGCATGGATGAATTCTAGGATTTTTTCCCAATGTTTTTTTTTTGGAAAGATTCGTTCTCGTTGTTTGGTTAGGCGTAAAGCGGAAATATTCGACCATGTGTAGCTATCAAAAATATATTCTTAGAATCTTTTCTTGAGAGTTAAATAAATAAAACTGAATGGGATTTATGTTTTGAAGGGTCACTTTCTTAAGAAAAGATATTCATGGTCCTTCGAAATGGATTTTTATATTTTATTTTTTCACAAACTTTCTCAAAGTATAATCTTAAATTTTTTATCTCCTTTACATATAATCTTAAATTCTCTTTTTACATTTTCTTGAATTTGGTTTCACTTAACTTGATCCTTTGAGCTTGATATCACCTAGAGCGACGAAAGTGTACATATTCCTTCCAACTGTGTGGTAAAGTGAAAGTTTTATTCAGTACTTCTTAAAAAGCCTATTTATGTCCAAAGCTAAAGCACTTCTTGGTCTTTTCAGTTTGATATTATACAGGAATCTGAAGTGTGTGAAAGAGTCTGCATTCATTCATTTCTCTCAACTTTGATGGTGGACCTTCGGATTCAATGTGAAATACTTTTATGAGTACAGAATCCATTTACGTCAAAGCTTACTACAAAAAATGTCTTTCATCTTTGTTCAACGATGATGCTGTGTAAATCTTTCAAGCCAGCTTTGATCTTTCTTTATTCTGAGTCTCAAAAAGAGTTGATATTGAAAAAATTGTCAATGGTGTTTGTTATGGTATATTTTGTAAGAACTTCATATTTTTTACTATATCAATGATGTTGTTTTATAAATGGTTCATTAAGGTATGTTGTGGAGGCAAAATCGAACTGTTACCTCCTCATGGTGCTCCTGGACAAACAACTAACGACGACTGTAGAGAGCACATCCTTCAAAGCCTGTTCGGAAATAGCAATTTAATTCCGACCATAAAAAAAACGTGCCGGATGAGTAACTTAACGAAAGATAGAAATCACAAATTAATGCTCTTAATTGCGTTATTAATTTGGACTCAAGTTTGGTTTTTGTTTTAGTTAGTCCACGTTCCGATCGTAGCAGGCATTTAGCCTGTAATTTGCCGACGTGGCTCTGTTTTGAGGCGTTGCTGCGTGGTCGCTGCTTGGTTGCTGCGTGACTGCTGCTTGGTTGCTGCATGATTGCTGCGTGGCTGCTGCGTAATAATTTCTGAAAATCAATTATTAATTTTGGAGATTTAGTGACCTCTGTGTTTCGGATATATTGACTCAACATGTCAGTGGATCTGGGATATGATAGGATGAAAAGATCTCAATACAGTCTTTTCGGGTTACTGTCTCAGCCCGTCAGTGGATCCTAGGAGTGTGATAAAAAGACCTCAACACAGTTTTTTATTTGATCGAAATCACTTGCTTGGAAATGATGATTTGACATGATTTTTACATCTTGCAAGCTCAACATGCTTGAAAATCTGAAGTGATCTGATTTGACTTCGATTGTGCGCCGATATTTATTTACGTATATTTTGGAGAAAAAGGTAGTTGAATTTGACCTTTTTGTTAAAAAAAACAACATTTTGACTTTGATGACTCATGGGATGGTAAGGTAGAACCTTCACTTTTACAGTTTTCAATAGGTGGGAGTATTCCGCGTGCAGTACTATCTTATTCACGAAAATAGGACATAGGGTTACAAAAATACAGGGTGATATGCAAAACACCAAAAAAAACTTCAAAACGCTCTAGCTTCTAAACCGTTACGATTTCCCCCTCACCCATACGATTTTTTATTCGTTTATCCAAAACCTATCCACAGCCGGCCACTTTGTAACTTTATGCAAGACACCCTGTGTATAAGACGCCGATAAAAATTCACAAATATAATGACTATGTTTTGTTGACAGATGCCTTGGTTTGACGTTTCTAATCTGACATTTTTTCCCAGCCTTTTACTGTTGGCGCCATCTATTGGAAAACGGCGGTTTTCAATTTGTACTCTTAATAATTTTTGTCAATCCTTGATACCTTTTGGGATGCCTTATAAAAATTAGCTGATGCTGGAGGAACGGTTTTTTACAGGGTTTTTTAATGAACTTGAAAAAGGACGAAATTAAATAAAAATTGAGCACTGTCAGCACATATGCTGAGGTAACAACAACCTGAAAAAAAAGGATTTTTCATTCTAAATTGGTTACGTTTAAAACACCCGAAGGACTCACTTGCGAGGGCGGCTGCTGTGTACAGTAGTGAGCTGATACAATTAAATTCAAGGTAAAAATGTAATTTTGTTCTTGTTGAGATGCAAAAAAAAATTAAAAAATTTAAATTAAATTTTCAGCAACAATCGCGAAACTTTGTTTTGTTTAAATTCAGTTAAAAATTCGCGATATATTTTTATTGAACACAGGTGAAACAGAAATAACCTTAATTGGTGGTTGTTTCCGTGATTTCCAATGGATTTTAAAATTATTGTCAGATTTTTTAATTTTATGAAATTATTAATGGGTAATGAAATATTTTAAGTTATAATTTTTGCTTTAATTTTAACAGTTTCAATATTGTTAAGAGTTTTCATACTGTACTGTAATTGCATTTTGTTCTGCTGTTTGTATTTAACGTAAATTTTTTATTTCCTTACCTACTGCGTCCGTTCTCCTCCTTTTCACTAGAGGTTCCCTACCATCCGTGTCGCCCCTTGAAGGTTGTAGTAGGCAGGCCCGACGTTTGGGTCTTTTGCGCCCGGTTCAGTATGCCATATTGCGCCCCATCAGCTGTTCATTTTTTGATCGCAGTGTAGGACAATGGAGAAAGACACTAAAGAGATTTTTCTCTCAATGGAGGCATTTTTTTCCCTGAATTTTTACTTCTGATTCTCAAAAAACCAGGCTCCTTCATTTTTTGAGTAAAATCTCGATAAAAATTGCTTCAGTAAAATTTTATGAAAATCTCGAAGCTACACTCTCAGGTAAGTTCCTGCACGAGGGGAAGTAAAATTGCTTTTTTTGCATGAGAAAGTATAGGGACAGAAATTAGGCAAATTTGTGTCGCGCCCGCGGATTTTTGTGGAAAAAATATACCATGGTAATAAAAATTAATTCCTTTAATAGATGAAAATGAAGTGACGAGAACCCTTATCAATTTTTTTTTTCAAAGTTTTGATTTTTTTTTAAATCTTAATTTCTGAAATGGCGCCCGGTGCAAGTGCACCATTCGCACCTATAAAAGCGCCGCCACTGGTAGTAGGAGATTGGGAGTGAGAGAGGGAGGGAGTGTAAAGAATATAATGCTTCCAATTGGTGGCAGCGGTTCTTGTGGTGGGATCCGGGATTCTCAGAAGGCCGTACGTCTGAATATATTTCTTTCTTAATCGAGTTAATCTTCTAGCTCAGAAGTACACTTCTCAGCTGGGCTGAGAAACGGGCCACGCCTATGTGCAGGGACCGAACCAGCCGAAAGCACCAAAAAAGGTATAAGAAGAGAAAACACCACATAACGAGCATGCGATCGAAAATGCAGGCTCCTTCTCGACCCTCCCCGGCACTCCGGTACCAAGCCGGTCCGGTCCCTGCACACAAACGCGGTCACATTTACCACTGCACAGTGGCTCAGCTAAGACATGCAAACAAAAAAATGTTAAAAACATATAACTTAAAACAGTAAGAAATGCAATACACAAAGAAGCGTGCAAGAAAGCGAGTCATGTGAGATTGAAAAGACTCCTTTTAAGGACGTCCTTACTAATGCTCACGCTAAAAACATCAATATTTCTATTCACATTAATGAACATGCGATTAACAGGCTCGAATCTGCCGTAATTCGTGTTAGAGGAGTTGGTGTGTAAGAGAGGTGGCCCTCTCAAATTGTATCCACTCTCTCTAAACGACGTACGGCGACTCAGAAAACCTGAGTCGACCTTTCCATTAAGGAGCTGATGAACAAATACAACATCGGCCGACTCACGACGCCTGCAAAGAGAGCTTAAGTTGAGTAACTTAAGCCGGGATTCGTATGGTGGAAGAACTAATGGATTATCCCAAGGAAGGTGATTCAGTGCGAATCGAACGAACCTCCTTTGAACTGACTCGATTCTTCCGACGTGCAAAGAGTAGTGAGGAGACCAAACCTGGGACCCGTACTCGAGTAATGGTCTGACAAGAGAGATATAAAGGTGTTTAGTAATCAAGGGGTTATTGAATTCTTTAGACCACCTTTTTATAAAACCCAGGACTAAACTACCTTTGGAAGCAATATAGTTAATGTGAGCAGAAAAATCGAGCTTACTATCAAATCTAATCCCGAGATCTTTTACGAAATTAACACGAGGGACACACTCGTTAGAAAAGGTGTAGTTAAAAATTATAGGACTACGACTTCTCCCAAAAGTCATGGTTTCACATTTACTAATATTGAGAACCAGGTTGTTGTTCGCACACCAAGAGTAAAACGTATCAAGGTCAGCTTGCAAAAGTTTGCAATCCTCGATACTTTTTATGTGACGGTACAATTTGATGTCATCAGCGTAAATCAAGATTCTACAGTGTCTTAGCAAGGGAACAATGTCATCAATTGATAGAATAAAAAGCAGGGGACCAAGATGACTTCCTTGAGGAACACCGGAAGACGCTTCAATGGTTACAGATTTGGATCCACGAAAAAGAACTTGGTAGGTCCTGTCGGCTAAGTAAGACTGGAACCAGGCTAAAAGGGCTCGTGGAAAGCCTAACATCCTTAATTTAAGAAGTATAATGGAGTGGGAGAGTTTGTCAAATGCCTTACTAAAAGCAGTGTAAACACAATCAGTTTGGTAGCCGGAAACGAAGCCTTCGACAGCATGAGAAGTGAACTCGAGTAGATTGGTGGTGGTGGAACGAGCTGCAAGAAAACCATGTTGATTCGTTGAGATGAGTTTCTTGCAGATAGGCGCGGTTGCCGAATAAATAATCGATTCAAAAAGTTTCGGTATAACAGACAACTTCGCAACTGGTCTATAATTCGATATTTCATTCTTGTTTCCGCTTTTATGAATAGGGATTATGAACGAATTTTTCCAGAGAGTAGGGAAATACCCTTTATTCAGGGATTTTTGAAAAAGGGTTTTCAGTGGAGACTGGAGAACCTCCGCACAGGACTTAAGGACAGCAGGAGGGATACCATCGGGGCCGGAAGTGAAGTCGAATGGGAGTTCGTTAATATGCTTCACGATATCGTCACTGGTAATTGAGAGAGATAAGCTATGAACCTCTCGGTTTGGAGTTATGTGACGAAAATTATTATCGTTAGGCAGAAAGCCAGAAGGTGTGAAAGATTGGTGAAAGAAAGATGCAAACATGTTACAAATCTCGGACGACTCACAACTAGACCAGTTAGTGTGCTGCATAGTATTCGGGTAGTTATCAACTTTCTTCTTAGAGTTGACAAACTTAAAGAAGTTTCTAGGATCGGTATACACATTGTCCCTCATGCTGCTGAGATAATCTCGATACCGAGCAGAAGAGAGTGAACGAAAACTGTTATAACACTCGATAAATGAATTGAGACTCGAAGAGTCCTTTCTCTTTAAATAGGTTTTCCAGAGTCCATTCTTCTGGTTTTTTAGATGCTTCAGCTCATTATTGAACCAGGGTGGAGATGAACTGGGCAACTTTCGTTGCTCAAAAGGTACGCAAGAAGCGAAGGCTTCATAAAGTACGGCATAAAACCGTGTCACGTCGACATCCAACTCATTTGCGGAAAGCAAGCTGTTGAAATCAATCGATGCAAGCTTAGATGACAATTCCCCAAAGTTAGCTTTTTTAAAGTTAAAGGAATGGCTTACCACCTCCGGACAAGAATTGTACTCTGAGTTGGAGCAATAATTAAGCAAGAGAGGAGGGTGGTAATTGTCAACTGACGTCAGGATAATTGGACTGGGTTCGACAGTCAAATTGGCCGAGTCAGTAAAGAATACAAGATCTAACTGCCTCCCCAACACGTTAGAGACACCGCTCACTTGATTCAGGCCAAGTGAGAATAAGGAATTGAGAAAGGAGGATTCCTTAGAATTCAGGTTGCCTTCGGGGAGGTAGTTATCAAAGGTATAATTACATATTTTGACTACAAATTGACCTAAATCACTTTCATGCAATGTAATAATGTTATCCTACAATTTATCATGCACATTCCCTCACAGCCAGCCATTGATACCAAATTTTGATGTAGATAATTCACATATCCTTGATACAATTGCAAGAAAATCAATTTCCTTGCTGCTCCCCATTCTTGTGTCGTTGTTGTACACATGGAACTGGAAACAGGAATGTATGAAATCGTAAAGCAATCTCCAATTTATCTCTCCAATCCTTTTGTGTATTTTAATGCCATTTGAAACCTGAAGAGGCCAAAATACCGAAATTGTTGGCATCCAGGAGCTCACTTTAGGAGATGCCATTTATACCTTCGCAAAACTATTTACTGCTCCGTTTATAGTACCTATATGAAGGCATGCCTAAGGGTTGAACTCATTTGAATTTCCGGAAGTTTGTTTGCTGTTGAAAGTTGTTTATAGCAAATATCTACAAAGTTTTGGGCTAGTTTTGTTGTAAAATAGTGAATTTAGTGGCTTCAAAATATTTTATCAAATGAAATTCATTTGTTATAAAAGAAAAAAACTAGACCAACTGTGTTTTATTAGCTTCATAACTATTTAGAATCACGTCAATGTAACATTTCCCAATAATAAAAGTTGTCTCCTTGTCATCGACACAACTCTCCCTCGATAGAGTTGTGAAAATATGTAAAATCGCCTTTATCCCTTTGAAGAAAAAACTGACAAGATTTTTGGGGATACATTTTTATTTTATTTTTACAACAAAAAATTCATGCGAATTTCTCCTTAAAGGACACACGTGTAAGCTTCTGGAAAAACGTTCCCTGGAAGGATCATTTTTAAGGTATCCGAAAGGTGTTCTGGCCTGTTGTCGCTTTGAAGGGAACAGGAACGTGACGACTAAAAGTAGGTGTATTATATGCTTGACGGAGTGGATCCTTTATCCTTCCACATTTCCCGGTTTTGTCCATTCTAACGTGTAGTGGAAAATACTGTAGGAAAATGTTAATGCCCTCATGTAAGGAATTAATATTTAATGATTTTTATGGGAACTTTTTTTTGGGAGCTCCCAACTTTCTAGATACCTGGAGTAAACTTGATTTTTTTTGTGTGCTTAGAATTATTAATAAGGGATTTTAGGGCTGAGAGGATTTTGGTACACTTCACAAAAGAGTTTCTTTCTCTTAAATATTTAATAAAATTTTGTAAAAATCTAAAAATTTTCTGTAAATGCAGTTTATTCTCAAAGTCTCCCTGTAATAATTTAAATTTGTTTAAGCCTAATATTATTTTACTCTAAACGTAAACAGAATTGGATTCATGTTTCTTGTAACCATTGAAATTAGTCCAATTTCTCTTCAATTTATTAAAATAAATTTATCCTAATGTAAAATAATTTATCAAAGGCAATTTTTTTCCTTTAAAAAAAAACTCAAAAATTCTAAAATTTCAATTATTTTACTACAAAAATCTCCTCTGTACCATTTCCTCCCAAAATGACCCAAAGTTCCCTTGACAAAGTAGCTTTAAACGTTGAAAACAAAAATTCTTATTACTTTAATAAATTTAATTTTCTGCCATCACTAAGAAAAATATCCTTAATTCATTCGGTTATATCTCCCCCCCCCCCCCCCCCAAACCATCTAGGTTTACCGAAAAGGCAAAAGGGAACTTTTTACCAGATGCTTTTAACAGATTGGATAACAGGAACTCATTAATCTTTACTTTCTCATCTTAGTTTCGAAAACTTTCTCCCTCCGCTGCCACCAAAATTTTGAAGTAAAATTTTCAACCGAAAAACCACTGACTTCCATTTTTCGACCAAGGAACCATTCAAGATTAATTTTTTTTTTCGTCTTTGTAACGGATATCGATTAGATTTATTCTTTGTAATTAATTTGATTTTTGGAAGAGATAGAAAGAGAGAGGGAGGGAGAAAAAGAATTTCAAATTAGTCCTGACGTTCGTTGGGCTCTTGGTGGATAAATATGAATTTGGTGATTGGCTTAAAGTTAAGTAATTGGGAACAAGTTGCAGTCTACAGCGTTTACATTCACAAAAATCCTCAATATCTGAAATTCAGCCTCTGTGGAGGATATACTTGGGATGAAACAAAGTTCTGTTTAAGGTTGCTTTAATAACAGTTGAGAATTTTTTAAAGTTTGATGTTTTAAAGTTAGTCCAAGGAAAAAGTAGGTTATTCTTATCAGGACGAAAGCCCCTAAGGAATTTTTTAATCTTGTTACCGTATCGTACGGAGTTGGATAGTTTCAAATTTTATTCCGTTTTGACTTTGTAATTACCCTTCAGGCTATGAACAACTTCAATGTATTAAGGTCTAGAAAAATCTCTATGAATTTTTCCTTCAAATTCTAGTCTATAATGGAAGAAAGCTAATGGAAGAAAGAATTCGTTGCGGCAAACGAACTGTCGTCGTTTTCATCGATTTCAAATCCGCTTTCGATTGCATCGATTGGAACAGCTTGTGAAGAGTTTTTGAAACCAAACACGTGCCATTGAAAATCATCCAACTTCTCCAAGCGTGTTACAAGTACGATGCCTCAACCAGCAGCTTTCGTATTCGAGGCGACTTATCCGAGGAATTCCCGATTCAAACAGGTGTCCGACAAGGAGACGTCGCTTAGCCACTTCTTTTCAACTTTGTGATCGACGCGTGAAGCATTCGATGGACGACGCGGAGTTCGATACGACGACAACAATTTCGTAACCGACTTGATGTTCGGCGACGATAGCGCCGTCTTCGCCGACACGGATGCCGAAGCAACGGACATCTTATACGACATTTCCCGCGTCACCTGGTCATACGGGTTAAAAATCAATGCGGCAAATACCAAAGTGCTCACAACGGACGGATCAAAAGCCAGTGTTCACCTCGATGGAACCCAAATCGAACCGGTTCCGATGTTCAAATATTTGGGATCGTTGGTTGAGGAAAAGAAAGTGGCATCGACGGCCGACGTTCACAGCCGCATCGGCCAGCCAACAGGAACATTCGTCTCGCTCGAGTGGTGCATATAGAAACGGAGAAATATTACCATCAAAACGAAAGTATGCCTTAACCGAACGTTGATCCTTCCGATTTTTCTTTATGGATCGGAAACGTGGACACTGCTTAAGCCGAACGTCAACAAGCTCGAGGCCTTCCAAATGCGTTAATTCAGGCAGATTCTCGGTGTCTCATTCCGCGCTCGCCTTCGAAATGAGACAGCTAGACAAAGATACGATCAACAGACACGAAGAAGTAATACAAAAACGTCGACTGCGATGGTTTGGACATGTTTGCCGAATGGATGATAACCGCTTGCAACGGAAACTTCTCTGCCGAGACCGTCCGGTAGACTGGAGAATTCAGCGATCGGCACCGAAGAAAACCTGGCTAAAGAATATCGAGGACGACTTAAAGAATCAACCATTATCAGTTATCGAGGCTCGAGACGTCGCCAAAAATCGTCAATAATTGAAACGAATCGTGAATGAAGTTCGAGACCCAACGGCACCGACAGCAGCATATCCGTTGCGGGGACGTTCTGCTCGGACCGGTAGCTTACAAATCAACGAAGAAGAAGAAGACAGTGATATTTGTTGAAAATGACCCATACTCCTTTTGTAAAAAAAGGTTATTCCCCAACTACTCTTTATTTCACCTAAATTGAAACTCACGCTGATTTCCAATTTCCGTGTAATGAAACAACAGGTTCAGAAATTCACAAGCCTATCGATTTCTTTCCTGTTAAATCCATCTTTCATTTTACAAAAGTCCTATACCCTTCCTATGCTCCACAGCATTCACTACATCATCCCAAAACGCTGTACTACAACATCATCTACAGGTTATCCTTGTGCAACACCCTGTGCATTAAAAACAAACTTGTTTCCATAGCGATACGTCCTCATCAAGAGGCCAGTACTTATTATAATCATTATTCTATAGTATTTTCCTCGATATGTTTATCCAACAGAAGCTTTACCCCGAGGCTATAGCAACAGATGCTTCTGTGTATTCCTGCAGGACGATTCTATGGTATCCAAAAATGGGTGGGTGTATTTGCAATGCTCTACGGCAATGCATGGCCAAGAATAAATATGAAATATTTCAGCAAGGCTTGCTGCAGATATGGAGAATAAACCGCCTTGATTCTAGAAGTTTC
The DNA here is from genome assembly GCA_963855945.1 of Thereva nobilitata. Classification (NCBI taxonomy): domain Eukaryota; kingdom Metazoa; phylum Arthropoda; class Insecta; order Diptera; family Therevidae; genus Thereva; species Thereva nobilitata. The sequence goes on from OY979697.1 coordinate 3,971,183, forward strand.
AGGGTGATACAGGAGTTATGTTGTGGAATTTAAATAGGGGATAACTGTGGATTCCCAGACGCTCTGAATAATACCGAAGAATGTATTGAGCTTCCTTGTGCAAACAAAGGATTCGGAAAATGTTGTATTTGATCTTTGGATAGCAACGAAGGTGATATTTATGTAGGTTCAATGTGGACAGATGCACATCGATATTATAAAAGAGAAACGTAAGGTGAAGTGGAGTTTTTGTTATATATGTCATTGTTTGGAGCTATTGTAGTTTATTATGATAACTAAAAAGAAATGCAATGAAAGAACGTAGTAAATTTTCAGACAACAGGTTTAAAGTGTCGTTTTCATTTCATTGTGCTGGTTAGTGGCGTGGTTCAACTGAAAGGCAATGTCCCTTGCTGTTGGGGATCGGTGAGCAAAAGTAAATGTACTGATTAAGTTCAACATAAATTTGATAGGTTTACTTACTTATTAACAAATCTTTCAAAATTTATTGATTTTTGACATTGTTTTCGGTTTTGGTTCCCAAGCTCAATCGCCCCAATACCTACTCGCCTGCAGTCGATTTTATAAAATTGCCGCTTTCCATAATCGCTCATCAACTTGCCGCTTGCCATTCGATGCAGTTGGTGTACTGCCGTTTATGTAGTGTTGCCAGCCTGTGATACTTATACTGGCTTCGACTTAAATTACACCTCTACAGAGCTTCCCAAATAGTCTGCCATAGCCTTCTCCAGTGTATTAAATATAAAAACGTTAGTCTGACCAGTCCGAAGTTCTTTGCTTCAATGTAGTCTTTCTTAACAGGCTTGGGGAGGAATACCTGCTTGATTTTTCTCCACACCGCTATAACATGACCTGTTGCAAAAACATAGGTAGAGAAGCCTGAGACGTGTCTATAGTAATTCCTCCCCTACTCTCGCGAGCCATCGCCACAATCTACTGCTGTCTGTAGGACATGCACCTGAGATTCCCCATCCCTTGTGGCAGCCTAAAACAATTAACCGTACCCTACCCAAAATTCAACCATATTTCACAATTAGGATCTCGTGTGTTAATCTGTTTCTACTTAAATAACATAATCCTCCCAATCGCGAACTCATCCTAATTGAATCCTAAATCGAATTAATACATCGCACATTAACCCATCACCACCTTATACACAACATGCATACTAAAGACCCTTTCCTTTCACCAGGAACCAGGAACATGACCCTCATCTTTCACCTCTACTCATCCACTACCAATAATTTCCACTAAATTAATTATTATATTTACTTTTGATTGGTTTTGATTACTCTTACCTTTCATCTCTCACTTTGCATTAAGCATTCACCAAAATTCATTCATCTCAAAATTCCAACAATATTAAAGCCTTGACGTCCTTTAAAAACCGAAAAAGGAGCATAGAAGGAAGTGAGAGTGCCAAAACATGAAAGAAATTAATTTCGCTCATGACATTGCATAAAAGCGTCAAGGATATGAAATATTTATGACTTGGGCCTGTGTTTTTTTTTATGTACACACACATTTTTTGACAATTTCCTTTTTTGCTATTATTGATCCGTGAGAAATCCAATTCATACTTTTCTTCGCGTGTTAAGAGATAGCACTTCTTATGAATAGGTTAAGTTTCACGTTTTTATGTAGGTGCAGAGGAAAGAGATGAAGAAATGTACGAGAGTCTTAAGGATATCATTCGATGGGTTGGAATGGGATTTGAGGAGATCTTATCGTTTTAGAGTAGGGCTTTTTGCGAGATATATATATGTCAATGTCATTGTATACGAGGACGTATGCATCCAAACCCTTTTTTGCAAGAGAAGTGTGCGGATGTGGAAAAAATTAATGGATTCAGCACAGTATCATCTGTCGTGCTAATGTTAATGATGACGCTTTGTTTCGTATATCGCTGTTCTACCATTCGGAGACTATTCTTCATTACGTCTGAGTAGGTATTGGGGCGATTGAGCCAGGCAGCCAGACGCTGCAGAAGTTTGCGTATCTCGATGAACTTCAACTACCGCTTTGAAACGGCATTGTACAAACAGACCTCTAGCACTGTTTTCATCTATCCGGAACTCATCGACTATTGAGGAGTGCCCCATCAGTTTGGTGAAAGGGGCCTTAGACGATTGGTCTCTAATGAAATACACTGAACAGTAGAAGTCGACACTTGAGGGAAATTGAGGGAAAATTCTGTAAGCAGTCTTCTGATATTGTTCAAGCGGTCTGCCCTACAATCTGAGATATAGGGGCTACCAAAGCTATATGTCCAAGTGGAGACCGCCGTTCTTCCAAACCAAATCCCACATTAAAATAAATACAGAAGAATGAAAAAACTCTAAAATTTAAATTTTATAGCTCAACCTTCTAGTCCTCATTTCCTACTATGGAATGGATTTTTCTCTAGTGATTTCTTTACATTTTCCAGTCAATAAAATCATAGCCTACTTTAATTTTGTAAAAGTGTGTGTGTGTTTTATAGTAACCTTTTAGAGAGTGGAAAAAAACATTTTTTTAAACTCCCTGCCATCACAAAAAGCACGTCTCTGAAACACTCTGTTCACTGCAGGGTTCCTTCTCATTTCATTGAAATAATTTCATGATAAATAAATACAATTTTCACAGTACGATGCTTAAGTAGTAAACTACCATCCCTTAAGTGGTAGAAGAGTGCATCCTATACCACCAAATGGCATCCAGCGAGGATATTCTTAATTCGAATTCACTTTGTACTATAAAAGTGATTTCAATTTGAACGTAATAAAGGATATCATTTAATATTTACCTCAAGGACATTAGACTCACCTAGATCATATTTTAGTAATGGTGCAGTTGGAAGTAGAAGATGTTTTTGTGAAGTTCTGGTGGGAATTTAATTATGAAATTGCTAACACACCGCCACAACATCATTTTCATTTTACAACTCACTTTGTGCAATGGGAATGCCCTCCTCCATCAGTTTAGTTTAGGGACGAGGGCGCATCAATGTAACTTTATGGAAGTTTCCAGACGGTCTTTAAATATTTAATATATCACCTGTCTTCTAGGTAGTCTTCGTATGTAATAGAATTATTTTGCTTTTTATGAATTAGAATTTTGTTCACTGGGAGGTGGGAAGAATCTTAATGGTTTTATTTATTGTAAAGGTTTTCTGAGAAAGAGGAGATGAATAGGTGCTTATTTCCCATTATTTTTTGCGTTTTGGTTCATTTTAAAATAAAAGCGTATTTTTTAGTTTTTTTTTAAACTATATTTTTTATTTTCTACTTTTTAGTCTATTATATGACTGTCGCCATTTTGTAATGACCGCCATATTAGATTTAAAATGACGTCACACAGCTGACTGTACTATACTCGTCGTACACTGTCATTTTATACCCATACCTAGGGTGTTGTAAAGAAAAATGTAAACCGCCATTTTGTGTTTGCCGCCATTTTTAATTTGGAATGACGCAACACAGCTAATAGTATTCTAATTGTCACACCCTTTCATTTGATACCCATACCGAGCACGTTGTAAAGAAAAAGGTGGTCCGCCATTTTGTTTTGGTCGCCATTTTGAATTTGGAATGACGCCACACAGCTAATAACATTCTACTTGTCATATCCTTTCATTTGATACCGATACCTAGTGGGTTGTAAAAAAAAGATAGCCCACCATTTTGTATTGGCAGCCATTTTGTATTGGCAGCAATTCTGTTTTGCCCGCCATTTTGGATTTAGAATGACGCCACATAGCTAATTATATTCTACTTGTCATACCCTTTCATTTGATACCCATTTCGGGGTCGGGAAGCACAATTGCTAAATTCGGTCGCCATCTTGGAACCAAACATACAGGTGAAGCTAATATAAAACGTATAAAAACAATGAAAGAATCCAGTATATAGTCTTTCAGCCGAGCACTCCCATAAACAAAGCACAAGATAGATTTATTATTTTCTATGAACAACATCACCTCAAAACATAAAGCAACTTTCTTCCAGTTCTACCAACGAACATAACAGAATCTCTTTTTTCATACAATATGCATTTTGTTGAATGAAAAAGTACTTTTCTGCAGTATTTTTCTCGTTAGGAGATATCTTCTCAGAATATCTTATTTATGTATTTTCAACAATAAAGTGCAAAGCTAAGTAAAAAGATATGATATTCGGTTGCCAAAAGCTGATACTTTACTTAGCATTAAGAGAAAGAGAGATTACGGCTAAAAATATACTTTCATAATTCAGACAATGTTTCTTATTAAATGGTAAAAGGGAGTTCATCATTGGCTCGAAGGGAATTACAATTTAAATTGTAAATCATCAAGATATCTCATGTCAAGGATAAGGTTAATATTGCGATTTCCATTTCACGTAGCTGCACCATCACAAACAAGCACCTACACACTCGGCAATTCCTAAACGATTGAGCTTCCTTCACCATTTTAATAACAAATAACAAAAGCATAAAAAAAACAATCCGGCACGTAACGTCATAACTGCAGTAATCTACAAAGAAATGCCACGGCCAATAAGCTCTCTAAACAGGGTGTCCTCCCATCAGCCCTTTTGCACTATAACCTCGTCTCTTGTAAACGGTAGAACTCTATAATCGATTTGTAGTTGTGAACTGCGGTGCAAACAGGAGAAGAAAACAAAACAAATCCCCATCACAAAGGGATTACGTAGGATTGAGGAAAATACTGAGAGCACAGAGGATACTAATTACGTGAAAATCCAGGATAATTGTATATAGTTTTGTCGAAGCAGAAAACGAGGTCACTACACAGTCACACAGTATTGAGAGTATTGATTTGAAAATGGCATGGATGCATGAAGGAAAAATAGCATCGGGAATTTTCAGAGAAATTGGATGGAATACTGTTGCGCTTTTATCCAACCCCAGGTGAGAGTAATATCAAGAGATGGAATTCTTGAAGGACGAAGGATGACAATTTAATACGTTTACGTTTTTGAAAGTACATATTTGAAAATTTTTGGTATCGCTTTAGATGTTTATTATCAAAAAATCTAAAAGTGTGAACGTGACAGGAATTTTTACTTTGGAAAAGAAGTGTCGAATGTGTAGTTTGAATATCGCAATTTCAGAATCTCTTTTTGTGAACTTGAAAAGGATATAATCCAATTGTACATGGGATGATAGAATTTTACTAGGGTAGAGATTGCCACCGTCCCTTCCAATTTGAATGTCAAAAATCCAATTTGAATGCCTTTAAATCCTTAATCGTAAATTTATCATAAACATCAACCTAGATTATCCCATAAGAAATATAAGATCGAGGGTAATTTGATAAGTTGACACCAGACTTGTCACCAAATCCAAGATACTTCGAATAAGAAATCTGACAGTTTTTTCCGTTAAATTACAAAAACAATTCTGTAGCAACTACAGCTCAAGATGTGAGGAAATGGTTTCGTGCGTGACCTTTAAAGTTCTTACTTTGCATACAAGGAAGCTTTTAATGCCGGATCCACACGTTTGTCAAGGCTTGGCAAGCGTTCGCAAATTGGAAAAGCTTTTTTAAAACAAATGTGTGGACGCATCACAAACGCTTGCCGCAAACTTCCTTTGCAAGCGTTCGCACGTTTGCTTTGGTTTGCCGAGAATCCACACTCGACCGGATCGGCCACAAGCGTCGGCAAGCTTACACAAGCCAAGCCAAACGCCTTATCCACACGTTTGAATTTGCGAATGCTTGCCAAGCCTTGACAAACGTGTGGATCCGGCATAAAATATTGGTATGACCTTTTTCGCTGAGACTAGTATAAGCTTTACGCTGAAATAGAAGTAGAAGCAAGACATCTATATGCGAAAAGAAGAATGAAAGTCACAATACAAAAACCCACTTTGAAAATTTTAAAAAATAATAATTAAAAACCTGAAAACTATAAATTTTTGCACTGGTTGATGTTTAAATCATGGATTACGGCTGAAGGTAATCCTTTATTCGACATATTAATAAATCTTCGCTGATACTTATGGGGCTAAAAGTTCAAGACTGTTATCCAGAGCAACTATTGATGTGGATTTTGATGTGACGTTTATTTCAGTAATTGGTTTTAATTGCTGTGATTTCGAAATTTTTTTATTTGGAAAATTAGAGCTCAATCGTACTGTTCAAGGTTCCTTCATTGAGTTCAATATCTGATGACAAGCTCTAGTTTAAAGGATAGTATAGAGAAGAATGAAAGATCTGCCAATATCCATACGTGGTTTTATTCCACCTTCTCACTTGCAATACAACCGCGACTGAACGCTGACTGAACTTTTTTCTTTGACAAGCCATCATACATGATATCTATCACAATACCGTAAATTATTAAATATCTTCAGTCAAACACAATTTCCCTTCTCTCCGGTGACATTTAAAGTAAATGGCACGTACCCTTTTTAGACTTTCAATCATTTACTACAAATTATTAACGACCTCCATACTCGCTAAGCGGATTATTAATATCGAATTGCTATCGATATTATTGTTCAAGACCAGAAAATCATTGTTTATTTCAAACCATAGTATCAAAGTTTAAATTATTAATCCATGGAGGCAAATACGAAAACGTTGCGCCACATCCTAATAAACAATTTCGACGTGCCAGACAACGTCAAAAAAAAACTTTACCCACAAAAGTTATGCGCCTTAAAACCTTAAAAAAAAAACCAAAAAATAATTTTTCTTAACAACAAAAAAACCTTCGTTAACTTTTCAAGGCTCCTGACCGACACCTTGTTAAAATATTTAATAAAAAAAAGGGCGAAACTTTTTTTCGACTTTCTGAACTTCCTCCTGAGTTGCCCCCTAGTCCTGAATATTTTCGTGAAGTTTGCTTATTTGGGGGTGGAATTTTGCGCGCCTGGTAGAGAGATCGAGTGAATTTTCATTTTTAATGCTTCAATATTTTTAAGGAAATATATATTTTTTTTTTCCATCAGCTTCAATTCCAGCAAAGTACTTATATTTAAGGATGCTGCGAACGAACGGTGGAATGAATTAAGTATTTATATTTAAGAAGAAAAGTTTCATGAACACCTCATCTTGCCTGGTTTGACCTAGGAAAAGGATTATACAAATGTCAAGGGTATTGCAGGATTTGGATCTTCTTCTTTTTTTCCTAAAATAATTTTCCTTCGCCCAAGATGGTATAAATTCGTGAATTTCATTTTGCACTCTTTAGATCCCAATGTGATGAGAAGAGCTTAAGGATGTATCATCAAATTATGTGCTCATTTGCATAGATTAAGTTGAATCCTTAAGGTTTAGCAAGAATCCAACATAAGAAGGTCAGTTTCGGAAGTTTGATATTTTTGTGGTTTTAGCACATTACGTGGCAAGGTTTCTTCCTTTTAGTAATTTGTATGTAAGTGAAGTGAATTGAATTTTTAAGAGATTTTTTGTTGGTGAAAACTAATTTAATTTGTAATTTTGTTTTTAGTAAAAATATTAAATTTTCGGACAAAGCACATAGCGTTTTGCCGATAGATGGCGTTAATTGCATATAAGTTACGTGGCACTGATTGCAGGGACACCACTAAACGATCCTTTGAAAGGTGACAGCTTGAGTATTACTTCGGAGTTTATTAAACATCGAAATTGGGTTTAAAATGGAGAAAATAATGAAAAGTTGCGAGGTATTTTTACACGACTGCCCCAAAAAAAGGAGTGTAATGTGTTTAGGTTTGTTGTGTGTATGTACGTTGTTTTCTACCACCATAACTTCTAAACCCCTGAACGGATTTAGATGACTGGGATACCGTTCGAATCGTTTAATGAGTCTGAGTAACATAGGCTAGGTTAATTTTTAAAAAAACAATATGGCGGCCGTCAGACGCAATTTACATAACGCCCAATTTAATTTTTTTTTCTGATTGGGTCAATATGGGTATCAAACGAAAGGTAAAATTGAGACGATTTCAAATATATATAACACTTAATAGATATGTGTTAAATGATCGCGAATTTTAAGCTTAAATAAAATTAAATTACTCAAAACGTCTTTTATTAACCCATCACCATGAATGAACACTTAATAGTTAAGCCTAGTATGCTGTTGAGGCGAAATTAAAATTCCTTAAACAAACGCTATGTAACACGACTGCCCCAAAAAGGAGTGTAATGTTTTCAGGATTCATGTATGTATGTTTGTATGTTTCTTTGTTCCACCATAACTACCGTTAGAATCGTTTAGTGAGCCCGAGTAACATAGGCTTTAATTTTTAAAAAAAACAGTATGGCGGCCGTCAGACCCAATTTACGTCACACCCGATTTATTTTTTTCTTCTTCTGATCGGGTCAATATGGGTATCAAATGAAAGGTCTCATTTGGACGATTTCTGCCTAATCTATCAGCGTGTCTAAATTTAGATAGAATAAATCAAACTTCGATAACTTTACTTTTGCATTAAAACTGTATCTCAATAGTTGTAAGTGCTATAATAATAAGAAGTAAAATAAAATCACTTAATAAAAACTACATTGGTTTACGAATTATAATCACTAAAATATCATAAAATAAAAAACAAAATAATTAAAAAATTAAAAAACACGACGCCGAATTAAAAAATGAACTAAAAAGTCAAAAACAAGTTTTAAGTACTAATGTAAGACAGAAACAAGGTAGAAGATATTTTATTTATTTTGTTAAGTATCACACAACTATCGTATATGTATAATCTGTATTTTTGCAGCCGGGGTACAAAATGTTACGAGAATAAGTACAATTAAAACTGTACCCGACTGAAAAAATACAGATTATACATATACGATAGTTGTGTGATACTTAACAAAATAAATAAAATATCTTCTACCTTGTTTCTGTCTTACATTAGTACTTAAAACTTGTTTTTGACTTTTTAGTTCATTTTTTAATTCGGCGTCGTGTTTTTTAATTTTTTAATTATTTTGTTTTTTGCTATATTATTACAATAAAGAGAAGAGCGCAGTAAAGGCTCCATTTCATTCTAGTAATTTGGATTTCAAAGAGATGAGTCACGCTCGTGTTGGCCAATCACTGAAAAAGCTAATGAAATTCTTGAAAAAGTCTAGCAAGATAAGCATATCAGCAGTGGCGATATTGATATGTTGCTAAAGGTACCTTTGCATTATAAGATTTGTCATATGACTTTACTGCCAGTGAAGTCAAACCTCAACATAAAATGTCAAATGACATTTGTTTTTGACATTTCATACGATCATCTGTCAAAATTTGCATTGAATATTTCTGTTTTGACTTATCAAAATTAAGTGTGAACACAATACGAAGTCAGATGGACTATCAAATGGAGAATATACAAGGAGACAAAACTCTTATGGGGAAAATGACAGAAATGGATGGGTAGAAGAAACTAAACTTCTAGTTCATTTTTGGCCACAGATGTCACCTTTGTCCGATGTACCCCACATGAATTTAATAAAAATTCATTGGAAACATCAAACATTGATTAATTACGAATAATCGCATTGATATAAAATCGAATTTAGAAGCTGGTAAACAGCTGTAAGCTGCTAAACGTAAAATATATTAGTAATAAACGAACTTTACCATGAACCGGATAAATACAATCGGCCATGTTTTTTGGGGTATATTTGACTGCAGCGCCACCAATAATCAAACGAAAATTGACAACACGGAGTTTTATCTCCTTGTATAGCCTCCATGTCAAACCTAAACATAAAATGTCAAATGACATTTGTTTTTGACATTTCATACGACTATCTGTCAAAATTTGCATTGAATATTTCTGTTTTGACTTATCAAAATTAAGTGTGAACACAATACGAAGTCAAACGGACTGTCACATCGAAATTTTGACAGTAAAGTCATATGACAAATCACATAATGTAAAGGTACCTTAAGCTTTGACCACAAAACTATTTGGAGCCACTGAATTAAGCTGGATCTATGGGTTGCTTATGAGTTCAGCGCGAAAAACATGATAGACCGAATAACCATCTGCGATGCGCCGCTGAAACGCAATGAAATCGACTCATATCTAAAACGTCTGATAACCGATGATGAAAAATTGGTCAAGTCACGGCGTACAAAATCTACTAAATGCTTTCACCCACTGTCATGTTCCAGCATAATAGTTTCACCTAAGTCTGTTTAGTCACTCTCCAAAAACCCACCTACAAAACCCAAAAAAGGAATGAATTAACAAAATTTTCGGATTGTGTATACTTGACTAATCAATATACCCACCCATGGCCAAAAGCAGATTTATATGGAGGAAGCAGCAGGGTAGCCGCACTGAATAATCAATTCTAGAAACTGAATGGAAGTAAATAAAACTTTGAACTTCGCCACTTCACTGAAAAGGGTTCAGTCCGAATTGATTTCGGTTGGTTTCACTTTAATTTCGGACATTTAAGAATCAATTGGCAGTCGTCAATTGGGGTTTTGATGTGAAATGGGAGTTTTGCAGAAGTGTTTTAAAGGAGTTGTTTGCGTTCGCTGAGAAGTTTATTTACTGATAAATTGAGGGAAGTTTTTTTTACGAATAGGAAATTAGAAATGCAAGTAGGTGAAGTGGTCTGTTAGACATAAAAAAGAGAAGGATCTTGCTGCATAGTGAATTCGAACCACAGAGCTCTGGGATGGTAGACGGGCGCCTTAACCCTCTAAATTTTTTTGATCGCAGCTACTCAAAAGGTCAACAACAATATACAATATTGTTACAATATATTGATTATATGTAAATTTTCTGTAAATACAATTATTGTCATTAAATTTATATCAACAAACTTCGCCTACTTTTGTATCAATCTATGGTGTAGATAAGATCATCCAAAAAAATTAAAATACTACGGAACAACCAAATAAATTTGATTTAAAAACGACTACCCACAAATGATGTAAACTGTACTAAACATTTATAGAAAACCACAAAAGTAACAAAATATATCAATCTTATCGCGAACTCACAAGCATTGAAACTAAATTCTTCACAAGGCAATCGAGTTTTTATTTTCATTTCACCAATTTTCAATAAAATTCGTTTATATCATCCAAGTCACAAGAAACAAATTTCCCCTATTTCAACGGAAAGTGTATACTATGTATCTTTGTCCAAATAGCAAAAAGGACCAGAAAACCATCCTTAAAAAAAAGGCAGCGCAACACTTGAATTTGATAGTTGTTGAAAGGACATCCTTAATAGACCATTTCGTCCATAAGTACCATTCGAACTGGTCCAAAAATGGACTTGAAAAATGTCTGTCCTTTCTCACTCGTAAATGGAATTGGCGTCAAACTAGTTCTTAAATGCTTACACATTCCATGTCCCAGACGAAATGGCAGAGCCTTCGCAGGACATTTCACTTCCGTTTTTAATGGCTAATCTTTTAGTGTTACTTTTCGTTTGTGGAAATGTAATAAAAAAAAGCAATTTTATGGGAAGGAGCTTATATGGCCGAAAAATTTGATCTGGAAACTGTTTCATGTGGACACAATCGAGTGGAGATTAATTTTTTTTGTATGTATCTAGAAGAAAGTCCAGGGGCTGTTTTGAAAGTGGTTTGTAAAAAAAAACACTGAACATTGAAAAAGGACACGCTCATAGTCAAAAATAAATTGTCCATAATGTTTCAACTTTGCCGGAATGTTTCCTATCGAAAATGAAAATTCACAACATGTTACGGTTGATACTTCCTTCCACTACAGCCCAATGTCGGAGCCATTTCTACGTCATAAACACTATCAATGTCAAGGATAACGTAATCGTAGATTTTTATTAATGCTTAAACGCTAATAATCCACAAGGAAATATCCCATTAAGCGGGGGAGAACGACTGCTTCGTAAATTCTATCCTTGAGCGACAACACACTCTATAGAGTAGAGTTGTGAAACCAATACGACCGAGGAGACACATGGTTATGACTAAAATGTGTGGTGGTGCAAAAGTGTGTAGCCCAAACCAATTGTTTCAACAACAAGCTGTTAATACTTGTGGTTCGTGTGGGGAAAAGTGCTCATAATTCATTGATTATTATAGCCTGGCAAAATATCAGAGGATTACCAGGCATGAACAACGTGGTAACATTATCCGGATCCTATCAAGGTCCTCCCCCTAGGGTTGGTATTAAAAATAATACTTATTCGAGCTTGTGGCTGGGGTTGTAGAGTTCTGCTGTAAGCAGTGGTACCTTTGTTGATTAATACAGGGACAGTGCGTATTGAATGAACATGGGATGGAAAAAAAACGCAAAAAGGAGATTAAGTTTAAGGCTGTGAGATTTATGTCTACATTGGATAAAATATTTAATGGGTTGTTGAAAGGTTGCAGGAAATATGCTGAAGGATAACTGGCAAAGGATAAGGAATTAAATTAGTCTCGCTTTTATTTTTTCAAATTTAGGGAAGGAATCAATGCTACTGTCAATCAATGGCATCACTAAGATTGAAGAAAGCATGCAATAAAGGTTGTCCCATAACAGATTTCATCATGTAAAGTATGAATAAAGCAAACAGTTTTAAAAGAATTTGAGAACTTGGTTTATTACAATCATGTATGAATTAAAAATACTTTGTCCAAATTCGCTGCAAAGATGTCGGTGAGATGTGCAGTACGCGCGATGACGAATAGAGGTCGACGGAGCCTCGGCCATATTTGTTACGTACAGCTGTCATGTTTTCGATGGAACGAACTGTATGAAAACCCACTGGTGCTGTCATATTTGCAATAACTGAGTTTTAAACGATATTTTTAAATTACATAAATTTTCCCCTTTAAAAAATAACATTAAATGTAAAATTTTCCCATTTACGAAATTTTATGCCATCATAAAATTACCACAACAAAACAAGCAGTCCCCAAATGGAAGAAAGCCTACACTTTCCTACGAAATACAGAAGGTGGATGATGTATCGAACAAAGATAAAAATTGGCTGTCGTTATCAATGGTATTGACAAATTCTATTCGCTGTACATACGATGAGGATAATATATCCTTGTAGGCGAAAAAAGCTTATTTATTCGTCGTACCTTCAAGGATCTCAAAATTGTACATGGGAGTTTTTCAATTATTTAAAATTTCCTTAAAAGCTCACTGGAATCCCTGTGGTAGCTATACAACGTCGTGAGCTGAGTTTCTATATATTTAAAGGGAAAAGACATCTGATTAAATTCTATCTGCTTTAGAGCATTCGCAACCCAAATTGAACTTTACTTTAGTGGTTCAGGTTTCCAATATATATGTTGTCATTTTAAATTTATTTACCTTCGGATAAACAAGCGAAAAAACGTATTACATCTCCTGTCGATTAATGTAATTTAATTGTTTTTTCTCGTGTTTTTTTTATTTATAGATATATACTTGTATATAACATAAAAAAATTTCGGTAATGGAAACAAGCTTGTGTTTACATAAGCGATCGCTGGGTAGTAACAACAGGCAGAAACTGTTTGCCCTGAAGTCCTTCAATTTTGACAAGCATTTAACCTATCTAAAAGGAATTTCAGTGCCCACGTACTGAAAATCAATTTTAAATCTGTGCCTACCAACTTTGTGCTGTAAAGAATATTGACTGTAATAGGAAACAGCCATCTGACAGTCTGTCGAAACTTTTTCTTCTTGTGTTGTCCGTTTCTTGAATATATCTTGACCTTGATGGAGGGATAATCGATAGGACTTTGATGGGAAAAAGAAGTGATTAAACATGAAAGTTAAATTTTTCTCTATTTGTCAGCCCCTAATACAATTTCACGTTGGCAGGTCGTTATTTTTGCGAATTTATTTTTTATTATACTTATTTATTCATTTATAAATGGAGGCCTACCAAAGTGCAAAACCGCGCCCGTAAACTTTTTGGAGATAGTGACAGGCTCATTGGGCCACCCCAAGAATGTAGATGCCCTATATACGAAGTTATACTGATTGTACCATGGTGAGCCCTCCCTAGACGGAAAAATTATTCTCACAACAAACTAACATGCTGGACGCGCCCGCACAGGAAGGCTTTAAACATCGAACACACCCAATGAAGCAACCACCAACCATCACCAGGCTCAAACAGAACCAATCCGTTCCGTCCGTTTTTAAAAGTTAGAAATTTGACATTTCTAAAAGCTTTCCATGAGACGAACGGAGCGGTAGCTACAATTAAGCGGACGGAACGGAAAAGAAAAACAAAGAAAAAACGAGCGGATTTGTTCTGTTTGAGCCTTAAGCCTTATAGATCTACAATCATACTGAAGACAGCCTCATACATACCAGAACCTAAGCGAAAGTGATAACGCTTTTTTTTTCTTATAAAAAATATATTGTTACTTTTTTACGGCATAGGGGATTCGTAGGATTAATTAAGGAATACACAACTTATTTTAAGACAATTCAAATGCTACAGACACAATTCTTATAGTTCACTAATTATCACTTGCAATTCAATAACTTCAATATTTAAACACCACTTTTCGCTTTAGGTCGCTTTTATCACTTCGAACACTTTAATCGCTTTTCAAATCGAAACTGACTTTATATCCATGCTCCTCTCTTATCCAAGTTCTAGATCTTTCCACCACAGTCTGGAGGACTTCTATTAGTGGGACTTTTCTTTTCGCACCCTCCCGGAACTTTGAGAAGCTTAATGTCTTCATTCAAAACCTGACAAATAGATGGCGCGATGTTTACTGTCTGCAGAAGCCGTTACAAGTCGTTCGTTCAAATTCTAACTAAACCGTTACAAATAACAGTTCGTTTCAACTTCTAATAGATGGCGGACAAATCATCATAATAGCTCTGTATGTTTACGTCACACGGGATCCCGCGTGCGCAAATTTTGCTATTTCTTTCTCACTCCCCTCATGCAAATTCAAAAAGTCAAAAATCTCGGGATCCCGTGTGGAGTAGACATACAAAGCTAATATGATGGGATCGAGATCGGCACCGGACTGTATAAAGATTGATAATGTAAATAAAGAATTTGCGGCGTTATTTTATTGGCTGCGACAATGATTTTTTTTGCGTCTTACGTTTAGTCCTGGCTGCTCCAACAGACTACCTTTAATTAAGAGAACTGTAGAAATCAATTTTACAGCAGCAATCGACAACAAAAATGTGATGCTCGTCAAGGGACGCGCTAATATCGGTGGTAGCTTTAAGGAGCGCGGCTTCACAGCTGTAATGCTTGCCTAGCTTTCGCATTGTCATATTTATAAGTTTAAGACGTTCAAAATATGCAAGAATTTGAATTGGTATCATATTTTCAAGGATCTTTAGAAGAATTCTAATAGAACAAAAATCTTAGGGAGTGGTATGACGTGTTGCACTTTTGGAAGGGTTTGATTAAAGCATGTTTCCAAGACGAGGGACACTTTATGGTATAATATATAAAATAATATACAAATATAATAAAAAAAATTTCAAAAAGCTTACCGTGCTGATAAAAATACGATTGTAACAAGAAGCACATAATAAGGAATCTTACGCAAAAGTAAGCTCAGATGGCGTCACCGAAGTATAACGTAAACAAACAACAACAACATAACAGCAAGAGCAGCAAAAATATAATATTCATATGCCTACTGACCCGTCTCAAATCCTTCCTTAATATAATCTTCAAATCTAAAGTGATCTGGACAAAGTCTTGACTGTTTTGTACGCTAAACTTTTTGCGACGCATAGCTACTTTTTGGTCTTTAGGAAATAAATGAACCCCTATATTATTGCATCCAAATACACAACACTGATGCATATTTATTAGAATATAAGATTTTATCATTAAATAACCGAAAAATCACAATAAAATCAAGAACTCTCTGGCAGGCGGAGGCAAATGTCACTTCATGTTTATGTTAGAATACATTGGCGCCCCTAGCGGGAGAAATTTCCCAGTACCTACCTTTTGGCGTCCTATGCACTCAGGAATCATAACAGTTAACTAGCATTACAAACACTTATTAAACAAATCATAAATTAATAACTGAATAACTTCCTAATTTCATTAATTTATCATAAAATGTAAAGATAAATGATCAAAAACAATTTTAAATAATTCACTTTGACTTAAAACATGAATAACGGTACTAACGAATTATTCATTAAATCTGTCAGTAAAGTTTTCAATATTCTCAATCAGATGGCAGTTTTAAAATCAAAATTTTATTCTATAATTTTTCGATTATTGATGTTATTTGCTTAATTATTTTTGGCTTCAATAATTTTATAACTTAAATATATATCTTTTCATCAATAATAGTTTATTATAATTATCAACTTTGAGATTTTGTCCTACTATCCGTTAAAAAAGTTTGACATTTCTGCCTCATACCACAACGTAATGTCAAATGGGTTGAGTGCCAGAATAATTAGTGCAAAGTTCATTATTTTCATACATAATTCAATGGATTTCTGACAAAAACTGTCCGCATTAACATGTCAGCAGAAAACACAACATATTTAAACATAATCACAAGGTAAAAACATAAATAAATAATCTTTTTTTCACTTCAAATTATAACTCCAAAAAAATCACCTTGATTTTCTTCCAGACCAAATGCTTCACCAGGATTTTGGCTATGTTTCCTTATCCCAATGTCCTTTCTAGTTAGTAGCCTTCGATATCCGTATGGATCAGCATCATTCGATTATAAATTAATAACATTCACCGCACAGGGTTTAAATTTACAGTCGGCAACATTTTTTGTTTATATCTCGACCGATTGTAGTACACCGATGAGATTTATATATGCATTTCTGCCAGGATTTGCTACTGCGATGCTATATCATATAGGTCTAAGCCAGACACTTGTAGCGTCTGGATTTTGGGGATTCTTGATGCCATTACTATATCAGTTTATTTATATAACAGTGATGAAGAAATTACCTAGTTGCTTTACGTTTGGTGAAGCTAGTGTAATTGTTCAAGGATTTGTGTTATTTTTGCAGAATGCCATTATAAAAATTCCTGGTTATATTAAGTATAATCCAAGAACAGATTTAGGAGAGATGAGAGCGATTATGTTGGTTGGTTTGGTCTTTATAAATATTTGATAATGATGCAACATTCTTTTATTCATTTTAAGGCTGGATTGTTGTGTCTGACATTAGCAGTAATCGCAGTATATCTTATAAAACCATTAAGAAACGCGTTTATTTTTTATCCGTTCATGGCGGTATTAGTTAGTGTAATGTGTGCCATGCCAATTACAAGGAAACTCCCGGTTGTTACTCTATACAAATTTCTAACGAAGTATCCTGGAAGGGTTTGTTACACATCATCTCATTTTGATTTTGTATTTTGCTCTAATCAATTTTCATTTCTTACAGATTTTTCTTCTAATATTTTACTTTGGACTTGTTGGATTAATGACAGCAACCGTAATGCATCAAATTAATAAATCCACGAAGGCATCAACACGAGTTCGAAAAATCTTTCATATACTTGTAACATGCGCTTTTATACCAGGATTAATTTATCAATGTCCTTTACTATATATAAGCACAGCAATATTTCTTTCTATATTAATTATTCTAGAATTATTACGTTTATTACAAATACCACCATTTTCGGAAGCAATCAAGTCAACAGTAAACATTTTCTGTGATGATAAGGATGCCGGTCCAGTCGTTCTTACACCATTCTATTTACTAATCGGTTGTGCATTACCAATGTGGATAACTGTGATCCCTTGCTCATATACAGATGTAGCTGGACAAAATTTAATACCTTTATTATCTGGTGTAATATCTGTCGGTATTGGAGATAGTGTAGCTAGTGTTATTGGCTCAAAATTCGGAAAGCATAAATGGCCAAGTAAGATTTCATTCATTTCTTATCCGTAAAATACAATTATTTTAAACTTAATAATAAAAAAAATTCATTATAGGTACAACAAAATCAATTGAAGGAACACTTGCTAGCATAATAGCACAATCGCTTACAATATATGGAATTTGGTATGCAGGCTATACCACTTTTAATTACCAACAAACAGTTACAGTTGGTGCAGCAATATTTATCACGTCCTTGCTTGAAGCGTTTACAGATCAAGTAGATAATTTAGTTTTACCATTAGTTTTCTTCATTGTAACATGTTTAACGTAATTACACTAAAAACAACACCAAAGTGAAAATGTATATTTTGTTATTTTAATCTTAAGGATTCATTCTTTTTGTACAAAAAAAAACAAATGTTTTGCAAACAATTTCACGAGTGGTATTCAATAACCTTTTCTATCAAAACAGCTTTAGTAGCTGATGATATATTCTTGACATCGTTTCCTTGTAGGTAAGCCTTAAGCTGCTTTGCCGTTAGGGTGTTTAACTAAAATATTGAAATGATATAATAAAAATTTATCAGAATAGTAGAAAATATATCGTATACATTATTGCTGGCGATTAGTTGTTCAATTTGATCCCTTGAAGGATGCTCATCGGTAATTCTTGCAACTTTCGCAGGTTGACCACCAGCATCATTTCCAGTTCTACCACGTTTCGGTGCTGTTTCAGGATCCTAAATGATTTTATGATCAGAATTATATAAATATAAGCTATATTAAATCAAATACCGCTCCAAATGTATCAGAAATCTTCTCTGAAATCGCATCAATACGTGAATCTTGTTTCTCAACATCTGGCATACCAGAAGTTTCTGCACCTTCAATTTCAATATCAAATGCTAAACCAGCAATATTTGCCTGTAATATTTCTAGTGATGGATCCTTAATCATAGTCGGATCATAAGCGCACTTTAATTTCTTAATTACTTGCTGAAATATATCGATTTCATCATTAGAAACATTTGGAACTTGTAAATCACTCAAATCCATATTTCTATAATCAATTTCATATGGTAAAAATACAACGCGAAAACCATCATTTTGCATTTGGCTGGTGCCACCACCATCATCAGAATTATTAGTCGCGGTTGGAACTAAGGCAACATAACGTGGTGGACTTTTTCGTCTGGTAACAAGTACACAAATAGCAATTTTATCTCGTTCTAAACATTTCTCCCATAATGCTCGAAATAGCTTTGTTGAGCCATTAATAACCTTCTCATCGGGATAAATAAATGCTGGGCTTTTTACAAAATTATGGATGGATAAGGTTGATTTGGGCTTAAATCCTAATAGTGTTAAGCCCGGCACTAATGGACTTCGCATTCTAGCTAATTCATCGCTGGTAAATACAATTTTTTGTCCTCCAACTGTAATTACTTTCCTAGAAGACGAAGGGGAAATATTTTATTTTAGATAAAAAAGGATTTAATTACAAAAAAACCTTTCATCACCAGGTTTACAATATCTTTCATCAGTAATATCATTCGAATCCGGATCTATGGTTCCCAACTTGCGGACTCTCTTCATATCAATAACAGAATTGTCCTCGCGCAGCATTTTTACCGCACGTGGGTACACATTCCTTCTATAATAATTATAAAGACCCACCGACAGCATCGTATCACAACCCAATGTCCATTTTAAATGGACATTACACTTCTTCTTACAATTCTGCCTAGTCTGACGATCAGTAATCATATTTCTCTCCTGCACCGGATCCGGCGGACAAAACCCATCCAACTCAATATCCCGAACAGTACACAAAAACTCCTTATAAAACGGTTCACAATCGAAATCATCCTTCATTGGAATAAGTAGAAAATCAATATCTGTCTCCTGTAAATCCGAAGCCTTCTGTATCGCCTTCTGATAGTCTCCACTACCGGCAGCATGCGGACTATCACGATCCGTAAACAGGACAATCGATGAACTTCCTAACTTAAATCCGCATTGCTTAAACAAATTAGTACAAAGCCACAATGTTTTCGCGAAGCTGCCCTCCTCAACACCATATCTATTACTAAAATCAAAATAATCTGGTGTTGCGAAATTCAAGTAATAATCTACAATATCCTTAGACAACTGCCGTAGCGGCAGCAATACTGCTGTATTCTCTGGTACCGGAACATTTTGTAAACCTTCAGAATCTTTTGGTTCTGGGCTATTTTTCGTATTATAAAAAACTACACCAATTAAATCTTTATCTCTTGTTAATAATCCATTCAATAATGCATTACGTATTATTTCTAAACATTTTTGAAAACGTTCGGTATTTTCGTATAGGAAAGCGTCAATTAGAAATATTAACGCTTCCCGCCCTCCATAGGCTTCAATAAACTCCGGCTCTTCATCACTATCAGATTGTTCACCAGTTGGATTCCAAAACATTGTTCTTGAATATTTTTAAATGCAATTATCTTTTTTTTCACTATTGATATGGTAAATTAATTAATAATATTAAAAAATTAAGGTAATAAACAAGGTTTCTCAGGAATATGCGACACACACGTTATTCAACGAAAACAGCTGATTTTAGTGAAGACATGAATCATCATTTATAACTGTTATAAAATAAGTTAAATGTCATATTATAATAATATTTTTACAATGGTTTTATATTTTTTTGAATTTCTTTTAGTATCTAGATTGAAAAAATAAACAAAAAAATCGCAAAATGTGATTTTGTTTAATAAATTTTGGCTCTAATAAACGAAATCATCCAATTAGACAAATGTTATATTTTTTAAGGTCTTCCGGGCAATTTTTAAACCAATGGCAATGGAAATATTATCTTAAGGCCCAATTATATAGCAGAAACGAAAACGAACCGAAACGAAAAGAATGAAATAAATCGTATGAAAATGTATGAACGCGGTTATATAAACGAACAGAACCGAATCAGAACGAACGATATAAATTTATTTCATTTCGGTATTCGTTTCAGCTATTCAGCCCGTTACTTTGACAGTTCGATAGACAGTTTGTTTTCCAATTTAAAGTAGTTGAAAGAGCGAAAAAGAAGTTATTTTAAAAGAATGCAGTGAATACAAGGTGAAAAAATTTAAATTTTGATTTCTCTTGTGATTTGTCGACATCCGCCATAAATTATATAAATTCTATAATAGATGTATTTATCGAAAATAAAAAATTCTTCTACTCAATGCAGAACTTGTCAACAAATGTCAAAAACCTATTCGCTCAGGCACCTATATAATCGCTATCATTTTCAAGTTCATTTCGTTTTCGTTTCGGTTCGTTTTCGTTTCTGCTATATGATTGGGCCTTTATCTGTCAAAGTTAAATGGCTAGGCATAGCATTTGTTAGCAATTTGATTTTTAAAAGAACCGCTAAGGGTATACTACGCCTTATAATAAAATTACAAAAGCTCGAAAAAATTACTTAGCTTTTTATTATTTTTAAGCCAACGATAAATAAAATTCATATCATTCATTTTTCTGCTCTAACTACTTTTGTTTATTTTAATTTTCCACCATTTTGTTTAAAAAATTGTGTCATTGCCTTGATAATAGGGATATTCATGCCCCATTTCACTTTGTTCGTAGTATTCATTCATTTTTAATTCATTTTCATACATTTGGAAACTACGAAGCTGAAAAGCCTCAATTCCGCTTCACAGTTTGTTTCTTGACAACTATCAGCTGTGTGCATTGCGATCCGGTGGCAATAACAATTCAAATTTAAAAACAATATTGTTATTTATTGGGCAGAGTACACAAGACCGGAAATAGTAGGACGATGTCCCTACACCTAAACTCAACTTATCATTTCCACTCTAAGCCCCTGTGGTGAAAGTGGTAATTCGACTGAAACGCCACTTTCTTCCACTCAAACGACTTGTCACGAAACACGACTCGACTCTCAGCACAGATAACGACAATTTCAGCATCTTGAATAGGCGCCATACTCGACTGAAACGTCACTTTCTTCAACTCAAACGACTTGTCACGAAACACGACTCGACTTTCAGCAAAGGGGCCACTGGTTCAATATGGCGTCTTTTAATGACGTCATTAGCACTTACCGTTATGCTCAACATTTCGGAACAGCCAAAATAAAAATATGACCACAGTGTCATTACTTCTATCATAAACATGCGGAGTAGAGGTTAAGGCGCCCGATTACCATCCCAGAGGTCCGCGATTCGAATCCATTCCGCAACATGGCCCTTCGCTTTTCCGTTTTCTCAAACTAGAAACTTTCTTTCTTTCCTCTTTACAAAAAATTTCGTGCCCTTACTTCCGCCATCGTCTCTAAGCATAAGTGGCGAAGCTAACTCCTGTTCGAGGCGTTCAGTTTTCTCCTCTAATCTTTCCAATTTAGAGGTTCTTGTCCGACATTGCCTTCAATCATTGCTCTGAACAACTACCTCGTGTCAGTGATGCGAACCACATCAGAAAATCTTTCTTATGCGGTAGGACTTATGAAATGCGACAATGTGATAGAGCAATGGCGTAGGCTAGGACGACCCGACCTTTGCGATGCTAAACTGAAACAGCCTCGCCGCAAAATGCCATAAAACAGTTCCTTTTCCACCTTTCAGCAGTGAATTCTTTGAACTAAGCTTACTACTAGAGGTAACTTTCGATTTTCTAGTTGTAATATATCTAATATTTTTTTAATATCGTAAGTAGAACCTACTACTGATCAAGTATTTTTAGTTCTCGTGGCAGATCCAAAACCAACCGATCTCCGAGTTAAAAACAAAGATAGCCCTTACCTTTTCTGCTAGATCTTGTTCTTTCGTAAAACTTATTGGTAACTGTTCGATAAAATTACGACCTAAATGATATTAAAAGATAATTAGAAAATTTTTTTACATCTTAGTTAAACAAAAAGCCTAGCAACATACCCAAAATATCTTCCCAACATAAAGTGTTTTATTTTAAATAATTTGTATTTTTGAAAATTTTTTTTATTTAACCTAATTAATACACAGTTTTTATATGTATAAATAATTTCTAATGTACATAAATTGTTTTCTTTATAAAGTTATAAAATAAAAAATATTTATTTTTTTTTTATTATTTTAAATGGTGTAAGCTAAAAATTTTCAAAATAAATGTAAAGAGAAGTGTATGTTAAATATATATGTATATATTTATATAAATCGTTTTTTAGCAGAAAAAAAAATAAAAATTTGAAGAAAAAAAACCCAAATTAGAAATCGATAAGACTACAAAGTTCTTGTAAGAATTAACGAATTACTGAAAAACACCTGAAGAGAAAAGCGTTCCAAATATGTTTGTTGTGAATTGCTCATAATGTTACTGATATGCCTCACAAAACATAATTATTTAAAGCATATTAGCAACAAAACGATTCGTTATTTAACTCTGTTTATTAATTTTTATATTTGAAATATTCGCAAGAATATATGACTCTGCATAGATAATTGTTTACTTTTGGTGTTTTATTACAAATATTTTTTGCGTTATAACATTTATTCGAACTGAAATTTGCTTTTGTTTAAGAAGATATCCTCAGTAAGCATCGTTTTTTTTGTTTTAAATATTACATTTGTTGTCCCCAGATTCTGAAGGTGCTATAGAATATAATCTCTTACATACACATATACTCTTCTTTTAAATTTTTTCTACATTAAGTCTTGCCTATTTAATTTCAATTTTTTTAATATAAAGTTTTGATAAGAGCAATATTTTTTTTAAAAAAAAAACTTATATTTCTCATGTTACTAAAAACTATAATATTATGTTCTTTTTGTTTTATGAAAGTAAAAACACAAACATCCCAATTTTTTTTAAAAGTCTTTGAATACAAACAAAATAAAGATTTCCTTCAGGTTGAGAGGACAAATATAGTTTTTTTATTATAAAGTATATTTATTCCTGCTCAAAAATTAGTTTTTTCCGTAAACATTTTCATCGGAATAGGCGATGTATAAAAAGTAGTCCTCTTCGTGGTGTTCCTGTTTTGTTTGTTAAATTAATATTGTATCAATAAATAAATCAATGTAAACAAATTCAAGATAGGAAGGCTTACCTGATACAAGGAACCCATGGTAGCTGATGTTGGTGGAATGACATTGTTTACAAAAAAGAACAGTGCATCTTCTGGGCGCAAGTGAATCCTCTTACGAATAAGAAAATAAAACTGGCCTACGGTTAAGTCGGAAGGTACAAGGTATTTTTTCTTATCCAGATCACCAATGCGTGCTTTCGGTGCTTTCTCGACAATTACCTAAAAAAAAGATATTATAAATTAAAATTGTAATCGGTTGTTTGTAATGTAACGCTTAAATTCAGGAGACGTTTTTTGTAATGTCTTATAACAAACGAAGAATAAAATAAATAAGAGAACTCCTGAATACTGCAGGAGGTGACAATGAGCCCTACTCTTGAACTTTTCTATCAACGTCGGTATATCTTTAAAGTCTATGGCGAATAGACCTGAATACCGATAACAATTTGAGCTTGAAATTTCATTATTATGATGAATCACACTTATTCCATATACTAGCCGTGACATATATATTCCCTATCAAGTACAATTAAAGCCCATCACGTTGGAAGTTAACCAACCGGCTTTCAAATTCCAGATTTAAAATTCATACGACTAATAGAAGAAGATATCCAAATATTACGCCATTAAAAGCTATCTTACGTGAAAGCTAAAGAAGAACTTAGCAAAATCTGGTACTCTAGACTGTATAGAAAGAATAGTTGGGTTTAAAGCGAATCAAGCCAAGATGTAACATAATTCATGAAAAATACCCTAAAACCCATTATCACTAATGAAAGCAAAAATGTATTTTCTCTTCAAAATTATCGGCTTGTTTCCCAGAATATATAATAAAAGCATGCGTTTATCAAAACATCTTACTATGATAGCTCAATGTGCTTTTAAAAATATGCAAAATTGTTAATTCAGATTAGAACAAATTCAAAGAAGGTACCCGGTTTTCTTTAGAACAAGAGATATAATTCTGTACAAAAGCAATATCTACAAGCCATATATAATAATAAAATGAAAAATCCAGATTCAAAAGAGATTTTGACCTTCCTTTTAGGGTACCTGCAGAAGTTTTTCAACAATAACGAACAGGATTACTAAAAGAAGAACGATACCAGCAAAAACATATGGCACTAGGGAGTCTTTTTAGCATCTAGAGAGGATTAGATATTGTAAGCAGGTAAAATTCATTGAATTCCAAGTACTGAGAAAATACTGACAGAAAAATCTTTGCGATCAATTAGTTAAACTTTCGACACAAGTTTAAGAAGTCCTTGAAGGATTGTTTGGGTAAAACCCATCGTTCCTTGCATATAATAACACAAAAGGACAAACATGAAATCATCCAGGTAAAATTGACTAAGGCTTAACATAAAAAAGTGGGTTTCTATTCAAAATAATCCAAAGGACGGTTTTTTATCAGCTAAA
Organism: Thereva nobilitata; assembly: GCA_963855945.1. Classification (NCBI taxonomy): domain Eukaryota; kingdom Metazoa; phylum Arthropoda; class Insecta; order Diptera; family Therevidae; genus Thereva; species Thereva nobilitata. Next base: position 3,996,389 of record OY979697.1, read on the forward strand.
GGACAGCTTTTTGTAAATTTTATTGAAGGAATACAAAAGTCAGCGAATTGTTTAAAAGCAATAATGCATTACGAGGAAAAAAAATTTAGATCAATTTTCGTATTGATATATAAAATTACCTAGATTTCTACATCTACTAAAGTATAAATAAATCTGAGTGGAATTGTACTAAGTTATTATTCAGCTAAGACTGTACGACTTATTAAGGTTGGACGGAAATATATCAAAGAAACTGTCAAGTGGGAATATATTTCTTGGGCTTCGTTTCATTCGTTGGTCGCAGCACATTTAAGTTGAATAGTGGATTATGTAGAAGACATGACAAGTTTTTCAATACACCCTTGAAGTTAACTAATATATGACAAAATTTTATCTCATCCAAGTTTGCGATTTCATTAATGAAACAAGTTTACTTTGGAACAAGATTTACAAATTCTTTAAACTTATTATCATACATAATTCGATCACATTTTTTTTTTGTAATTTGTATGATGGACGTAATAAATCAATGAGAATCGACTATTCATCGAATTGCTAAGCTTGTTGAAATCAAATATTCTGTAAGTGATAATATATGTAGTGTCAGTAACATGAAGAATATGTTGATGATCTGAACAGAATGTTACGAACCAGAAGAAAAACAAAGCTGAAGCAACAAGGAACAATTTCTGTCCATCTAAAAATAGATGCACATTTTCTTTTAAATGTATTATTCAATTTTAGATAACATCTGGCCGTTAACTTTTAAGATTACATTCTGAAGTAAATTTATCATACTTTAGCTCATGTTATCGTCTTACTAACTATAAAAAACCATACGCAGAAACAAAAAGAACTATGAATAATCGGTTAAATAACGTCGTTTCACATGATTACTTCTAACAGCTTACATAAAATTAGCCAGGCAACATTTTCTTATTGCATTTACATTATTAAAAGAACAAATTTGGCGTAGGTATTGCAGAACAAATTGCAAACAAATGTAGCGTTTAAATTATAGATCAGTAGTTGATATAAATTCAGAGTTTATATAAGAAAACAGGTCAAGAGAAAACGTTTTTTTTTCGTTTTAACAGGTGAAGTTATCACTAAAATAATTGCTCAAAGCCAAACTCAAACATTGAATTACAAAAAGCTCTATAGTATAGAGAAATTACTTCATAGAGCATATTATTTAAGCTGTGAATGTGATAGAAGAAAATGAACCAATTCATAGTTATAATGGTCATGGTCCGGCTCAATCTTGTGTGGGCCCCTAATTTTGAACCCGGGTCAATGGACTAGGCCCAAAATGGATCACGATCGAGCATTGGGAGCTGCCGCGAAAGGACATTGTGAGAATCGCGTCGATCATCATAAGACACTGGCCAATTGGGAAAATACAGTACTATATCGACCACCGATGGGAAGGAACACACACAGTGCATTTGGAAACCTTTTCTTATCGAGTTTTAAATCTTCAACTATTAGGTATGATCCCTTGCTTGAATAAGACTGGCTGGATTTAAAGACAATCTAAGCATACTTCCATTATACTTATGACGTTTTTTTCCGGGTGCGATTACAAAGCGGTGCACATCAAAGCCAAGGGTTTCCTGGGGAATACCAACTTTATCGAGCTACCTCAAGCAAAGTCCAGGAGTGGTAGCACGTAAGTTGTTTCAATCGACCTATTCATACAAATATTCTGAATTTTTATATGAAGAGGTCGATTGAAACAACTTACGTGCTACCACCCCAGATAAAATAATTCAAATAATTTCCAAGTATTGAATAATGGCGAAGAAATGAAAAATTCCTTAATTTATCTCTATTTTTTGTTAAATCGATTTTAATCCTTAGTTCACCGTTTCTCCAAAGAAACTTACAAATGCTGATCTTTTTTTATATTGTTCTGATTTTAGGGTCAATGCATTGCATTTATAGATGACATGGCAAGAAAGCAAGTATAATTTGCGTGAATCTATGCGGAATTAGTATCACTTTATACAGCTTCACCTTCAACCCAAATTCAACAGAACAAGTTGTTTGCCAATATATGAACAACCTGTCTTTAAATGTGGCAAGATGTTTACTTTCGGTTTTAGATGTGAAGCAACGTATTATAATTAGTAAGAAATGATTTTTGGTAATGGAAATATTGAACACAAAAGAGCTGGAATTATATAATTACTGATTGAGTGAAATACAACACACAAAAACATACAAATTTCTTAAATTTTCAAAATTTCTTTTGTAATCTAATATAATTTTACTCGCATCGGAAACTTCTTCTATTTCCAATGCATGACCACAAATTGTTATGCAAAATTTTTTCTACACTAATTATAAAATCCTAAATTATATAGACCCGAAGAAAAGCTCTCTGTCCCCAGAAACGTATTGATGAAAATACTCGAAATGAATCATTCGCTTAAGTAAAAAGCATGATTGAATTGTAAACAAAATTTCGCCTTTCTATTTTTTTTGTTGTTGTGTTATTGAAAATATACTCGAGATTAAAATTCGCATTTATAAGAAAACTTTTGACGAAAAAATAATCCATGGCGACGACGATGACGGTGTTTTCTTTACTCATCATCAAAGCACAATTTTTGGTTCTCAATGCAAATAGATGCGGATTTTAATTACGTAAATATTGTGAAGATAATCCAGATATCAGAGATTGTTGGCTGTTAAGAACAGAATGAAACCATTTTAAATTGGTTAAATTGATAATTACACAATTCTGTGCAAAAATTGCAAAAACACCTTTAAAAAATAAAGTAGAGAAAAAATGAATTAGCTTTGCACCCATACACCAGCAGCGAGTGGCACAAAGATGACATGACAAATATACAGGGGAGTCCGACGAAGCACGGTTCCCCATGAAAATAAAAGCAGCTGAAAACAAAGAAAACTCGCTGCTGAGCTCTTGGCTGGCCCGAGACCGACGTGTGGCGATAATAAAAATATGAAAACAAAAATCAGCTGCGCCGTTTCTGCTCCGAATAACTTCTTTTCTCACATTTCAGCAATTTGCAGCTATTGGCTTGTTTATCACGTTTGTAACTACGATTTCCTCCATTTTAGGTTCACATTTAATTTTTGTCGTTTTTCATGACTATTTCGTCGTATGCGTCTGGCATTTTCAAATATTTCAGAGATGACCTTGCAAGGGGGAAAAAATTTGGTATCGAAAATATGCACACACAAAAAAAACAACAAAGAATCCCAAAACACCTGCTTAACTACCTTAAAAATTAAAAAAAAAATTACATGGCTAAAACAATGGAAAATTTGATCCACAAGTATCACAAATAAAAGTTGAATTTTCACGAAAATAAAGGAAAAATTTTCTATCCTCAATTATGGCTGATGTAAAGGTAGACGTCATTTCCCTCACATCAGCTGAATTTTCCTTTTTGATACACACAAAAATTTCAAGTAATCAATTCGAAAAATGCAAAAATTCAATTTCTTTTTCAAATAAAAGGAAAAGTAATTAAATTATAACAAAAAAAATAATTAATTTTCACACTTACAGGAACTCGTTCTGGATATTTTCGTCGGATTTTGTCGCCCTCAGCCCGTCTCTTTTCGAATGGGTGTTCCTCTTTATATTGGAATTTCATTTTTGCGTTTTTTTAGCTTACTTTAACAATTATCAACTTTCTTATCTTTTATTCGATAATAATTTCACACTATATATAAATTATATATTTTAGTTTAAAAGATTTTTCCTTAACTGCGTATAATTTGTCTCGATACCGTTTCTGAAAAAAAAATTCTTTCCTACAGTCCAAACTTTTAGCGATTATTTGAAGAACTGAAGAAAATTGAACGAAACAAATACGTTCGACACAAGTTAAAAATAATTATCGTTAAGTCTAAAGAAAATAGTGTTCAGAATTTCACATACAAAATTTTTATTTTGCTCAGCTGTGGGTGATAACAGGGGGCAAATTTTGCGGCAATAAAAAATTAGCCAGGCTAAAGTCAAATGACAAATCATATAATGTAAAGGTACCTTAAGCAATTACTGAGTTTCCATGAGAGTTCAACCATAGTTGAACCCAAGTTACACGTCATGGAGAATATACAAGGAGACAAAACTCTTATGGGGAAAATGACAGGAAATGGATGGGTAGAAGAAACTAAACTAGAAGTTCATTTTTGGCCACAGATGTCACCTTTGTCCGATGTACCCCAATGAATTTAATAAAAATTCATTGGAAACATCAAAAATTGATTAATTACGAATAATCGCATTGATATAAAATCGAATTTAGAAGCTGGTAAACAGCTGTAAGCTGCTAAACGTAAAATATATTAGTAATAAACGAACTTTACCATGAACCGGATAAATATAATCGGCCATGTTTTTCGGGGTACATTTGACTACAGCGCCACCAATAATCAAACGATTATTGACAACACGGAGTTTTATCTCCTTGTATAGCCTCCATGTTACACGTCATGGAACAGACACCATTGGGTATATTCACACGCTGCCATAATTGTGGTGAGTAAAACCGGTTTTATTCAACTCCTAGCAACTCAGACGGGGCGTAAATGAGTGTAGTAAATTTGAATGCTATACAGGAACCTTTAAATGTATTGCAGATGAAATTTACTTGTTAGAGAAAAACAGAGCTAAAGAATGCAAGAGATAGAACTAACTTTTTATATGTGTGCCAGTTTTCACGCGTTTGCTTTTGCGTGAAAAATGTTTCGTTAAGTTTTTCCGCTCCCTTCCCTCTCTCATCTATAAAACCGGTTTTAGGCGCCATGAATGTGCACTGTGTGAATATGCCCATTAAAAGTTTTCGTTCGTGTAAAATATGGGCCTTAATATTTACTTGTTCAATATAACCTAGAAAACTAAGATGAATTGGTCGAAATTTATTCACTATCTAATTATCTTTATTATTTAATACAACTAATCGTCATTATACTGTTATTAAATAACAAATTAAAAAAAAATACAAAAATTTTATTCAGGATGTTTCGTTGAATTTAATGGAAGATATAATAATTAATTCATATGATATTACTAAAGTGAACTAACTTAAATTTTTTCGACATGCAACCAACTTCACATCAAATTGGTTCTTTTTCGAAGTGCTATTAACAAGCAAACATGGCACCCACTGTGAGTTTTTATAAAAATGACAGAAAACCGCATTAAATATGTTAAAAGTGTTATAAATTAATGTGCAGAATTAAAGTTAATTGTTGTGTTGTTAATATAAATTAAAAAATTCGCCTGCACAACGAAGGATGTCAAGATAATTTCGGGATATACTAACCCCTTTCACCTGTGACGAAAGCTAAAATTTATTGTTTACTTATAGTTAATTGAAAATTATGACATGTTGAAGTGATTCTAGGGGTAACATGTCGAGGAATTTAACAGTTTTGTGCGGTTTTCTCTATTTAATAGTGTTAATTTCATGATTAGATTATGAATAAACCTAACCTAATTCTAAGCTGTCAAATGTATGGGTTAAAATTTTTCTTATGTTTCTTTATCCTTTAGGCTAAACCGTCTAAATCGGAAGCAAAACCAGGCAGTAAACCTGCCGAAAAACCAAAAGCCACTGATAAACCAGCAAAAGGTAAAGTAGAGAAGCCAGCTAAGCCAGATACCAAAGCTGCTCCTGCCGCTAAGGATGCAAAGAAGGCATCAGCTGCGGCTGCCGCGAAGGATGTGAAGGCAACAAAAGATACTAAGCCAGTAGCAAAAGATGCGAAAGCAGCTCCACAAAAAGATGCAAAGAAGGCTGCACCTGCTCCGGCTGCTGCCAAGAAGGAGGTTAAGAAGGATGCACCAAAGGATGCTGCGGCTAAGAAGCCAACAGATAAACCAGCAGCAGCTAAGCCAGCCGCTGGGGCTAAGCCTGCCGCCAAACCTGCAGCTGCTGCTGCGAAGCCTGCTGGGGATGCTGCAAAGAAGCCTGAACAGCCAAAAACTGACAAGGCCGCAAAACCACATAAGGCAGTCGCTGCTAAGCCTGCTGCCGCTAAGCCCCAAAAGAGGGGTGTTGTTGCTACCGCAGCAGCAGCCGCTGGAAAGGGTGGACGCGTAAGCAAAAAACAACTCCTTCGCGGTAAGGGAATCAAGAAGAAGAAGGTGCAACTTAGGTTTGGAATCGACTGCACCAACATTGTTGAAGATAACATCATGGATGTCGCTGATTTCGTAAGTAGATTTTTATTCTATGCAAAACGTAAGTGCCACAGAAGATTTTTGTTGTGGGTGCTTATGCCATACCTTCAATAAAGTGTACACTGTGGAAAAGCAATTCTTTGTGCTTTATCTTGGCTTGTATATTCCGTTACAAGCGCCGATTAAAGTTTAAGAGACATTCTATAAAAGTCAACATTTAAGGAACTTACTAATATCTTCACTTTTTGTTCTTTTGTTTTTTCTCTAGGAGAAATACTTGAAGTCACGCATCAAGGTTAACGGAAAAGTCAACAATCTAGGCAACAATGTCAATCTAGAACGGCAAAAGATGAAGGTTTACGTCAATTCAGATGTACATTTTTCAAAGAGGTATCTTAAGTACTTGACCAAGAAGTACCTGAAGAAGAACAGTTTAAGGGACTGGATCCGCGTTGTTTCTAATGAAAAGGAATCATATGAGCTAAGATACTTCAGGATAAGTTCAAATGATGATGACGAAGAGGACGCAGAGTAAATATTAAGAACGGATTCAGTTTTTTTTAAACAAATTTCTTGTATTGTGTTGAATAAAATAAGATGCAATACAGTTTTTGAAAAAGTTTATTTATTTTTTGTTAACTTATGTGTATTGTCATTTGTCAAGAAAGTTGCCTGTGTTTGATGTCTATTCTTTTAGGGAGCCCCTCAATACAGAGATTTTTGTGTTGATTTGTATTTGTAATATTCGGGGTCTTGCGAATTTCTTTTCTGTTGTGTGCCATCTGAAATGACGTGGCCTTTCAGAAGGTGTACCATAGTATCTCATCCGGTTTTAATCATTTATTGGATTAAAGTAGTTGTAACATAAGTAATGTTAACCTTTCACTAAACAAGCGAAAAATTCAGCGCCCCCGTCAATGGCTTTACTCACGGACTGAAATTCGATGATAGACGGACAAATTTAATTCGAATTCACTTTGGGGGATACCATTTTTTTATTTCCGAATTTCATGTCTTTGGAATCGCATTCCAGGAAAACCCCCCTGTCTTCGATGTTATTTCCGATCGAATTGGATTTTTTATCTTCCTGGCTATTACGATAATGACTGTTCCACTGACTCTCATGCCTTACAGCCCCCTCCAACTCGATTGTGGAATAGTCTTTAGCAGTCAGTATTTCGGAACTCGTACATCTTAGAATTCAAACATAAGGTTCATCGACATCTTCTCGAGGACTCCCCAAATGCTCTCTATGCTCTATTCTCGTTCATCCTTCAGATTAAGCTTGCTACTAGACATGGCACCATGACCTGAACGACATGGCAGACTGAGGCCGTATTTGGTTTCTCGAGTCGATGGATCGACTAGACGAAAAAGGCTTGTCGATTTTCTCTAAGTTTTATAATTAGCATTACGACCGAATCGACAGATAAATGGGGGCCATACAAAACCATAAAATTATGTGATATTACTCCAAAAGTGCAGCAAACCACTTATATTTAATGAAAAGGGAAACTGTTAAAAGTTTATTGTATGCAGAAACTGAGCCTTTATCGACGCGTAAAGAGGCGATAAGGCTCCTACGCTTGGGGTTCCCACTTAAAAGAAACTGAAAAGCTGATGATCTGCGAAGGAATGACTACATATCTCAAATAGCCAAAGGAACATCCCAATGCCTGGGATTTCTTAAGGGATGCAAGCCAGCCAGGAGCCCAGGACGGAATCTACAAGCCTTGCACCCGGCCCGACTTGACTGCCACTCAACTAGGGCCTCAAAAAAACTGAAATATCGTGGCTGGAGGTGCAAACTTGCGATTTCAAAATCTTCGGTGCTGGCATTGGCCTCGGTAGCCTAGGGGTTAAGGCGCCCGACTACCATCCCGTTGCAACGTTCTTGCGTTCGTTTTTCCAACCTAGTTAACTTTCCTTCTTGCTTATATTGCCTCTTTACAAAAACTTCCTGGCCTTTCTCTTTCCATCGCCTCGAAGCAAACAAGGAAGTCATCTCATGTTTGATCGCCGAATTCAGCGTTCTGGCACGGTAGTACGATGGGAGCTGGTGGAATAAAACTGCTGGCGTTCTTTCACTCTCCTCTCTACTATATTTCTGACTAGAGCTTCCTGTCCGACTTTGCGGTCAATGATAAAAACGTGAACAGTACAAAGGGGAAATACCTCTCAGCGTTAGTCTTTCACATAAAAAAAATACCTGCTCCTCGACTTACTAAGCCTCGCTCCCAATCTCCTACTATGACCTTAGGCCCCACCAGCAGGCTTTGCCATGAGGAGCATCAATCTTGCCCTTCTGTGAATGCCCCGCGATAGCTCGAACAGTCAAGTCTAAGCAACAAGCCACTAGGCAGACTGTGGAACCTATTCAAGCCTTCTAGCCTACAAATATAAGGTATAGGGTGTAGTACAACAGGCCAAGTGAACTGAGCGTGGTACTTTTGAACCCTAAACCCCACCAAAGAAGAAGCTACCAAACAGCTAAATTAAAACCAATTAAACTTCATCGAACTACATAAATTTTATTACATAACTGTTTTTTTTATGTTTTCAATTTAATTTACAATAAGTTTTGTGTAATATTATTTTATTCCATATTATTTTTTTCAATTCTTAACAAATTTATTCGATAGAAGTCCTTAAGTTTTCTTTTTGTATCATTTCTTTTTATTTTTGTTTTGTTTGTTTCATTTTTTATTAACACAGCGTCTTTATATAAATGGCATAAAAAATTTCTTTTCTTCACGTTAATTTTTGTTTTGTTTTTAATTTTCTAAAATCTATTTTCATTTAAATGTCAGTTTTTATCCGTTTTAACTCTTGATCTTAGTTATAATTTTCATTGAACTATTACGATGTATTTTTGTTTTATTTGTTTGTTTTTTTTTTGGTTAAATTGAACAATTTTTATAATCAAGACTCGTTTTTAAGAGGTGATGATTTGTAGTATCCTCATCAAATGCTTTGGAAACGATAGTGAGGAAAGCAGAACTAAATGGAGCAAATAGTATCTTCACAAGATACTATAGCGTTTATAGATGATATCGATAATTCGACAGCTAAGTTTAATCTAATAGCAAATGACACAAAACGAAATACGTGGTTGCATCAAAAAGAGTACAAAGATCATCAATCAATCTTGGCGACCATAGTATGGAAATTGTAAGTGGGGCTACTAGCCACCTTCTTAGGTGTCTAACAAAGCCCCTCGACCAAACTATACACCGATTTGGTGAGTCGGGTCTGTTTTCTCGAGATATCTCCAAGGCCTTCGACACATGGCACCCCGCTCTGTTGGCTAAACTAAAAGCTATTGGTATACATTTAGTTCTTAAGAACTGGATTGAGAGTTTCCTTTCTGGCCGTTCAATCAACGTTGTATTGGATGACGACATTTCTGCTGGTGTCCCACAGTGATCCATTCTTTCACCCGCCTAATTCCTAAATTTTTTTAACGACCTTTTCTAAACCCACTCCACAGCTTCGGGATGATGGTACTCTACGTTATTTTTACGCTTTCAAAAATATAAGACCAACACGTGCCAGAGCTTGTCTTCGGTTTGAACTAAAGGCTGACCCATCTGTTAATATTCTTATTTGGTATATAATTAACTGAGGATCTACTGTGGAAGGATCACATATTCCAAATCTCCAAGAAAGCATCACTGGCCCCTGTGCTGAAAGTCGAGTCGCCACGACACGACAAGTCGTTTGAGTTGAAGAAAGTGAGGTTTCAGTCGAATCATGAGTCAGTACAGGGGCCTAGAATGGAAATGATGGTGGTCATCCATCATCACCTGGAGTCGATCTTTTGAAAAAATGGTGCGAAGCGGTTATTAAAGTAGCAACCTGTGATGCTTCAGAATCATTCCTTAAGCAAGCATAGACCATGGACAACTCGTTTATCGCTTTCTGGACGCTTTTTTAATACTTGTTTTTATTAAAGTGCACCAGACAGAACATCCCACAGCTCAACTAAGGCTTACCTCACATGTACGGCACTTTGCGATGGTGACGCTTAACACCAATTTACTACCTGCACGTCTGGACATACTTTTTGGTCAGCAAAATAAATTGCTGCATTATTGAATTCATGATCGGCTTTGTAGGATTTGTTGAAAAGCATGAGTCATGCGTTTGGTATCAGGCCCGGGTTCTTCTCTAGTCATTGTCCTGTTAAGAATATTTGGTGCTGCCAATGGTACAAATTATCGCTTCTGCTGCCTCTTGCTAACATAGAGATATGGAAACTCGATCCCAAGTCCATTACAAGCTATTTCCCAAGACTTAATGTGGCCTGGCAATAATATTAGGTAGGGCCACACAATAAACCTTATAGGTTTCAGTATTTGCGAGAGTTCTCGCTTCTATCACTCTCTAATTCTAATCTAATCGTATCTATCTCATAATTTCTTCTAACTCTTCAGTATGTCTTTTCTCCATATATTCTTATTTTTCTTTTAAAGATTCTGAACGTATTTTCATATATTGTTGTTAATGCCATATTTTCCACTTTGTAAGGACAATATTATGATGCTTTTATATGCACGGAGCATTGCTGTTCTCGAGAATCGTCTTAAATAAAAAATTCTACATACATACATATGTGAACTGGCGAACACCTTCAAAGCTTTTATTCCCACTGATAAGGTTTTGTTTGTTTTGTTGTTTCTTATGTGGCAGTTCTAAGCTCAGGATTCACACTTTTTATACTACCTGTCCGTCATGCCGTTGGTCACACATGGTACAATTTCTGGTAGTAAGTTTAGTTCGAAGGATAGAATAGATTTTAGCTTACGAGGAGTCAGGAAGGTGTTGAAGGAGATGGCGATGAACCTTGCGTTTGAACTCTTGGATGTTGTAGGAGATCTGAAGTACAGAGGGCATAAGAATGGCCCACAGTCGGGTTGTCCCATTTATGATTTATGTTGATACCTTTCGAGATTTTCATATATTTCGTTTTTTTCATGTACGTACACAAGCACTCGTTTTACTATACAGTTTCGATCAAAGACTGATATATCAAACCGCACTGACATTTCTTGTAGAATGGCTTCGATTTACTTGTTCATTTTTTATGTAATATTGTTAGTTAAATTAACATACTGACCATTCAAGAAACTCTACAGAAGAAAGAGTCACAGAAGGCAAACAGTTTCGTCAAATTTCTCGTAGAAATCTATATAACTTTAACTATAAAATTAAATTATTCAGAAGATTCAATTAAATTTGAAGTGAGACTATCAACAATCTTTAGTTTATTTTTATTTTGTTTTTTATCTTATATCAATACGGAAGAGATATAAGAAAATTGTATATCTTATTTCGATTCCGATGAATTTAAACAACTATTGAATTATTAAAACGAGTTTTGATTATAAACATTTTTGTTTTGTTTTTTTAAAATTAATCCTAAAAACGCATCTAAGCCACACACATCCACCTATATAGGACTAAAACTTGAATTTGTTTTCTCCCATAGAGGATCATTAAAACTTCTAATTCAATATTAAGGAATAAAATATGCAAAAGAATAAAAAAAACAAAGGAAATAATATGTATATTTATATATAAATAATAGTTTTTATACTCATTCATCCATTCAATCATAAAAATTGAAATAAAAATCTTAGCGTGTGTAACTTTGAAAAAAAAAATATGTTTTTTAATCCACAAAAAAAAAACAGGAACGAAAAATAAAATTAAAACAAATCTTAGTCCTAGCAGAAAAACAAAAAATAATATTTCAAAGTCTTTTTTCGATTTAGGAATAATTTTCCAAGCCTCGCAACCTATCCCCCATTTTATATATGTGTTATAATTATTATGTACATACACATGCACAATATTTGTTTGGCATTCCTTTCAGTTTTGTGTAGTTTACACACATCACTTAAAAAATATTTATATATATAAAATCGAATGACAAAATTAAACAATTTTTCTTTAAATTAAAGAATTTCTTTTGTGTTTAATTTATAGAAAAAAGGGAAGAAAACAAAAAAAAACAATATTACAACCGTCAACAGATAGGAAGCAGGAATGAAAAAGTATTTAAATAAGAAATTTCTATAAGCAAGAAAATTGGGAGGAGAAATATTATTTTCTAATCTTTAGCTATTTTACGAAGAACTTTTCCACCCTTTTTATGAATCCTTTTATGATAGCTTTGAGCCAATGAATTGACTATTGAAATCACAAAGTAACAAATCATTAATATTACAAACTTCTCAAACAGTTTTGCTAATAGATTTCCAGATTCTGTTGTTGGAATATTCTTTTGCCGATGCAGACGATTCTTTTGATTTTCCAAAAATGATTTGAATGGCTCCTGTAATCGGCGACCAAATATTGGCACCAATGCTAAAAGATCTACAGCACGATCTAGTAATGATTCATTGAATGCAATTATAACAAATATCTTTTGTATATGCATTTTAATAACGGCTTTCCCAAGCAATGTTGCACCGAAGAATGTCCAGAATGGCACCAAGAAGTGACCACATGTTATTCCAGCTAAATCAAATAGAGGATTTGGAATCTGTAAATAAAAAAAGAAAAAAAAGTTAATTATTATACTTTGATACATGATAATTCTGAGCTAAAACAATTTTAGGACAGTAATAGTGAGCTATTTGATAGCTACAAAGGTTGTTAGAACCCTAAGAAAAAGAGAAACTAGTAGAACTAGTTTCAAATATAGTAAGTTAAGTTAGATTATCCTGGAGATCATCTTTGTGGGCACTGCGACCAATTTTATATGGTCTAGTCTGGCAACCCCGTCGTTAAAACCTGTTAAAGCTTTTGACATAGCCTAAAATCGATTCGGGATTTATAACCCAAATCTTCCTGGGATCATGGAAGCCGCGATCGAGGAGACTCAATATCCTCCTCGTGGTAGCCTCACAGTCGCACATCGAATGATCAGCAGTTTCGGGAGCTGCTCTGCAGAAGTGACAGTTACAATCAACTTAGCCCTATGCTGCTTAGATGATAACTTGGTGGACAGTGGCCTGTCAGGAGCCCTGTTATTCTTTTTAGCTCTCAAAATAAAAACTTTGCGGAGTTTAACTTTGTGAATTAATGTGCCAAGGGCCTGAGGACAACGCTCAACAACCCTAAGCAGAGTTTAGTTGATGAATATGAACTGTACGTTCCGTAAGCTTTTGCCTCATAATATGGACACGTAGCTTTAGAGTTGTAAAAGTCCTAAAACAATGAAAAAAAGTTTCTCGGATTTATAGATAAAATAACGAGGTAAAATTAAAACACAAACAAATATAAGACGAAAGAGAATTTGAATTGAAAGCAATAAAAATTATATCAGTTCGTTTAATACTTTTTTTATACGATGGCGGTTCCCGCTGTCTTTGATCTACTTATTTATAGGCAAGACTTCTATAATATTGTCATATTGATGGATGCGTGCATTTACCTCTTCTTTTAAAATATAAATAGAATTGGTTGCCACCTCTACTTATTAAAATAATATTCAAGATTAATTCGAAAAAGAACGCCTACATTAAAATACATTACCAACAAAAAAAAAATACTTACACTTGCACAAGCTAAAATCCCAAAGAATCCAACTTTTTCAACAACTTTTTCCATAAATAATTTAGCTTTATCCATTGTACTAAGATCTCCCTTATCCTTTTGTTTCTTTTGTAATTCCTCAAACTTTTGCAAATCCTCATCATCATCTGGATCATAGCCAGATAATCGAGCTGCTTTAGCCATAAAATATGGTGGTAATTCTCCAAGCGCTGTACCAGCGCCCCAAAGGAATGCTTCTAAACGAACTTTAGCCATTATATTCCAAAGATTCGGTGGAACGTTTGTATCAGCAATTTCAGGACATATAATGCTGTAATTTTTAGATTTAGAAGGATTTAAGTTTATAAATAAAAAAATAGTGAATATTATATGTACTTACTCATCAGGGTATGGTGGTTTTGGGAAGTTGAGAGCATTACATTCATATGCGGCAAGCGTAACACTAGCAACATGCGGTCCTAGATACAGTATAAACGTGTGTAGGCCTGTACCAAGACCAACTGATGATAGAACACCTAGTCCTACCCAATATACTACGAACCATGTATTTGTACGAATCAATTCGATCAATAATTGATGACGCCCCGGAATTTTATAAAACACACCTAAAATTGCTATTAATACTAAGACTCCGGTCAATATCGCCCGGTGTTGAACTAGTCTGTAAAGGAGATGTTAATAATCAATAAATATATTTTTCTTTTATGATAGAGAAATATCGTACTTCTTTCCATAAATATGTGATAGAGTTGTACACTCCATTATACAATATTTCAGTGTTTGTATTGGTCTACGCCATAATACAATTTTTTCTCTTTCCTCCTTTTCTCTTTCTTTATCTTTTGCTGATTGTTTTCTAACAAAAGATGGTGCTGTACCATTTGGCGAACCATTTGTTCCAGATTTTGTTATCTGTTGTTTTGACTGTATTGTTTCCATTTTACGCGAATTAGCACTATCTGCCGATTCCTGTTTTTGTAATTGTGACAATTTTACGCCGAGACGTTGCAACTAAAAAATAAATTTATATAATTAATAATTAAATTATGATAAAGGATGACAATGTTTTCTTCTATCGTTAAAAGCGCATTAACAATAATAAAAAGAAAGCTTTAAGCAAATAATAATAAAAAAAAAACTATCATACGATTATTAAAAAGCTAAATAAATCAGAAGAAACTTTCAACTGAGGAAAACGTGGTGATTGAATTTTTAGTAGACAATCACTTAAAACAGTATACAATGAGATGTTTCATAGGAATTCAAAACTCGCTACTATTTTACTGGCTACAATCTATAATTTTTTAATATCTTCTAAAAAACCAATTGCCTCTTAGCAAGAAGATTATTTCGAGCATTATTTCTCTTACTTACTATCAATGACGTTTAGTTAAAATGTTGTATTTGTTTAAAACCATTGTTGATAAGATAGCAGAACGTTCGTTACGTGATTTAAGATAAATCATTTTTTTAATGCGTACATTAAAATTCTGCGATATGAAATATCAGCGATAAATATTGCTGAAGAGGCTCTAAGAAGTCGGAAAACAAGAATCTAATAGATCAATGCCTAAAGCAGGGCTGGGCAATATCAGCTCTTGGCAGTCACAAGTGCTCGCTGGCGTCCTAAGCCTCTCTCACTCAGTCTCACAAGTAGCATAGTGGCCTACTAAACAAAAACTTTGATGGTGCTCTGTAATAGTCACGGCTGTGGCCTAAAGCATGGAATCCCAGAATGATTCTGAGACCTGATCTCTTCAATGGCAGAAAGGCTTTGGCCGTGGCATTATTGAATCCAATGAAACTGATACAGTTTCTGTAGGTCGATCTAATATTGCGAGACTAGTTCCTTCTACTAATTTTGAAGAGCTGACGGTTTGTAAAGTAGGATGCTAGATGACAACCATGTCGCCTGGCTTAAACGTCTTGCTCCTTTGCAGATGCAATGCACCGGAGGGGTTCTCATTTCTGACTCTGGTGTACAAAAGTTCTAAAATAGTCTCCACGGAGCCGTGTACGGCAGGTGCTTGTTTGTTAAAATATACAAAGACACACACAGCGGTCTTATTGAAATACTCGATTGATTTTATGGTATCGAAAACGTTTACTTAAGAAACAAAAAATTTACTCTCGCATTGAAACCAGAAATGATTAATTTATTGAACCAGATGTTGAGTTAATATCGGACAAAAGTACAAAGCAGCTAATGACCTGGTCTTCATTAAGATTAAAACTGTCAATTTTTGTAAATTGCTGTCTGCAAAGCATTTTTAAAAATTCAATGGCAAAAATGCTATTTATAGATTTTCTCGAAACAATTTCATCAATTCGGACAAGTCTCTAGCTTTGGCAAAAAGTATATTAAAATGAATAAGACACATGAGACGCACGCATGTCACGCAAAATAGGAAATATAGGAGATTCGAATATTTTATTCATGCGAAACATATGATTCTTATTTCTGATGAATCATTTATGGAATGAACTTTGAGACAAAAAGAACTACCATTGGTCAAAGAGTGTCTAAGAACTATTATCAGCAACCCTTTTCAATCTAAACTTCAAAAAGGCAATTTGGCATGCTTGAAAGTGTACTTTAATGTTTAAAAAAGTCTCGAGTTTTGCAATTCAATTTAAGGTCTCTTCATGGACTTCAGAGCAAAACTCTACCAAGACATGAGTGAATTTGGTATCTTCAATAGAAAGCCTTGTTTGGCCAGTAAATCCTCTTCAAATCTAAGCATGACGTCTAAACTGCTGCGTTACAGGACGATTTTTTTGGATGGACATATGGATGTGAGCCTTAGTTGTTGCTTCCCAGAAAACACTTGACCCATTCCGGTGTGTTCGAGAAGAGAATCCATCGTCGGAGCATTGTTGGCCTCGTAAGTGAATGAACACGATTCTGAAGGCTTTACAATGACGAGATTTACGAGGGCTATCGAGAAATAGATGACATGAAGAGAATAAAGCTTGAAAGGCTCCGTTGGGCAGAAAATCTAACTCGTATAAGCGAAGAAACCCCAGCTCGTAGTCTGATTAATCAGTTGGGATAGCGAGGTGGACTAAACCTCCTCTAGAAGGACGGCCTATGCCAGAACGGCTAGAGCTTAGAGATGTTAAAGAGTATGACATCGGCTTGAAATCAGGACCGGCAGTTTCGAGAGGCCAAAATCGAATCGCTCCGTGGAATCGAACCACGGACTTCTGCGATGGTAGTCGGGCGCCTTATCCTCTATGTTACCAAGCTTTCTTTTTTATGACATACAACTCGCTTATTCTTTGGAAAACACGAAGAACGTACAATGAATGCGTTTCTGGTAAACATTTTCGATGTCCATATCAAAGATCAAAATTCATTTAGTATATTTTAGCCACAAGCCACCACCTCTGCCGTAAAATCTGTTCTATACAATCAAACTAATTTACGAGAAAAACACCAAATGCGTGCTCCTTAGTCAACAAATCACAATTAGTAAAATTATTTTCATATCTAAATCTCTCTGTTATTTTTAGCTTTTTCAAACACGTGCTTCATAAAATTTTGAATTAAACGCATTGTATAAAGGCATTGAACTTTTCAAAATGCGTCACTTATAATTTCGCACTATTATCTATAAAATATGCGTTCTAAATTGTTTAATGTTAGTAACAAAATCATTACTTGTGTATATTTTGACTAACATTGAACTCCTTAAGGAGTACACAGCACATATGATTTCATTGACCTTGTTACAATTAATTCAAAGAAATTAGAAAATTAAAATAGAAAAAAAAGACAGTAGAAATGTAAATTTTTTAAGTAGTAGAAGCAAAAAGCTACACATATTGTTGCCAAAGCATTTTTCAAGTGATCCAACAATTATGAAATTGACGAGGTTAAAATGGATTTGTAAATTATATTCTTAACAATTCTAAAAATAAATCAATTTATAATTATCTAATCCTACCTCTAATGATGCCACCATCTTCTTTAAATTATCATTAAACAAATTACAAGTTGAATTTATGTTTTGTTTCACAATACTATTACTATAAAACTTTTTTTTATATTTGAAAGTCTGTCAAATAGTCGTGTTTAGAATAAATTATTAAATATTTATTTATGTCGATCGAATACTGCGATTTCTTTAAAAATTTTCATTGGTTCATTTTAAAAATTACTAAATCGCAAAATTCCTCCCAGAAACAAAGGAATATGCATAGATACGCGATCTCGTTTTTCAACACACTAAATCTCAAACATTTCTGCGATCTGCGAATTCATTGTGTATCTCTAAAACAGTTTTTTTATTTTTTAATTCAAAATCGCTGTGAGTGAATATTTAATTTTCGTTTTGGCTAATTTCAAGAAATGACTTATATTTTTAACCAGTTGGAGACAGTTAAATATAATTCACTTTCACAGTCCTTAATCAACAAGTCTTGTGTTAAATTGAACACTCGACGACCAACGATATCCCGGGAAGACAGATCACCCGATGCTTAATAATTTCTTTAAGATACTGATTTCAAGTGTTTCCGGAAGATCATCATCTTAGATCGGGGATCCAAATGGCTACGAGGAACTTGAAGAAGAGTACAATCTACTTAGACACTCTCTCTCGTTGGATCTTGTGGTGATGATGGTCCATTTCTTTTGAAAATGACCTACTCTCAAAGAAAATTGCGGGAAATATGCCCGGCCGGTGTATCATCTGTGTGATTTTGGGTTATTTTTAACAACAACAACAAAAAAAATACAAGTGGATATTCAGAGTGCGGAAGACTTGTGGCGTGAATCGCTTCAGTATAAGTGAGATATAATTGTGCAATCTAGATCGTCTAGTATAGGTGATAAGGCGACCAACGAGAACATCCGAGGTGAATTAGTTTTCCTGTCATTGAACATTTAGAGAATGAAACAATTTTCACCGGGCATACACAATTGTTGTTAGAATTATACGGAATTTGCCCTTTAGTAGCTAGCAACTAATTAAATTAGCTTTCATTCAACAGTTGTGCATTATTTAAATAAAAAAAACGGCAAACAGCCAGTGGCATTGGCATAGAACGAACAACGTAAACATACATTGATGAAATGAAAACTATACAAGCTTCTGCCCTAAACACAACAGGTTGATTATAATTGGCAACAATCATAGAATTACTTTCCACTCTAGTTAAAGTACATTTAACTAACCGTCAGCAATATACTTTATAGACCTAGTTTACTCTTTAATTACATCTAGCCAAGAGCTAGGCGTAATAGAACTGATCTCTGAATGTAGGGCAACAATCATCTGATGTTGATTGAAGCTCCATTTTCGGACTTTGAAGCTGTGTGGTGTAAGTAAAGTGAATGTACTACATTTTTTGGCATGAAAATGTCTGGACTTTCTTGATTCATCATGGCCAGCGGGTAAATTAATCTGTGTCAGGTTCATTTTCTAGCAGGAGAAGTAAGACGAGAATTTTCTCAAGTTTTCTTCGTTCGTTTTGTTTTTCGTCTTCTTCTAAATTAAAAATACTTGCGTGACTAAAGAAGACAGTTTCTTTTTGATGGAGAGGCACCTATTGTTGTAAAAATTGACAATTTTTTTTTGGAAGGCAAACAATAAAAAAATGTTAAATCATTTTGACCTTAAAGACTTTATAATATTAACATCAAGGAGACAATATACTTTGCATATAATTATATTGGAATAAGAATGACAACAAAGTATATACAATTAAATAGTTTTGGCTCTAGTTTTCTTTAGTTTTTTTTCACAACAATTTAAACTTAGCTCATGTTAACAAACAAATAAACAATTTTTTACGATGCAAATTTATTAAAACTTTTTTTTGTATCTAGTTTAAACTGGTTTAATTTAAAAAAAAAATCAAACTCATACCGGTTTCAAAGGTCCTTGTGAATCTGAATTGAGAATGAATGCTTTAATTTTTTTAGTTTCATCATAAGAAGGCATTGAAGAAATATTTTCCGTATCTAATTTTTTGTTATTATAATACAACATTGTGCTATTATACATGTATTGTGAGTTCAAATAATTTTTCATTAAGCATGAGGTACACGAATGCGATTCTTCTATTCAATTTAGATATTTAGTTCTTATATAAAAATAGTAAAGAGTATACTCAAATATTTCAAATTTTAACGTATGCCAGCATGATTCTAAATAAATTATGATCAAACAACAATTACTAAAGTGTTGTGGCGGTGATAGCGCAGTCCTTCATCGTGATTCAAATACCCCACTAATAGCCTAAGGTCCGCCCTGTTTAAAGTGTTAACGCCCCTTAAGGCAAAGATGCTTATTACTATTTTAGCCTGTCAAAGACCAGGGACTGATTCCCAATAGGTTAGGTTCCTCTATCAGGGAGGTGGACCATGAGATACCACAGAAGGGTTCTGTCCCTTGGGTTAGGGTCTCAAACCTCTTCCTTGCGAGCTTGTTGCAGCCTCATTGTCCTCGATACCCCAGTGTCCGGGGACTCAACAGAGCGAGACGTCCTGGCCAAGCTCTGGAGTACGCAACTATTTTGGAAGAAAACTTCGAAAAGATTCTAATGTTAGCGCCTTTCAAAACTTTCTCAAGGTTGAACCTAGCGTAGGTCTCGGCATGTATTGCAGTCTAAAAAACAGAGGGCCACCTATCCATTGCAATTGAGACCTTGGAGTTGGGTCCTGTGGCATGAGCCCATATTCCATTGTTGAACCATCGGTTAACCTGTCGAGGTTTCTTGGACCCCAGGAAGGATAAGTTCCTCCCACTCAGAGCAATCCGGAATAATCGCCCTGAATTTCCTCTGGAACCGCAGTTCACTAATTATATGGTCGGATACGCGGCAAATTGAAATGTTTGGGATACCCTTAAGGATATCAATATATCCTTTTAGATGTACGAGTACGACATTCACGCTAGAAAACTCAAAATGAAAATTCGTTTCAAGGTCAGGGTGACAATTTTCTTTGATCACTGTGGCGTAGTGCCCTCTGGCACCTGATGTATTCCTCCCAAAGATACAAACGGTAGTTAAGCAATACTATTTGAGCGTCATAAGGTGTTACCCGAAAATATCTACCGTAAACGACCAAATTTGGAAAAGTCATGGATTTTTCTCCACCATCGAACAATGCCATGGTTGTGCAAGAGTCATCGACCAAGCTGCGTGCTCGCTTGATTTGGCCTCGGGTGACTTTTTCCGGTTCCCAAAGTTAGAATTATTCATTCGAGGAAGCCATTTCGAAACAAATGAGACCATAAAAGGAAATTTTCTGAAGGAGCAGAAGGCCATACCTGAATAGCTTACAAAAAATGTATAGAGGATTTACTTACGCGCTGGCGTAGTAGGCAATTTTATTCGATGGGGCCTGTTTTAATGGTGACAAAATAAATTATCTTTTTTATGATTTATTTAACAATTCCGTCTACTTTTATCTAGAAGATACACTTTCTATATTTTACTAATCACTTAACTTCGAATATACTGGTATAATAGTCAATAATAATCAATCAACTATAAAAAACGTTTGCATTTTAACTATCTATAATAAATTTACAGAGTGTGGCTACTATTAGCATAACTAGAAGTAGAATCGGAAGAACTGTTGAATTACATTAAAATACAAATATAAGCAGAGATAGAAAAATATGCCGGGACAAACCAGATTTAAAATACAAATACAGAAGCTATTAATTGTATCTTATTAAACTCATGTAAAAATTTATTTATTTCGTCTTATAAGTTATACTAAAAAAAAGCGCGAAAATAGTCCAGAAGCTTATGGAAAATTTTCTAATTTCGTGTAAGCATGAGGTTGTTTTATTGTTTGCTAACAATGTACGATTTATAAAAGCAATGAATGTGCAATTCGGTATTATTTTGTTTCTTTTCATTATTTCTAAAACTTGAAAATTTTCTTATTAATATTAACAATCTTTCTCCAGTAGTTTCCTAGATAAATTTATAATGTACATCAAACCTTTCCATCCAATACAAGATAACCATTTAAAGATCAACAATTTTTTATCTTTAGCCTAGTCTTGTTTACACTTAAAAGAGATTGTGCCTAAAATATAACTTGAATAAATGTACAAACATAAATTAAAAAAAAAAGATAAGTTAAGCAAACCCTTATAAAAACTTCAGACACTCATAACCGGCAATTGAATTATTATTATCAGTGCTAATAAGAAGACGGATAAGAAGCGTCTTTATTTGAATAAAAGATGACATCGATCACGATTTCAAGTTATTCCAGACAGACTTTCGATTATTTCTTATTATCGGTTGGTCTTGGACACGTTTTTATCTTTCTATGCTATGTCTCCCAATCTTAGTCAGTCACTAAGTCAGCAGCGGACGACCGACTGTGCGATTAACCAACAATTCTTATAATAGGATGAGTCATGGTACTAAGTCTGGTCATTTTTGCTGATTAAATTTGATTTTCAGTTTCAATTAAAATTTCCATAGCATTATAGAAAGAAAATGCTTGAATAGGTCTTTTCGATTATATAAAAGTGAATTTACTTCTTGACCTATTTTTATAAAATAAAGTAAGAGAAGCAGATTTAATAAAATAATGCTGACTGATAGCCGGGGAAAAAGACTAGACTACTATAACAGACCAATCTTTTTCCATACCCCTCCAATCGTTGAATTTATTCAGTTGTTTTTTGGGGATTTTTGGTTAATAACCAATGAGTCAATACACAAATGAGTGTCATTACTGTTAAATAAAGAAACTTTCCTAAGCTGATGAAGTTTAAAAAAAAAACAAATCGATTTTATTTGCCAACCAGCTTAAAACCTTGGAAATATACTTCTAAAAATATAATTTATTTGAATTTCGACGATTAAGCAGAATTATAAAGTTTTAAATGAAGCAGTTCGTACAGGTACAGGTAGACAACACGTGTGCTTGAGATAATCCCACAAAAAACTTTACCTTTTCTCGATTGTCTTTTATTTGACATTAATTTAGAGAGTTTTCATAGTCATACGTAATATTTTGCTTATAATCAAGATGAATTTTTCTTTTTGTCACAAGCGACTAACTTTTTACTTGATGCATAAACAAAGATAATTATATGTAAAACATTTTATAATCTTCTGCAGAGTTTGTCTTTCAGAGATAACAAAATAAATTATTAAGTAGGTGAGATAATAAATGAAATAAGTTTTTTTGGGGGAGAAAGTAGCAATGGAGTAATTCTAAAAAAGCTACTACATATATCAAGTTGAAATACACTTGGGCCTACAGAAACATCTCGAAAGTTTGAAATAGAAAAGTTGCAGTTAAGATAAAAAATTTACATAGAAAAACGCAAATCTTGCCTAATTTTGTAGCTTGTAAGTTTGGTTCTATGCGACCACACACGTGCTCCATATTATGGGCCTTATGATGATGCTGTATTATATGGTTTTTGGTTGAAAGTAGTTCTAATAATCTAATCGTAAGCTTTGCGTCAAATCCACCTAAGTTGTGATAAACGTAAAGCCTGGCTTGGGGGTGTAAATGTAATATTGATGTTCCTACAAACAGATAGGATAGAGGAAAACCCATAAAAGAAGACAACGAGCTTTCCATTAGCTCTGGTGGTTTGAGTGAAAAAGCTGCGCTTTCAAACAACCAGAGCGAATGGGACACTCGTCTTCTTTTATGGTTTTTACTCTATAATTAAATGCGAAGAAACCCCGAAATATTTAGCAGAGTAAGAGAATAGTTAGATAGCAGCCCTCCTGCAGGATAATGGGATGCCATCAGTCAAATGTTAAAAGAATCACACGTAGAATATTTAAAGAAGAGGTAATAATTAGTTTTAGTTCGTTACCAATAAAAACGCGTTATTGATGCAATTTTTCATAAAGATAAGGAGTGGTTTTTAGAGATAACAAGTTTTTCATACAGATAAGTGCCGTGAACTCGTTATTACTGAACTAAAAAATAGTTCGACGTTGCTGCTGATAATGTTCAACATAAGTTGAAGATAATAGAGACAAAATCTTAGCTACAATTATAGAAAGCGTAGAAGTCACGTAGGGTACAGTCAATAGCAAAATGATGAGGGAAGATCGAGAAGAGGAAGTATAGTCCTTGCTACCAAAGTAATGCCTGTTAACGAAGAAATTAGTTTCCAAAATTAAAGAAAAGGTTCCAATGGTAATTTTAAAGCCAACAAAATTTTTAAAGCCTTTCAGCTAAACTGTCTGAAAGCAATTTTTTAGTTGTAAAATTGAATATAGGAAATATCTTCGAAAATATAGTTTGTTTAAAAAAAGTCGATATTCGCCCCAGTTTTGAGTTATTACCCTAGCGAGATCTCCTAATTTTGTTACAGAAGCTTCGGAATATCAGCAATATACATGCATCTACCAATAATGTTGATATTCCTGAGCTCTTATTTTAATTCTCTACCCCCCATAAGGGAATTGGAAGTCCTAGAAACAAAAATATTGATTTAAACTGCAATATACTGCAATTTATCTCGGGCTATTTGTGTGAAAGACTAGTTTGTATTATATACCATATTGCCTGTAAATTTCAAATGTATGTTAGCAAATATTTACGAAAATAAAATCCACAATTTAAAAGCAAATTAAGCTGCTATTAGAAAATTAAGATCATGATGGATTAAAACAAAAAGTTTTCAAATCAACTACTAAACAAATAAAACAACAAAACAAGATGGAATCAAACGAATAAAACGAAATCTTCAAATCCAAGCCAAATAAAGTAAACTTTTCTTTTTTTCTCTTTCTCAAATTTTAGAAAAGAAAAATTTCTACGAAAAAAAAATGAAGAAGTAGAAAGAAGTAAGATTTACCAATTCGGCACGATTTCCGTTTGTTTTTTGGCCACGTTTTCTGCACTCAACTTTCAGTTGCTCTTTTGTTAGTGTTATTAAGTAAGCGTTACGTAGTTGCTTTTCGGTTAGACCATCTGTGGTGCCAGAATTACCATAATTGTTAGTATTGTTAGAAGGAAATGTTGTTGCTGAACTAGCTGTTAGCTTATAATTGTGATTATTCGAAAATGATTGAGAGGTTGTTGGTGATGTTGATGTTGTTACTGGAACGTCCTTATATCCAGATGAAGATAGATTCCCAGATTTTGAGCTATTTAATAAAACTTGTGGTGCACTACTTGTTGATGCATGACGAAGACGTCTTCTGGATGGCATATCTTTTAAGAAGAGAAGATAAATTATAATGAATTGCGATTTTTTTTTTGTAAAATGACAATTTTTTTTAACAAAAAAAAAAGAATCTTGATTAAGATTTTTTTTTACCGAAAATTATGCTGGGAATTTTCTTGTAGTTATAAAAGCATTATGATTGCCGGGGGAAACCTCAGAACCTCATTAGGCAATTCTTACGTTTTTAATGTAAAAGAAAAAAATAGAAATAAATATTAACACACATTGTATTGGCCAAAACGTAACACCAAAACAAGAATACAATTTTACAGAGAGTTCAAAATAACAGAGCCTCCGAGGAAATTCGACCATCTTTGATCAGTTATTATAATTTGCTACCAATTATTTTATCTGATACCAATCAACGGTGGGATCCATGTTCGGGTCTCGGGGATGATAGTCGAGCGCTTTGAACCCTAAACACCGAATGTCCCGATTTGAGAAACAAAGTCGCCTGGTCAGATTACGCTGGCCAACGCTTCCTAAGCATAAGGAAGATCTAGAAGGAAATTATAAAGATGAAACTAGGCGAGCTGATCATCTAGTCGTATAACAAGCATGCATAACGTACAGCTTCCCAGTCAAAGTCACTGCCTCCTGTGTGCAATATCAGTGTGGGCAATGGCACTAGAGACTAGACAGACCCGCCAACAGGAGGAAAATTAGAGTTGCATACCAGCTAAGTATCCTCCAGGTGAGCTACACATATTGAACCTCGTCCTGTAAAGAACGACGAATGAGAACCTCGTCCTGTAAAGCAATATCCAGGAAAGATCGACGAGAGGAAGAGCTTCCAACACCCGAAGTATGCCAGCGTGGTCGGCTGGTAGCGCGTTGTCAATGTATAGCGAAATAGTATCTATGAGCCTATTCACACGGTGCATATTCATGGCGCCTAAAACCGGTTTTATAGATGAGAGAGGGAAGGGAGCGGAAGAACTTAACGAAACATTTTTCACGCAAAACCAAACGCGTGAAAACTAGCCCACATATAAAAAGTTACTTCTATCTCTTGCATTCTTTAGCTCTGTTTTTCTCTTACAAGTAAATTTCATCTGCAATACATTTAAATGTTCCTGTATAGCATTCAAATTTACTATCCATAATTTACGCCCCGTGTGAGTTGCTAGGAGTTGAATAAAACCGGTTTTCCTCACCACAGTTATGGCAACGTGTGAATATGCCCTATAGTAGTAAGACGAGTCTGCTATGGATTTGAGGTCTCCACTTCCACCTATAGTATTCTTAGCAGACTCAGACTGATTAAATGGGCTTAGCAGTTTGCCTTAATGCCGAACAACAAAACCATGATCCTCGCTATCGCGGGGCAATGAAACAGAAAGATCCGACTCATCTCTAATTCTCTAGTAACTAGTGCCCCCGATATCATTTCTGCTGCAGCTCTGTAATTTTTTGGCCACATTGCCAGGCGGCTTTAGAGGAAACCGCTGGAGTTGACCAGGCCAGATGTGGACTCCCAGTATTAGATATATTTCGTATGAGTCCGATCTTCTAACCTTCCGCCAATAGCCTGTACTTATGAAAACAGTTCCAGGGTCTGTACAACTCGTTCGTCTTTTCAATGCCTCGGCAATCTGATGATCAGCTTATTAAGAGCACTTTGGCAGTCCCAAACCAATTTGAACTTGGCCCTACGGGGCTTGATAGCTATGGTTTCTGCTGAGCTATCAGTTAGGTAAATGACCCGCTTGTTAGGGTAGGCCATTGTTAAGATTACATAGCCAATATTTCTGCTTGAAAGACAATCGAGGGTACCTCCGGTTAACTCTCTACTTAGCCTGGGAGCTGACGCGCCGGCAAATGGTTTATACCATATGATAAGGTGGTAGGGGTAAAGTAAGGGCCCCACAAACGATGCCAGCTGCACTTTGCGTTTCAGTACGCAGCACAACCAGAACCAGTACGCATACTGGACACACTTATGTGGCAGTTCTAAGCTCAAAAATTACCCTTTGTGGTACCAGTCCGGAGGATAAAGTAGGTTCAGAGTTATGAGGGTTCGGGAGGGTGTTTAAGGAAGTAGCGATGAGTCCTGCGTTTGAACTCTTGGATGTTGTAATTTCTAGTTTGTAGAGTGTGGAAAAATGGAGCTGCAGTTGGAGGGAGTGAGCCGAGCAGGCTAATCTGGTGTTGCGGCTATGAAATCGCCAGAGAGGCAGGCAGTGGATTTGTAGATTGATGAATCGAGAGAGCATGATAACATAGTTACAGTTGTAGACATCGTTTGTCTAGACTTTGGGGCCTCGGTAGTCTATGGAGTAAGGCGCCTGGCTACCATCCCAGAGGCCCAGGATTCGAATCTCGGCAGCACCACGATCCTTCGCCTTTCCCACCTTCTTTCCTCTTTACATTCCTCGTTCCTCCTGTGATAGTCTTCCGCTAGCACTGCCCCGCTCCACCAGCGCATTCCATCAGTTGGTTGATGGATTCAACTCGTTTCAGGAGGCATAACACTCCAGCGAGTTGAAGGAATACCAGTGTAGATACCGTCATTAGAAGTACGATAACTATTATCGCTGGGTAGTCGGCATACGAAGTTAGATGAATTATTTTTAGGAAAGAAACAACCGGCTCTTAAATATTATTAAAAACTTTATATTTATATGATAAATTACTGATTTAAAGACAAAATCAAAGTAAAATTTTGTCATTTCCCTTTCCGTAGTCCAGAAACTTTCCTTAAAACTCCTGTACATTGATAGATAAGTACAAAATCTCCAGGTAACTGCTACTATCGACAAGGAAATTAACATTATCAATTTATAGACAAAAAGGCCATTAAAAATAACGGATAATTAATTTTGAGCTTGAAATAATATGTTTCATTCCGCATGAAAGAATTACAAATCAATAAATAACTAATTTGCATGCACTTGAAGCCTGTAAAATTAAGGTCTACGTGTGCCATGTTATCTTTCAAAACAACCGGTGGATGTGCTTTTCACTTTTATACAGTGATGACGGTTTAAATCGATTTTTCAAAATACATATTTTTTGGTTTTTACTAAGCAATAAATAAAACTTTTAAGTCTGTAATATGTCAACAATTAAAATTTTGTTTATAAAATAATTAATGATAATTTGAAGAGTAATTGTAGAAATTTGTGATTATGACTGGGGCTTTTAAGTGAAATTGTTAAGAGAAATTTTCACTCTGGACAAATTACGTTAGAGTCCAAAGGTGCGGATAAGATACTAGGGGTAACGAATCACACGTTTTATCCTACCTTGAAGATTGATTAGATCGGCCAACACACACACACAGTCAATTATTTATTTTTTTCACGCGTGCACCTTATACATGCAAGGCACACATGTAAAAACCACCAATAAAAAGTGACAGCAACGTGATGATCACCTGATCGGTGTGGTTTCTTTAGAAACAATTTAATAACATTCTTGTTAAGGAATTATTCCACAAAAGAAACACGGAAATTATTTACCGCATATAAACAAGAACTTCCGTTAACCCAAATTAAGGTCCCCACTAAAGTAATTAAAGCAATTTATTACAACCCAAAAATTACGAAAACAAACCCACCTTCAAGCCCTTGTTGTGCACACTTCCCAATCAGTCAGCTTTATTTATTTTTTGTTATTTATTTTATTTTTTTTATTCTGTTCAAATTTTATTACTTTTTAACACAAAACACGCACAATTTATTTTGCTTGTTCCGTCTTTTTTTTTATATTTTATTTCGTCTTGTAAATAGAGCTTGACACGCTGAAAGAAGATTTTCGTTGCAATTTTTATGTTAATTAATGACAAGGGAAAGTAAATTGGAACTAGAAAAAAGAAAATTCGAAAAAAAAATTTAAAAGACAAATTGCCCCTATGTTTTTTTATGTCGAGTAATTGAAGTAAAATAATATATTTTTACACGAAACACGTTTCCTTTTTATCTTTTTCTTTTTTTTAATTGTGGAGGGCTGTCAAAACACTCGCGAATTCAGCTGCTGCTGCATGTTTTAAACGCAGGCGCACTCACGAACAATTTTACTTTTATTTTGCACTTTAATAAAACAAGGAACAGGATACACACACATTCCACATTCGAACAGCCGAGTCGAGTTTAAATAGAAAAAAAACACACCGAAAAGATTTTTGTGTTGTAAATTGTGGAATACGAAAAAAATGATCTTTTGCTACTTTTGTTTCGGCCGTTTTTACTTTGTTCACTGTCTGACGGACGAAATGAATTTTGGCTTACGTTTTATTAATATTGTTTTATATAAATGATGTAATTATGATTTTAATTGTTGTTCCCCGTGTCAGGAAAAAGCCATTTCTCATCACACTCAAGTTATATTTTTCCACTCAATTCAGCCTCTATCAACTGCGCGTATGCTCTGCTGAGAAACGTCTGATGTGTATGACAGTTATTGGTTGATTTTAATTTCCGTCACGTGGCGCTGGACAGGTTTTTTTGTGGCGTTTTCAGATGCTCTAGATGTCAGTTTTGAAAGTGGAAGGTGGATGGGTTGTTGGATGAGATATTTTTTATGAATATCGGTTACGTTAAAATAACGATAATTTGTTTTTTACTTGAATTTTCTTTTTGACGTGAATACGTCTGTAAGCTGCCACGAAAAAAACCGATGATAACGAAATTATGGCATACAGTTTTGAGTTGCAGCTCAAAAACTATTGTTTATATCGAAAAAAGAAATATACCATGACGTAGATGAAGAATCAAAGAATTTTATTGTTTACTTTCAAAATGAAATTCAAAATGGTCGCTGAAATATGACCGAAATTAAAAATGGCCGCCCAAATATGGTTGAATTTGCCAATTGTGCTCCGATTTTAATGAAAGTAAGTAGCTAAGGGTTTTTAAGGTCGTGAATAACGAATTTGCGGTCAAAACTTATAAATTTAAAATGGCTGCGGAAATATGGCCGAGAAATTTGCCAATTGTATTCCGATTCCAATGAAAATCGGTATATGAGGCTTTTTAAGGTAGGAAATAACGAAACTATGATCACAACTTTCATTTCCCGGTCAGCTGTATGTAGGTTGTTCAAAAGTTGGAAAATCTGAAAATCTTCACATCTTAGCCCCAAATGGAAGAATATTGAACATAGGGTATCCTGAAGCTCTCTAAGCAATCGGTTCAGAATTGATCAACAAGGTTTTTTCAATTTGTTTTTTATCGTTTATTTCCTACCTTTTTGATACCAATAAAAAATAAAACGATGATGATTCATAAGAATGAATGAATAAAATCATATCTTAAGTTGATGATCTAAAAATAAAATGTCACGTCACTCGACAACGAGAATAAGGCAGATTATCAAAGACGTAAGAGTAACGCAGAATATGTTATCACCGAACCTATGAAGTAGGTTAAAGGGGAACAAAAGTAGGTCATTTACAAAGATAAGAAATAAATCAGGTTATAGATTCGACTCCGGGGAACACTGGTAAATATTGTAAAGAGTTAAACACGACACCATCGAGTACTATCTTGATTGAACAACCGGAAAGAAAATTTTCAATCAAGTTGTATAGAAGTGAGTCAATACCAATAGTTTGGCGTTCAACTTAACAGAGCATGTTACCACATTTCATTAAAAGCCTCTAGTCTATCAACTAAACTTCTTGTTGTCATTGCAGCACAACTAGAATGATGAACAAAAACAATACATTAAAGCTTTCATTAAAGTTTCTTTATTGGAAATCCATGCTTCGATAAATCATTGAAAAGTTTTCAAAGCGAAGATGAACACAAATACTTCAATACCACAGACTATGCCGAACTATTAAATTATTGTCACCTTTGGTTATGGAATTGATAAGTTCTAGTAATTTAATAAATTACTGGAAACGTTGCTGATGTAAAATCCAATATTCGAGTTTCACCTCTTTGATTAATCATCCAATCTACCTACACCAATACAAGACCACACGGCTTTTATTATTCCACGACCTGGCCGCAATTACCTTATCACCTACAGTGGTTTATCTGTACTCTGCAAGCAAAACAAGTTTCCATCAAGGTTAAATGCAATAAGTTTGTTGCAACCACTCAAAGCTCCTCGAATTTGCATAATTTTCCCTCTACCTATGTTCCTGGTATATACCTTTTCCACGACCATCAGCCACCATCCCATGCTTTTAAAGTTGCTCTCAGCGGGTGCGGGAAATTCTTCTCGGAAAGCATAAAAATATAAAAAAAAAATACAGAACATACCTGAATATATTTTCCATTTTCACCGGTGCCATATGCTTTCTTCCGGGTTGAAAATTCGACCTTCCTTTAACTAACAGTAAAGTGGGAAATGAATGGAAAACACGTGAATTACAGAATTTCCAACGGAATTTCGTTCCTGGCTGGTGGTAAAACACCCGCAGGCATAACATAACTGAAGTTCACCTATCTGCCACCGTTCTCGTCCGTAAGGTTATTTATGGGGCGGATTGGGGGAGTGGAGTGTGGAGGATTTGGTGTATCTCTACCTGTGAAAGTAGCAATGAAATTTTGTTCCCATGTCTGGCGTCGTGGTTTTACATTTATTTTCTTTGTGAATATTTTTGTGCCTAATTTGAATTGAAAGTTTTCTTTTGTTGGTTATTTTGGAAGGAGTTTTTCTGAGATGTTCCCTTTTTTCGGTGGTGGATTTCATGTTTAAATTGTAGATGGTATAGAAAATTTATATATTTTACGTATTTTACCGAAAATTATTGATATTAAAATTATTTTTGTAGAATATTTTTACCATAAAGTCACCTTTTTTATTGGTTATTCAAAAAGGGTTTATATTATCAACTGAGTTCATGTAATGAATGTCTTTGATATCACAGTAAATGCTCATAAAATCTGATACCTTAATTGCGGAAAAGGGAAGATTGTGGTAATCTGAATGGGTGAGGCAGCATAGCACCTCAATTAGTATGAAGACAGTACTCCCAAGAGTTGTTTCATTTGTCTCTTTAGCGTATACTTCCGCTTGAAAATTTAAAAGATGATTTGCCTAGAGCTACTGGCATCCTGCGTATGGATTCATAAGCCCCAGCTTCGGTTGCTCCTTTCAATTTTGGATTAATCTGTTGCGACCAGGTTTGTGAATCAAATATACCGCATGAAGTCAGTGATTCTAAACAGAGACTCCTCGTGGAATTTTTTCAGTACACTTAGTTGACCGTTCGATCTCCAGGTTTAAACTTATTTGCCACTGCTAGTCTAAGGGCGCTGCCAGTTCTTCCATTCTGTGCCGCCACGTGGAGTGGAGGCATATTTAGCATTGCCAGTATTGATTTCCCCTGTGATTCCCAGGAAGACTATTGGTTACCTTTAATTACGATTTCCCTCTATTCAAATGAACTGTTGGATTTTCCACTGAATTCGATAACCACCTGCTGTATATCTCTACCTACTCGTACCTACTACCATCAGTTACTGTAACTGAAAAATTTGTATGTCATATTTGATTCCCATTAAAGTAAACATACAGGAAGTATTTTTCTTTAATACCAAACCAAATTATGTATCCATTGTCATAACAATAATATAACTCTAATTTAATGATAGGATTCGTTGAAGGACAAGCAGAAAAAAATCGTCAATTCCAAAGGGCAAATTTCTGAGAAAAGTCAAGATATTTTTAGTTTATTTTTAGACAAACATGTTGCAATAATAATTGGAACTACTACATGAGATCGATGATGATGTCAACAAATAATATACTATTTTCTTTGATGATGCTGTACTTTTCCTACCGTATCCATATTAAACCTCTTGTAAAAATCAGTAGTTTTCTTTTACTGAAAAATTTACCTGCGTGTTTGTATCGAACATGTCGAATAATTGTTCAGGCATAACCAACCATGTTGATCCCTGCTTGAAAATGTCCGCCATCTTGTAAATTGTTTGCTTTTATCTGTCAGTTTCGCATCGTATGTTAAACGTGTTTTTGAATAGTAAAGTGATTTGTTTTACGAAAAAAAGATAATATAGAGACAAAATGAGTGACGTTTTAAAGAAACTTCGACTGCATGGTCATGAAATTAGCGATGGCTGCAAATGTGATGGTTTTAAATGGCTTGAAATGACAAATAAGGTTCAAAAGACAAGAATAATAACTCCATTTAATAGTTTCAACACCAGGGATGACCAAGATAGTAATTTGGGTGAAGAAAATGCAAAATTACACAATAAATCATACTCTAATAAGATTGGCGAGAAGAAATTTGAACAAAGCCCACGGATGTAACTAAAAATCAAAACAAAAAAATTTTGTAACAGGCTTCGGTGTCACGCAGTCGATACCCTCAATAGCAGCTAACCGAACCAGCTGGAGACAGTCTCGCCAAGTGAATTCCGCTAACCAGGCGAAAAATATTGTGACACCAGCAATACCAGACTAGGCCAGGTGAACAACAAGGTATACAGTCCGCTAGGTGAAGACCCAACTTAAGCTGACCTTTGATACCTTATTATAAACCAAAAAAGCCGGCGATATGTATTATTAGGGCTACTCTAAATGTTATGTATCCTTACAAGTCGAAAAAATGTTCATTCATAATCATTTTCAATCTATTTTAAGAAGAATTTCTTAGAAAATCATCTTTTTATAAAACAACATCACATTATAAAACAGCTATGAAAAAAACAAAAACACTGCGTAAAAAGTCTATATGTGCACATTTATGTATTTTTCTTATTAAAACAGAAGAGCTTAAGAAGATTTGTGAAAGTATATAAATAAGAACATTTAAAGAAGGTTTTATTTTCTTTAAAATCTTAAAACGACTTAAAACTTTTGCACCCAACCAACCAACAGCAACAAAAAAAAAAGTTATGATCATCTTATCCAAATCAACAAATAAAACCGCGTTAAACAAAAAAAAGAAGAAAAAAACACGGAAAATAAATAAAATTCTTCAATATTCCAGGAAAATTCTTAGAAATTCATATTCGCAAGTAAATTTCCCACCTGTATTTTTAGATGTTTTTCCACCATAAAAAAAATCCCAGAAAAGAAAAAATCATTTCCTTAATATATATTTTCGTCTGGGATGAATTTTTCATTTCATCCATTAAATATCATCTACATAGAGGACACACAGAGAATAAGAGCGAAAGAAGAAAATACGACATCAGAGAAAACAGGAAGGTCACGCATTGTCGGTAGACATGCCGCCCAAAAGGAATCACTGTATACAAAAAAATTCTCAGGAAAAGCTTCCGCCAAAAAAAGCTTTGTTCAACATTCAATCGCTGTTCCTGACAACCTACTGATTACCTTCCGTGGTGGAATAATTTTTTTGGTAGGCGGGGGTGGGTTAAAGTCCGGCGGGGCGGGGGTGGGGGGAAGTTTATGCGCTTTGTTCGCTTAAGCGCGGAACCATAGACAAAGCAATACTTTTCTTCTTGTTTTTGGTGGTAGGTAAAAATGGC